>JBAIZL010000001.1:329507782-329512782 GCA_036971475.1 Prosapia bicincta
TATCATTGCCTTGGAACTTGAAATAGGCGGTGCAATCCTTTTTCGAATTCTGCCCGTCAAATAATATTCTAAGTATAAAAGAGAGAGTGAAAGAAGTAAAGAAAAAAGGTAGAGAAAAAGAGAGAAAAAGGAGACAGACAGTATTAACTCTTGAATAATAATGTTAGGGCCACCATTAACATAATACAAACTAGATTCTAATATTATATGAATCTAATGGACTATAAATATTTTATGAATATTGAATTATTTAAATTCATTACCTTTTATTGTGGTTATATTATTAATAACTTAAATACCGCTCCAGCACACATACACAGTATCTCCTTATGTGTATTGTGTGATTACATGGGAGGGAGGTAGAGAGAGAGAGAGAGAGAGAGAGAGAGAGAGAGAGAGAGAGAGAGAGAGAGAGAGAGAGAGAGAGAGAGAGAGAGAGAGAGAGAGAGAGGGAGGGAGGGAGGGAGGGAGGGAGAGAGAGAGGGAGGGAGGGAGGGATTTTTGGGAGGGAGGAAGGGAGGGATATATATATATATATATATATATATATATATATATATATAGAGAGAGAGAGAGAGAGAGAGAGAGTTGTACAAAGTTCCGGGACAGAAGGAACAGACGACGGTTAAGAGAAAGAAAAGAAGAGAAAAACACATTGCGACAAGAGATGTGGCTTTATATATTGCTTTACAAGTCTGGTTTAACGATGGGCATAGGTTTGACAAATGTAATGTGGTCCTACCCAATAGATTGGAAATGTACCCAACAGTTACATGCGCTGTTTCCGTTATGGTGCTTTATATGGTTATGGTGGTTTCCTTTATGGTTTCCTTCTAATGGTTATAAAAAGTGTATATAACGCTCAAGGAAATACAGGTACATGCTTTCTTAGCATGCTTTCATTCTATAAAAGAAAGTTGTAATTGTGAAAGTCTTGGGAATCGCTAAACACTTCAACTAAAATATGACATCAACGATTTTAAATTGTCTAAGATCAAAGATTAAGATTGTCTAAATGAAAAGCACAACGCGTGGACGAATATTGACAAAGGGCGGATCCAGAACCTCCTTTAAGTGTGGAGGTTCCTCCCCTACTTGGGCGCAGTGGTTGACCTCCAAAAACGAAACTACAAATGCTTTGAATTAGTCATATATTGATTATAATAGACGTATGTGGTATAAGTTTATGAAATATTTTAATTTTCAAAGTTTTATTAGTTCAAAGTCTGTACATTCCATAGCATTCAGCCAGCAGAGCAAACGAATGCTTAAGTCCGTGGGTAAACTAATTCACATTCAGGAAGAATACCTTTCTATTTATTCTAGGATTGTTGGAAGTAGCAACAATCCATTGCCATAACTAAATGTTTTTGGAATGGGCTTGCTGTCTATACACTGTGCTCTAATATTGATATAACTAGTTTGTGTATTTCATTTTCTCCTGAGCTGAAAAATGTAACTGCGAACTATTTATTTATAGACTTTTTGGTATTACCTTGGTAAAAAAACCACTACTTACTGATATTTTCCTCTGACGCGTCTCGCACCTTGTCGAAACCCATCTGCTAAATAAATCAGTAAGTAGTGGTTTTATTTTGCCAAGTTAATACAAAAAGTGTAATTGCACAAACACCTCAAGATGTACAACACAAAAACTGTAAGTTTTATTTATTTGTTTACTCTAAAATTGCCAACTTATTTCTAAAGACATTCAATATGGATTCTTTTGCTTATTTCAAGAATCGAAATAAAGTTTTCAAGTTTTCAAATTAAAAGTATAATAAAAAAAAATTAAAGGCAATTCCTACTTAGGTCAACAAAGACAAATTTTTGTGTTACTTTTTATTAAATTATTACAAACAATATAAATATGTATACACATATAACAGAATTACAATATTAAGTGGCAAAATAGAAAGCGGAATTAACTACTTATCTTTACTTTAGCCAATGCCAGATCTTTGCATTTCTGCCATTCTCCTCCTAGCCTCCCAGTACAGACAATGCTGGCTTCGGTCTTTCACATCTTGCAACGCTGTGCAATTCCGATTTATATAGGTGGGCTTGCAGATAGTCATGGCACGTAAGCATTCTGAATCTGGCAACAGCTTCCACTCTAGGTAGGCTATGTGGTATCAGCACTGTGTGCGCCAGGCCCCTCCATATCTTTCCAGCGCTCATTTCATTTAGGGTTCCTTTGTTTTTTAATTGATTGTAGATTCAATCAGGCTTCTTGCTGTCAATAGAGATATAGGATTGTCAGGCTGTGACAAGGTGTTACCTTTCTTCGCTAACTGGTCTGCGGGTTCATTTCCTTCAATACCGACATGGCTAGGGAGCCATTGCAGCACAATGCACTACCCTTCTTCAATCATCCCTGCCAAGGCCCTTCGTCCATTCATTGTTTGCACACAGTCGGTGGAGATATTACTAGTTAGTGCAATTATAGTAGCCTGTGAATCCACGAAGAATACAACTCTTGCCGTCTTTCCGGAGATCGGACACAGTTTTCCGGCAGCTTGTACTATAGCCGCAATCTCACCGTCGAAGTTGTTGGCATTAATTCCAACTGGGCTGCAGCCCTCAAAGTGGTCGCTGTAAAAGCCAGCACCAGAGGCATGCTTTACCGCTGACCCATCGGTGTATACATGGATCCAGTTATCTTTACTGTATAGATCCGCAATTGTTTCCAAAGCAGCGGCCTTCAGGATGTGGGGATCACTAATAGCCTTGGAGTCTTTGTGATTTAGAAGCGACTGTCTTCTCTCTGGTAATGAAGGAAAAACCGTATGGCAGGTTGGGAATTTAGGTGCTTGCCCCAGTTTCAGGTTGTATTTAATTCCAAGTTGCTCTGCATAAATGAGTGGTGATATCTGTGTCTTGAGTCGCGACGTCGCAGGTTTATATCTCTCCCAGTGTCTGTAGTCGATTCTCTTTGCCCTCTCCCAGGACTTGAGCACTGATTTCTCCCTGCGGCTTTGTAGTGGCTCCACGTCCGCTTGCAATTGCATCGCAGATATTGGTGTCGATGTTGCTCCACCAGTTATCTTTCGCAGAGCGTTGTTCTGGACAACCTCTAATTTTTTAAGTTAAGATCGGAAGAGAGAGTGATGACTTCAGAAGCATATTCCATAACTGGGCGTATATAGGTTTTATAGGCTGTCGTCATCACATGTTGCCTTGCTCGCTACTTCGTAGTTGCTAGTCTGTTTAGGAGGTTATTTCTCTTTTGAGCTTTTTCAGTTGTGGTTTGTATATGCTTGGACCAACTAAGTCTGTTGCGAAAGTTAACACCCAAGTACTTGGCAACATTTGTTTTTTTCAGCTCTATTCCATTGTAAGTAAGTTTCAGATTGTATTGTCTAGTGGACAGTGTGAACAATTGAAACGCTGTTTTTTCAGTATTTCCTGTACCTCCATCTTATTAAGTTTGCACCACTCCGAAACATTAGCCAACACATTGTTCAAGGTTCCCTCTAATCCTGAAATGTTACCACCCGTTGCCTATATGGCTGTCATCAGCATAAAGGGGGCTGTTAACACCGGGTATGCTTTTAATGGCGCGCTTAACGTCGTCGATCATGATGTTAAAAAGCAAGCAATTAAGGACTGCCCCCCTGTGGTGGCCCATGACAGACTTTCTTGTACTTTGATACATTATTTTGGTACCTGGTTCGGATATATCTTTCTAGTAGAAAGTGCTTTATTCACTTGTACATATAACCAGTCACATGTAGTCGACTGAGCTAGTGGAGCAGCATAGATCTCCATACTTTATCATATGCTGCTTTTAGGTCGATAAATACTGCAAGAGTGGATTGTTTACAGTGAAACCCATCTTTTACGGATTGAGTTAGTTTGACAATTTGATCGATGGTAGAACGATGTTGCCGGAAGCCAACCTGGCAATCTGAGATCGCTCCAATACCTTCCAGGTACTGACGCAGCCTCATGTCCACCATTTTCTCAGTTGTTTTACAAACCAAACCTGTAAAGGAGAATGGTCTAAAACTGGTCAGGATGTTAGCGGGTTTTCCTTTCTTGTGGGTAGCAAAGATCGCTGCTTTCTTCCATTGTTAGGGGGTGTGATCATCCCATGAGAGATTTACTAGTTTAAGCAAGGTTTTTCGAGCGCTATTTCCAAGATTATTCAGAAATTCTGGGTATATTTTATCCGGGCCTGCTGATTTGCCTTTCTTTAACGACTGAACGGCAAGCTCCAGTTCAGATAGGCTGAATGGGTTGTTGAAAAGGGTATTCTGGTAAGCAGCTGGGCAGGTGAAAAGGGTATTTTTTTAATTACTTTTTCCTTTGTAGTAATTGTTAAACGGCTCACTGCTGCAAAGTTTGTTTAGTGCAGTGGCAACATCCTTCGAGCATGTTAAAAGTTTTCCCTTTACCAGCATCGGTTCCCAATGGTAGGCCTTCTTTTCATTATTGAGACTTGATATGAATTGTTGGGCTTTAAGCCCATTCCGTCTGAAGTTCACGTTTGCAACGAAATGACTGTAAGTTTCACATTTTTCATTTATAATAGCTCTTCTTAGTTCGGCCTGTTTTTTCCTTACGTCTATGGAGTCACAAAGCAGCTTTGTTCGTTCAGCTTTTTCCTTTCCTTATCCCTTTTTGCTTTTAATTATGTTAATTTAGAGTTCCAGAAAGGTTTGTAGAGTTTCACTTGTCCCCTTGGGATTGATCCTTTTGCCACTGACAAAATTGCGTCAACAAAACTGCCACATGCCCTTTCAAGTTTGTTGCCAACAAGATCCTCTGTGATTACTTCATTGGAGATTTTGGCAAATTTGGCCCAATCAGCCTTCTTAAAATTCCATCTTGGCATCCGTCGCTGTGTCAGTACAGTTTTCTTTGGTTTAATTTCCAAGTTGAGAGACCGATGAGTGCTCCCATCATGTGCGTCTCCTAGGGTCAGTTTGGCTCGAGCAGCAATGTTTACATGCACTAAGGCTAAATCAGGTGTTGATTTTGGCCGGCGAAAGAGA
>JBAIZL010000001.1:329515282-329592782 GCA_036971475.1 Prosapia bicincta
TTTTCTCAAAAACCACTCATCCTATAGTTCTGGGACTTATTGAAATCAATTCGTCAAGTCGAAAATTATAAGAAGCAATTGATAGCTCTTAAGCTACCTTACCAGAAGTTCAGGAAGACCTCGTTTTAGATGGTGAGCTGAAATCCGGGAGAAATCTTTCGCTAGCCGAAACTCGTTGACGAACAATTCCAGACCCATGTTTATACAGACGTATTTGTACATGTAGAATGAGCTCCCAAAATGAGTCACCCTGTTTATATATTGTTCAAATTTTAAATCGTTAATGAAATATTTTTATTATTCATTCATTCAAGTTCAAATATATTTAAAAAACCTTTTCTATCAAAGCGCATGACACTTTTCTTTCAAATATTAATTCAACAATTAAAGTTAATGAATTAATTTTAGTTTTATATGGGGGGAAAACATTTCGCAAAGGTTTTCAAGTTATCTAATTTAGTTATTCGTCCCATTTGGTTTAAAATGAGTGATACATTAGTTTCATAAACAGCTGATTTTATGTTATAGGTTATGTAATGGAACAGCTGTTTTAAATCATAGGTTATATTACTTTATTTATATTAATTGTAATTATTTAATAAAAAGTAACTAAAATAAAATTTTTCTTTGTTGACCTGAGTAGGAATTGGCTTTAAAAAGGTTTTGTATTTATTACTTGATACAATCTTTTGTTTATGAATAGAATTCTTTTAAACTGCTGTGATGTTGAAAATAATTTAAAAAATTTTTTTTTCCAGTATAAATGTTAAAAAGTTTTTTAAAAACCCTCCGATCTTCAGTTACTTTTTCTAAACTCTCTTGGTCTCCGTTCCTTCGTAGTAGGTCTCTCTTTATGTCGTTGGTAGTTTATATCCCATAATCCTTGGGTTTTGGGTAGCCAGTTCCATTCACCCAGCTTCATGCCATGCGATCCCTTTGTCCTAGACCGAGGAGATTGAATCACTTGAATCATCCTAAAGAACCCCCATCAAGTGCTCCGTAACGTATATTGTTCTTAACGAGCGCTTAATGGGCGGTGAGGAATTTACCACGTTATTTCAAGCTACCCTTCTGTGGCAGTAAAACGACCGTGGGCTGTTTAAGGCAGGGAAGGTAATTTTGTTTACAGAAGGAATAATATTTTTGTTGCAAAATAAAACTCCCTAAAAGCCCTAAAAGCAGCAATTAAGTGAATTAATCTTAGCAATCACTCTATACAGTTAACTTAAAAACCAGCGGGTCGAGATTTGTGTATGTAATGTAATAGGGTAAATACGAGATGTGATTGAGCGGGCGCAGAAAATGATCGATGTGGTGGTGGGAGGAACGCTTTCTGCCTTGCGGTAGCGCCTCGACGCTCAGTGCCCGACAGTTCTCTGCGTCAGATGCACACTAACTCCCCCAACCACTCGTATATAGGCGCTATATAGTTAAGTCGTTTAGAGTTGTGTTTGTAAAGAGTCCGTAACTTTGTATAGATATTAGTGCTCTGTGACCTTTGTTTGTTATAGTGTTGTGCAACATCCATCAGGGGATGAAGACGTCACGCCAGATAAGCACGGTGAGTTCAGTGGGATACCTTCCCTACGTAAAGTTTTTAAATAAACCTGATTATTTCAATTATTATACTTTTTACACTGTTTTTATTTTACAGAGCGTTAAACAATTACTAAATATTTAGTTTCCTGTTTGTGGTATTATATATGTTAGGTGTAAAGTTTGTTAATATTTCTAGGTGTTATTCTTATAACTTTAGCGGGAGACGAACACTACTTGTTATATGTTATGTTACGTTAAAATAATAAGAGGTACATTTAGAAATATTAACAAACTTTACACCTAACATATAACAAGTAGTTTTCGTCTCCCATTAAAATAATAAGAGTTATATTTAGAAATATTAACAAACTTTACACCTAACATATAACAAGTAGTTTTCGTCTCCAATTGAAATAATAAGAGTTACATTTAGAAATATTAACAAAAACTTTACACCTGACATATAACAAGTAGTTTTCGTCTCCAATTGAAATAATAAGAGTTACATTTAGAAATATTAACAAACTTTACACCTGACATATAACAAGTAGTTTTCGTCTCCAATTGAAATAATAAGAGTTACATTTAGAAATATTAACAAACTTTACACCTGACATATAACAAGTAGTTTTCGTCTCCCGTTAAAATAATAAGAGTTACATTTAGAAACATTAACAAACTTTACACCTAACATATAACAAGTAGTTTTCGTCTCCAATTGAAATAATAAGAGTTACATTTAGAAATATTAACAAACTTTACACCTGACATATAACAAGTAGTTTTCGTCTCCCGTTAAAATAATAAGAGTTACATTTGGAAACATTAACAAACTTTACACCTAACATATAACAAGTAGTTTTCGTCTCCCGTTATAATTATAAAATTTACCTTTAGAAATATAACAAACTTTACACATAACATATAACAAGTAGTTTCTAAATGAAACTCCCTTTGGAGACGAAAACTACTTGTTATATGTTAGGTGTAAATTTTGTATATATTTCTCAATGTAATTCTTATTATTTTAACGGGAGACGAAAACTACTTGTTATATGTTATGTGTAAATTTGTTAATATTTCTAAATGTAACTAATATTATTTCAATTGGAGACAAAAACTACTTGTTATTTGTTAGGTGTAAAGTTTGTTAATATTTCTAAATGTAACCCTTATTATTTTAACGGGAGGTGAAAACTGCTTATTATATGTTAGGAGTAAAGTATGCTAATATTTCTAAATGCAACTCTTATTATTTTAACGGGAGACGAAAACTACTTGTTATATGTTAGGTGTAAAGTTTGTTATATTTTTAAATGTGACTCTTATTATTTTAACGGGAGACGAAAACAACTTGTTATATGTTAGGAGTAAAGTTTGTTATATTTCTAAATGAAACTCTAATTATTTTAACGGGAGGCGAAAACTACTTGTTATTTGTTAGGAGTAAGGTTTGTTAATATTTCTAAATGAAACTCCTATAACTTTAAGGGGAGACGAAAACTACTTGTTATATATTAGGAGTAAAGTTTGTTAATATTTCTAAATATAACTCGTATTATTTTAGCGGGAGACGAAAACTACTTGTTATATATGTTAGGTGTAAAGTTTGTTAATATTTCTAAATGTAACTCTTATTATTTTAACGGGAGACGAAAACTACTTGTTATATGTTACGTGTAAAGTTTGTTAATATTTCTAAATGTAACTGCTATAACTTTAAGGGGAGACGAAAACTACTTGTTATATGTTAGGTGTAAAGTATGTTAATAGTTCTAAATGTAACTCTTATTATTTTAACGGGAGACGAAAACTACTTGTTATATGTTACGTGTAAAGTTTGTTAATATTTCTAAATGTAGCTCCTATAACTTTAAGGGGAGACGAAAACTACTAATTATATGTTAGGTGTACAGTTTGTTATATTTTTAAATGTAACTCTTATTATTTTAACGGGAGACGAAAACTACTTGTTATATGTTAGGTGTAAAGTTTGTTATATTTCTAAATGAAACTCTTATTATTTCAATTGGAGACGAAAACTACTTGTTATATGTTAGGTGTAAAGTTTGTAAATATTTCTAAATGTAACTCATATTATTTTAACGGGAGACGAAAACTACTTATTATATGTTATGTGTAAAGTTTGTTATATTTCTAAAGGTAACGTTTATAATTATAACGGGAGACGAAAACTATTTGTTATATGTTAGGTGTAAAGTTTGTTAATATTTCTAAATGTAACTCTTATTATTTTAACGGGAGACAAAAACTACTTGTTATATGTTAGGTGTAAAGTTTGTTAATATTTCTAAATGTAACTCTTATTATTTTAACGGGAGACGACAACTACTTGTTATATGTTAGGAGTAAAGTTTGTTAATATTTCTAAATATAACTCTTATTATTTTAATGGGAGACGAAAACTACTTGTTATATGTTAGGTGTAATGTTTGTTATATTTCTAAATGAAACTGTTATTATTTCAATTGGAGACGAAAACTACTTGTTATATGTTAGGTGTAAAGTTTGTTAATATTTCTAAATGTAACTCTTATTATTTTAACGGGAAACAAAAACTACTTGTTATATGTTAGGTGTAAAGTTTGTTAATATTTCTAAATGTAACTCTTATCATTTCAATTGGAGACGAAAACTACTTGTTATATGTTAGGTGTAAAGTTTGTTAATATTTCTAAATGCAACTCTTATTATTTTAACGGAAGACGAAAACTACTTGTTATATGTTAGGTGTAAAGTTTGTTAATATTTCTAAATGTAACTCCTATAACTTTAAGGGGAGACGAAAACTACTTGTTATATGTTAGGTGTAAAGTTTGTTAATATTTCTAAATATAACTCTTATTATTTTAACGGGAGACGAAAACTACTTGTTATATTTTAGGTGTAAAGTTTGTTATTATTTATAAAGTTAACTCCTATAACTTTAAGGGGAGACGAAAACTACTTGCTATATGGTAGGTGTAAAGTTTGTTATATTTTTAAATGAACTATTATTATTTTAACGGGAGACGAAAACTACTTGTTATATGTTAGGAGTAAAGTTTGATAATATTTCTAAATATAACTCTTATTATTTTAATGGGAGACGAAAACTACTTGTTATATATTAGGTGTAAAGTTTGTTATTATTTCTAAATTTAACTCCTATAACTTTAAGGGGAGACGAAAACTACTTGTTATATGTTAGGTTTAAAGTTTGTTATATTTTTAAATGTAACTCTTATTATTTTATCGGGAGACGAAAACTACTTGTTATATGTTAGGTGTAATGTTTGTTATATTTCTAAATGAAACTGTTATTATTTCAATTGGAGACGAAAACTACTTGTTATATGTTAGGTGTAAAGTTTGTTAATATATCTAAATGTAACTCTTATTATTTTAACGGGAAACAAAAACTACTTGTTATATGTTAGGTGTAAAGTTTGTTAATATTTCTAAATGTAACTCTTATCATTTCAATTGGAGACGAAAACTACTTGTTATATGTTAGGTGTAAAGTTTGTTAATATTTCTAAATGCAACTCTTATTATTTTAACGGGAGACGAAAACTACTTGTTATATGTTAGGTGTAAAGTTTGTTAATATTTCTAAATGTAACTCTAATTATTTTAACGGGAGACGAAAACTACTTGTTATTTGTTAGGTGTAAAGTTTGTTAATATTTCTAAATGTAACTCCTATAAGTTTAAGGGGAGACGAAAACTACTTGGTATATGTTAGGAGTAAAGTTTGTTAATATTTCTAAATGTATCTCCTATTATTTTTACGGGAGACGAAAACTACTTGTAATATGTTAGGTGTAAAGTTTGTTAATATTTTTAAATGTAACTCTTATTATTTTAACGGGAGACGAAAACTACTTGTTATATGTTAGGAGTAAAGTTTGTTAATATTTCTAAATGTAACTCTTATTATTTTAACGGGAGACGAAAACTACTTGTTATATGTTAGGTGTAAAGTTTGTTAATATTTATAAATGTAACTCCTATAACTTTAAGGGGAGACGAAAACTACTTGTTTAATGTTAGGTGTAAATTTTGTTATATTTTTAAATGTAACTCTTATTATTTTAACGGGAGACGAAATCTACTTGTTATATGTTAGGTGTAAAGTTTGTTAAATTTCTAAAGGTAACTTTTATAAATTTAATGGGAGACGAAAACTACTTGTTATATGTTAGGTGTAAAGTTTGTTAATATTTCTAAATGTAACTCTAATTATTTTTACGGGAGACGAAAACTACTTGTTATTTGTTTTGTAAAGTTTGTTAATATTTCTAAATGTAACTCCTATAAGTTTAAGGGGAGACGAAAACTACTTGGTATATGTTATGAGTAAAGTTTGTTAATATTTCTAAATGTATCTCCTATTATTTTTACGGGAGACGAAAACTACTTGTAATATGTTAGGTGTAAAGTTTGTTAATATTTTTAAATGTAACTCTTATTATTTTAACGGGAAACGAAAACTACTTGTTATATGTTAGGAGTAAAGTTTGTTAATATTTCTAAATGTAACTCTTATTATTTTAACGGGAGACGAAAACTACTTGTTATATGTTAGGTGTAAAGTTTGTTAATATTTCTAAATGTAACTCCTATAACTTTAAGGGGAGACGAAACTACTTGTTTAATGTTAGGTGTAAAGTTTGTTATATTTTTAATTGAACTGTTATTATTATAACGGGAGACGAAAACTACTTGTTATATGTTAGGAGTAAAGTTTGTTATATTTCTAAATGAAACTAATTATTTTAACGGGAGACGAAAACTACTTGTTATTTGTTAGGTGTAAAGTTTGTTAATATTTCTAAATGGGACTCCTATAACTTTAAGGGGAGACCAAAACTACTTGTTATATGTTAGGAGTAAAGTTTGTTAATACTTGTAAATATAACTCTTATTATTTTAACGGGAGACGATAACTACTTGTTATATATTAGGTGTAAAGTTTGTTATTATTTCTAAATTTAACTCCTATAACTTTAAGGGGAGACGAAAACTACTTGTTATATGTTAGGTGTAAAGTTTGTTATATTTTTAAATGAACTCTTATTATTTTATCGGGAGACGAAAACTACTTGTTATATGTTAGGTGTAAAGTTTGTTATATTTCTAAATGAAACTCTTATTATTTCAATTGGAGACGAAAACTACTTGTTATATGTTAGGTGTAAAGTTTGTTAATATTTCTAAATGTAACTCTTATCATTTCAATTGGAGACGAAAACTACTTGTTATATGTTAGGTGTAAAGTTTGTTAATATTTCTAAATGTAACTCTAATTATTTTAACGGGAGACGAAAACTACTTGTTATTTGTTTTGTAAAGTTTGTTAATATTTCTAAATGTAACTCCTATAAGTTTAAGAGGAGACGAAAACTACTTGGTATATGTTAGGAGTAAAGTTTGTTAACATTTCTAAATGTATCTCCTATTATTTTTACGGGAGACGAAAACTACTTGTAATATGTTAGGTGTAAAGTTTGTTAATATTTTTAAATGTAACTCTTATTATTTTAACGGGAGACGAAAACTACTTGTTATATGTTAGGAGTAAAGTTTGTTAATATTTCTAAATGTAACTCTTATTATTTTAACGGGAGACGAAAACTACTTGTTATTTGTTTTGTAAAGTTTGTTAATCTTTCTAAATGTAACTCCTATAAGTTTAAGAGGAGACGAAAACTACTTGGTATATGTTAGGAGTAAAGTTTGTTAACATTTCTAAATGTATCTCCTATTATTTTTACGGGAGACGAAAACTACTTGTAATATGTTAGGTGTAAAGTTTGTTAATATTTTTAAATGTAACTCTTATTATTTTAACGGGAGACGAAAACTACTTGTTATATGTTAGGTGTAAAGTATGTTAATATTTCTAAATGTATCTCCTATAACTTTAAGGGGAGACGAAAACTACTTGTTATATGTTAGGTGTAAAGTTTGTTAATATTTCTAAATGTAACTCCTATAACTTTAAGGGGAGACGAAAACTACTTGTTTAATGTTAGGTGTAAAGTTTGTTATATTTTTAAATGAACTCTTATTATTTTAACGGGAGACGAAAACTACTTGTTATATGTTAGGAGTAAAGTTTGTTATATTTCTAAATGAAACTAATTATTTTAACGGGCGACGAAAACTACTTGTTATTTGTTAGGTGTAAAGTTTGTTAATATTTCTAAATGGGACTCCTATAACTTTAAGGGGAGACCAAAACTACTTGTTATATGTTAGGAGTAAAGTTTGTTAATACTTGTAAATATAACTCTTATTATTTTAACGGGAGACGATAACTACTTGTTATATATTAGGTGTAAAGTTTGTTATTATTTCTAAATTTAACTCCTATAACTTTAAGGGGAGACGAAAACTACTTGTTATATGTTAGGTGTAAAGTTTGTTATATTTTTAAATGAACTCTTATTATTTTATCGGGAGACGAAAACTACTTGTTATATGTTAGGTGTAAAGTTTGTTATATTTCTAAATGAAACTCTTATTATTTCAATTGGAGACGAAAACTACTTGTTATATGTTAGGTGTAAAGTTTGTTATATTTCTAAAGGTAACTTTTATAATTATAACGGGAGACGAAAAGTACTTGATATATGTTAGGTGTAAAGTTTGTTATATTTCTAAATGAAACTGTTATTATTTCAATTGGAGACGAAAACTACTTGTTATATGTTAGGTGTAAAGTTTGTTAATATTTCTAAATGTAACTCTTATTATTTTAACGGGAAACAAGAACTACTTGTTATATGTTAGGTGTAAAGTTTGTTAATATTTCTAAATGTAACTCTTATCATTTCAATTGGAGACGAAAACTACTTGTTATATGTTAGGTGTAAAGTTTGTTAATATTTCTAAATGTAACTCTAATTATTTTAACGGGAGACGAAAACTACTTGTTATTTGTTAGGTGTAAGGTTTGTTAATATTTCTAAATGTAACTCCTATAAGTTTAAGGGGAGACGAAAACTACTTGGTATATGTTAGGAGTAAAGTTTGTTAATATTTATAAATGTAACTCCTATAACTTTAAGGGGAGACGAAAACTACTTGTTTAATGTTAGGTGTAAATTTTGTTATATTTTTAAATGTAACTCTTATTATTTTAACGGGAGACGAAATCTACTTGTTATATGTTAGGTGTAAAGTTTGTTAAATTTCTAAAGGTAACTTTTATAAATTTAATGGGAGACGAAAACTACCTGTTATATGTTAGGTGTAAAGTTTGTTAATATTTCTAAATGTAACTCTAATTATTTTAACGGGAGACGAAAACTACTTGTTATTTGTTTTGTAAAGTTTGTTAATATTTCTAAATGTAACTCCTATAAGTTTAAGAGGAGACGAAAACTACTTGGTATATGTTAGGAGTAAAGTTTGTTAACATTTCTAAATGTATCTCCTATTATTTTTACGGGAGACGAAAACTACTTGTAATATGTTAGGTATAATGTTGGTTAATATTTTTAAATGTAACTCTTATTATTTTAACGGGAGACGAAAACTACTTGTTATATGTTAGGAGTAAAGTTTGTTAATATTTCTAAATGTAACTCTTATTATTTTAACGGGAGACGAAAACTACTTGTTATATGTTAGGTGTAAAGTTTGTTAATATTTCTAAATGTAACTCCTATAACTTTAAGGGGAGACGAAAACTACTTGTTTAATGTTAGGTGTAAAGTTTGTTATATTTTTAAATGAACTCTTATTATTTTAACGGGAGACGAAAACTACTTGTTATATGTTAGGAGTAAAGTTTGTTATATTTCTAAATGAAACTAATTATTTTAACGGGCGACGAAAACTACTTGTTATTTGTTAGGTGTAAAGTTTGTTAATATTTCTAAATGTAACTCCTATAACTTTAAGGGGAGACGAAAACTACTGGTTATATGTTAGGAGTAAAGTTTGTTAATATTTCTAAATATAACTCTTATTATTTTAACGGGAGACGAAAACTACTTGTTATATATTAGGTGTAAAGTTTGTTATTATTTCTAAATTTAACTCCTATAACTTTAAGGGGAGACGAAAACTACTTGTTATATGTTAGGTGTAACGTTTGTTATATTTTTAAATGTAACTCTTATTATTTTATCGGGAGACGAAAACTACTTGTTATATGTTAGGTGTAAAATTTGTTATATTTCTAAATGAAACTCTTATTATTTTAATTGGAGACGAAAACTACTTGTTATATGTTAGGTGTAAAGTTTGTTAATATTTCTAAATGTAACTCTTATTATTTTAACGGGAGACGTAAACTACTTGTTATATGTTAGGTGTAAAGTTTGTTAATATTTCTAAATGTAACTCTTATTATTTTAACGGGAGACAAAAACTACTTGTTATATATTAGGTGTAAAGTTTGTTAATATTTCTAAATGTAACTCCTATCATTTCAATTGGAGACGAAAACTACTTGTTATATGTTAGGTGTAAAGTTTGTTAATATTTCTAAATGCAACTCTTATTATTCTAACGGGAGACGAAAACTACTTGGTATATGTTAGGAGTAAAGTTTGTTAATATTTCTAAATGTATCTCCTATTATTTTTACGGGAGACGAAAACTACTTGTTATATGTTAGGTGTAAAGTTTGTTAATATTTATAAATGTAACTCCTATAACTTTAAGGGGAGACGAAAACTACTTGTTTAATGTTAGGTGTAAATTTTGTTATATTTTTAAATGTAACTCTTATTATTTTAACGGGAGACGAAATCTACTTGTTATATGTTAGGTGTAAAGTTTGTTAAATTTCTAAAGGTAACTTTTATAAATTTAATGGGAGACGAAAACTACTTGTTATATGTTAGGTGTAAAGTTTGTTATATTTCTAAATGTAACTCCTATAACTTTAAGGGGAGATGAAATCTACTTGTTATATGTTAGGTGTAAAGTATGTTAATATTTCAAAATGTAACTCTTATTATTTTAACGGAAGACGAAAACTACTAGTTATATGTTAGGTGTAAAGTATGTTAATATTTCTAAATGTAATTCTTATCACTTTAAGGGGAGACGAAAACTACTTGTTATATGTTAGGTGTAAGGTTTGTTAATATTTCTAAATGTAACTCCTATAACTTTAAGGGGAGACTAAAACTACTTGTTATATGTTAGGAGTAAAGTTTGTTAATATTTCTAAATGTAACTCTCATTATTTAAACGGGAGACGAAAAGTACTTGTTATATGTTAGGTGTAAATTTTGTTAATATTTCTAAATGTAACTCTTATTATTTTTACGGGAGACGAAAACTACTTGTTTTATGTTAGGAGTAAAGTTGGTAATATTTCTAAATGTAACTCTTATTATTTTAATGGGAGACGAAAACTACTTGTTATATGTTAGGAGTAAATTATGTTAATATTTCTAAATGTAACTCTTATTATTTTAACGGGAGACGAAAACTACTTCTTATATGTTATGTGTAAAGTTTGTTAATATTTTTAAATGTAACTCTTATTATTTCAATTGGAGATGAAAACTACTTGTTATATGTTAGGTGTAAAGTTTGTTATATCTCTAAAGGTAACTTTTATAATTATAACGGGAGACGAAAACTACTTGTTATATGTTAGGTGTAAAGTTTGTTAACATTTCTAAATGTAACTCTAGTTATTTTAACGGGAGACGAAAACTACTTGTTATTTTGTTAGGTGTAAAGTTTGTTAATATTTCTAAATGTAACTCCTATAACTTTAAGGGGAGACGAAAACTACTTGGTATATTTTAAGAGTAAAGTTTGTTAATATTTCTAAATGTATCTCCTATAACTTTAAGGGGAGACGAAAACTACTTGTTATATGTTAGGTGTAAAGTTTGTTATATTTTTAAATGTAACTCTTATTATTTTAACGGGAGACGAAAACTACTTGTTATATTTTAGGTGTAAAGTTTGTTATATTTTAAATGTAACTGCTATAACTTTAAGGGGAGACGAAAACTACTTGTTATATGTTAGGTGTAAAGTATGTTAATATTTCTAAATGTAACTCTTATTATTTTAACGGGAGACGAAAACTACCTGTTATATGTTACGTGTAAAGTTTGTTAATATTTCTAAATGTAACTGCTATAACTTTAAGGGGAGACGAAAACTACTTGTTATATGTTAGGTGTAAAGTATGTTAATAGTTCTAAATGTAACTCTTATTATTTTAACGGGAGACGAAAACCACTTGTTATATGTTACGTGTAAAGTTTGTTATATTTCTAAATGTAACTGCTATAACTTTAAGGGGAGACGAAAACTACTTGTTATATGTTACGTGTAAAGTTTGTTATATTTCTAAATGTAACTGCTATAACTTTAAGGGGAGACGAAAACTACTTGTTATATGTTAGGTGTAATGTTTGTTAATATTTCTAAATGTAACTCTTATTATTTTAACGAGAGACGAAAACTACTTGTTATATGTTACGTGTAAAGTTTGTTAATATTTCTAAATGTTACTCTTATTATTTCAATTGGAGACGAAAACTACTTGTTATATGTTAGGTGTAAAGTTTGTTAATATTTCTAAATGTATCTCCTATAACTTTAAGGGGAGACGAAAACTACTTGTTATATGTTAGGTTTAAAGTTTGTTATATTTTTAAATGTAACTCTTATTATTTTAACGGGAGACGAAAACTACTTGTTATATGTTAGGTGTAAAGTTTGTTATATTTTTAAATGTAACTATTATTATTTTAACGGGAGACGAAAACTACTTGTTATATGTTAGGTGTAAAGTTTGTTATATTTCTAAATGTAACTGCTATAACTTTAAGGGGAGACGAAAACTACTTGTTATATGTTAGGTGTAAAGTATGTTAATATTTCTAAATATAACTCTTATTATTTTAACGGAGACGAAAACTACTTGTTATATGTTACGTGTAAAGTATGTTAATATTTCTAAATGTAACTCTTATTATTTTAACGGGAGACGAAAACTACTTGTTATATGTTACGTGTAAAGTTTGTTAATATTTCTAAATGTAACTGCTATAACTTTAAGGGGAGACGAAAACTACTTGTTATATGTTAGGTGTAAAGTATGTTAATAGTTCTAAATGTAACTCTTATTATTTTAACGGGAGACGAAAACTACTTGTTATATGTTACGTGTAAAGTTTGTTATATTTCTAAATGTAACTGCTATAACTTTAAGGGGAGACGAAAACTACTTGTTATATGTTACGTGTAAAGTTTGTTATATTTCTAAATGTAACTGCTATAACTTTAAGGGGAGACGAAAACTACTTGTTATATGTTAGGTGTAATGTTTGTTAATATTTCTAAATGTAACTCTTATTATTTTAACGAGAGACGAAAACTACTTGTTATATGTTACGTGTAAAGTTTGTTAATATTTCTAAATGTAACTCATATTAGTTTAACGGGAGACGAAAACTACTTGTTATATGTTAGGTGTAAAGTTTGTTAATATTTCTAAATGTATCTCCTATAACTTTAAGGGGAGACAAAAACTACTTGTTATATGTTAGGTTTAAAGTTTGTTATATTTTTAAATGTAACTCTTATGGGAGACGAAAACTACTGGTTATATGTTAGGTGTAAAGTTTGTTATATTTCTAAATGTAACTCTTATTATTTCAATTGGAGACGAAAACTACTTGTTATATGTTAGGTGTAAAGTTTGTAAATATTTCTAAATGTAACTCATATTAGTTTAACGGGAGACGAAAACTACTTGTTATATGTTAGGTGTAAAGTTTGTTAATATTTCTAAATGTATCTCCTATAACTTTAAGGGGAGACAAAAACTACTTGTTATATGTTAGGTTTAAAGTTTGTTATATTTTTAAATGTAACTCTTATTATTTTAACGGGAGACGAAAACTACTGGTTATATGTTAGGTGTAAAGTTTGTTATATTTCTAAATGTAACTGCTATAACTTTAAGGGGAGACGAAAACTACTTGTTATATGTTAGGTGTAAAGTATGTTAATATTTCTAAATATAACTCTTATTATTTTAACGGAGACGAAAACTACTTGTTATATGTTACGTGTAAAGTTTGTTAATATTTCTAAATGTAACTCTTATTATTTCAATTGGAGACGAAAACTACTCGTTATATGTTAGGTGTAAAGTTTGTTAATATTTCTAAATGTAACTTTTATTATTTTAACGGGAGACGAAAACTACTTGTTATATGTTATGTGTAAAGTTTGTTAATATTTCTAAATGTAACTCTTATTATTTCAATTGGAGACGAAAACTACTTGTTATATGTCAGGTGTAAAGTTTGTTAAATTTCTAAATGTAACTCTTATTATTTTAACGGGAGACGAAAACTACTTGTTATATGTTATGTGTAAAGTTTGTTAATATTTCTAAATGTAACTTTTATTATTTTAACGGGAGACGAAAACTACTTGTTATATGTTATGTGTAAAGTTTGTTAATATTTCTAAATGTAACTCTTATTATTTCAATTGGAGACGAAAACTACTTGTTATATGTTAGGTGTAAAGTTTGTTAATATTTCTAAATGTAACTCTTTTTAGTTTAATGGGAGACGGAAACTACTTGTTTTACATTTGGTTTAGGTTCAATATGTTTATATTTTAAGGCCGACAGTAGGAGTGAATGTTACATGTTGAATAATAACATAAACTCAGGCCTAATAGTCAGGGTCTATGTTTAACACAAGTGAGATATGCAAATACGAAGGGCGGGATAGACCAATGGCAATATACAAATTCTAAAACTTTAAAATAGTTTCAAACTTCCGAAACAGTTAAGAGTAAGTTCTTAGAAACTCTAAGAATCGTAATGGCTCTGTTTATTTAATAGATAAATTGGTTTTTGCCGAACCATTCGTATTTGTGTCTCACATACTATTAAAACGTTTCTGTTAATTAGGTCGTAAAGTTATTTCAATAGAAGGAACATGCGTTACAGATTAGTGTACTTTTCAAGTAAAACGGGAAATGACCTCAATAACCCAAAAGACGTATTTTCTGGTTGTGTTTAAAACAAGCGCCCAGCAGTCGGCGGACTATCACTTACTGATGAAATCAAAAGGGCGGATACTTAATGAACGCTTTTACGACCTGCGACAGCATCAAATCACACTCGCTGGAGATTTTATTTTCCAGCAGACAAGGCGCATTTCTATTAAGCGAATAATGGCCGTAGCGTCTCTAACGCCCTAAAGTAGAGCATAAAGCTCTTAGCTAACTGAGCTCTCGACTGTGGATTGTGTAATAAAGGTCTACTCTGAATCTCCCATCGCCTAAGCTTAGATTGGGTCTTATGTCTCTCGATTTAGACAAATTTCTATTTCCATTACTACATCATGAAACTACTGTTTTTTCTTAGGTTATTAAAATTATGTTGTCTCCTTTAAAGGCGAAAAATCCTTCCCCAATTTTCTGAAACAACAATAACGAATCGTTGTGTCATAGTCTAGAGGATGGTAAAATAATTTAAAATCCGTAACATTTAACACTCCAAATAGAAGCAATGAAATTAATTGGAAGCAACATAACATCCTACGCTAACGGGACTCCCTGGTTCCCTGATTCTCATTATTCCGGCGAGAACCTTCATACAACGTCCTATGCTAAAGGCGTTAAAATTCCCCATTGTTTCGGCAAGAGCCTTCATACAACATCGAACGCTAAAGGCATTGATATTCCCCATTGTTTCTGCGAGAACCTTCATACAATACAACATCCTATGCTAAAGGCATTAAAATTTTCCATTGTTCCGGTGAGAACCTTCATACGACATCCTCCACTGAAGGCATTAAAATTTCCCATCGTTCCTTGTGAGAACCTTCATACAACACTCTAACTGAGGCCATTAAAATTTAAAATTGTTCCGGTGAAAACCTTCACTAAACGCGGAGAAGAGACATAAAATCCCACTTTAAAGGCATTAAAATTTCCCATTGTTCTAGTGCGATACTTCACCAAACGCGGGTTTATTTTGTTGCTGTACTACTTATTTTTACTGGTTTTTGCGAGCTCAGCGAATTTAATTATTATTGCCTCTACGACGGATATGAAAGGGTCGCGGACATAGGTAGGGTTAAGGCAGGAACCTAAATACATTGATACAGGATTTAGGAGGGATCATGGAATTAGATGAGGTGAGTCATACATCCGAAGTAACCCACTCTTTATCGGGGTTTTAAGGACTCGTTACATCTTAAATGATGAAGGGACAAAAAGGTTAATATTAAATAGTTCTGATCAGTTAATAAATGTATTGAATTATTTAAATTTTGATAAATCTTAATAGAAATAATTCAATAATAATAATAATAAGCTAAGCATTATTAATGAAATGAAAACATTCTTAGGAGAATCTGATACTAAAAATGTTTAGGTAATTTCTTGCTACGGAAAATAAAATGTTTTTCTCAATTCATAATTTCTGTTGACGTCGCTATAAACGTTTTCACTTGTGTCGGTCCTCCCCGAGTACCACAACCTAAATTTATAAAAATACATTTTACTGAATATCAAGAAATATCGTGTATTGGATTACTTTATGCGACATCGTATCACAACAGTTTTTCTTTACCAACGTTTTATTAGCCCGGTCTGTCATATCTGTCTGTCTGTCCGGGTGGAATTTAATCGAGTTTAAACTAACTTCCCGAAGATCTAGAGGCCTGACATTTTAAACATGCTTTAGAATTAGATGACAAAATAATTTTCACTCGGTTTCTTGTCTCTATATTTGTCCAAACAACAGTTCTTAAAGCAAATCGAATTTGAGCGATAAGCTAGAAATTTGGAAATTTTCAAATATATGTCAGAACTGAATAATAACCTGTTAGTTCTTCTGTTCCTTGTCCGGAAGATTGTTTAAATAATATTTATTTAAAGAAATTACATTTGATCGACGAGCTACAGACTTAAAATTTTATATACAGGCCAGGTCTGGATGACAATGAAACATTCACTCGCTTTAAGTTTGTAATCAAATTCAGTAAATGCAAAATAAAAAAAATATGAATTTTTTTATTTCCTTCTATTTTTGTCTGTTGTTTAGTGAACATTTTTGGCAAACACATTACGACAATCCAATGACGGGAACTAATAAGCGAAACTATATAACAAATTGTCTATACAGCAACTGTTTCGACTTCTGTGATGGACATATTTCTCACAGTAATGAATTAGATAAACTGTTGTGTTTTGCTGTCAGCTGTTGGTACACCTGTGGGAACAGAACAACATAATATACAGCTGATCAGAGCATACTGTAATAAAGCGATTGACTTCGCAGTAATGAATCGCATTGGCCTACATTTTTCAGGCAACTTTACATGTGCAGGATGCGATATAAAAACATTTGCATCTTATTAAAACTGTATTACCCTACCTAATAAGCCCCCAAGCAAATAACTGAAGGTTATGACTTAAATGTTAGAGTAGTGCATGGTTGCGTGCAGTTGGCAGAGGCCACTTAGGTGCTGAGACTCTCTGTGGGGAACTAAACTTGCCCAAGCCTCCCACTAAGTTTGTTGATTATATAGAAACTTTATGGTCTGCTACTGAAGATATTTCTTTTGAACCTACGAAGGAGGATGAAGAAGAAGCGGTTACATTGAATAATGGTAACAGATACTTGTCTGTTGTCATCGATAGCACGTGGCAAACACGTGGACATGCAACGTGCTTGCAAGTGTACACACTCTTTACCTTGAAACATATGATGCAGAAAAACTCTATCAATAAATATAGCAAGATGCATGGTTTTAAAACAGCTAGGAATGATTGTCGGGAAGAACCTTTGTGAAGCAAAACAGACTACAAAAAGCTCAGCGCTTGGCCTCTGATCTAGCAGAAAGCCCCGAAAAGCCTGTGCAAGGGGTAAGAGGAAGCAGGAAGATAAGGGGGAAAACATGGAGGGTCCTAATGACCCCAGTTATGGAGCAGGATGCCGCTAAAACTAGCTCTATAACTTACCAAGTAAAACCATTACGTAGGTATTGTCCTTACCTTTAATTTACCGAGGGTTTTTCCACTTATGTACTTTTTTTTCAGAATCTAGTGGACGGATTCTCTTAAGAAAACATACAATTGTACATACTATTACTGCATACATTTAGCACAATAAGATGTAAAAACATCCTTTATTAATTTACAAAAAAAAAATAGGGATGGGCCGATTCCGATTCTCGATTCCAGGAATCGTCGATTCTAGGTGGTATCGAGGAATCGTCGATACTCGATTCTTTATCATAAAAGTGTCGATTCCTATTCCTATTTTGTTAACTATTAAAATATGTGTGTGGAGTAATTTATTAGAAAAATAATTAATTACCAACTATATCTTATTTATGTATTGGTTGATATCAATGAATTAAATGATTAAAGTAAACGAAAATATTATTATTTATGAAGCAACAGCAATCTAGATCGTAACCATTTCTGGTCGTTTGACAGCGGTCCTCTCTCTCTCTCTCTCTCTCTCTCTCTCTCTCTCTCTCTCTCTCTCTCACTAGAGCGGGTTCGATACTCTCTCTCTCTCCCCCACGTGTCTTACTGCCACTGATTTATAGATGTCAGAACAAAACACAAAAAAAGTACAGTAAAAACTCGATTAACCGTGGCCATGATGGTTGAGCGAATAGACGGATAACAGAAACACCGTATTATTCCTCCGAAACTTAACCTCAATAAATTATATTATAGACGGTATTCGGTTCAGGCTACTGGCCGTCGCGTCAATTCGATGACAGTTAACAGAAACTGACGGTGGAAAACCACATAATATATCAAATATGAAAAAGCAATTAAACAACATTCATTTTGCCCAAATTTATCAACAAAAAAAATCTATACTTGAAGAAACTTTATCCTCAGACACAGGACCTATAAGTGATAGTCGGTTAAAAATCAACTGGGATTGAAGAATAAATAAAAAATAGGCCTGAATCAGTTGCACTTGTTCCAGACACCTGCAGAAAAAAGGTCCCACCAGATGTGGAGAAGGTATGCCCCACTAATCCAGAATGTTGAGGAAGAAGGTACCCCAGGGGAATTGACAGTAGAAGAAGAACTAAACAATTATCTGGGGGAACCATTAGCCAGTCCAGATTGTGATGTTGGAAAGTATTTGGCAGTACAAAGTGCCAAATACCCTCATTTAAATGCTATGGCAATAAAATACCTGTCTGTCCACTCGCGACAGTGTTTACTGAAAAACCTTTCTCAACTTCAGGAGCTATATGTGATTAGCGATGAAACTAGCTTGACCCACAACGTGTTCAAATGCTTGTGTTTTTGAACAGAAATGTACATTACCTGCCAGACTTTTAAATTTTAAAAACTATCCTATTTGTATTAATTTTTTACTTTTTATGTTGTTTGTTTGTTTTTAATTTTTGTTTTGTTTTGAGAGACAATGTAAATAGGTTTAGGTATCTTTTCAAACATCATAAATTAAGTAAAGTTCACATTGTTAACTTTAAAATAAGTCATTACTTTTATCTGATATGTTTTTATGCTTTTAAAAAATCCTATTGATAAATCAAGGTTGAAGGTTTTGTGTAGCCTATTACATTAAAACAGAACTTTTAAAAGGTTTTGCCATATGACCAAGATGTTAACTAAATTAATTATTAGAGAACTAGAATGTAAGCTAATATAACTTGAAAGAATCGAGAATCGAGAATCGAGTAAAGAATCGAGAATCGAATGGAAAATTTTAGAATCGGAATCGGAATCGGAATCGAAAATTTTAGGAATCGGCCCATCCCTAAAAAAAAATATTTTATAAAATGTTTTGTGAAAAAAATAATTATTTTAGAGAGCAAAAATAATAAAAATCAACAATTTTTGAAAATGTTTTACGCTCTAAATGACGAGGAAGGACCACACAGAAAGGTAGTAAAATATCATCATGATTGAACCCGTGGTACCTGAGAAAGAGGCACGTAAAGTATAGAAACATTTCTTGGGAAGTATAGGCTTTACCGAATATCCTTAAGGTACATATATTATTTAACTTATTAATGCAAATAAATTTTTTTTTATGTTAAAAAAAACCGTTCTTCAATCACTACTTTTATCTCTACAAATGTTTATCCAAGCGCCATTATGGGGGGCACCTTACGGGGTAGTAACTATATTGGTTGATAGTATTGAAATTACGACAATGTTGGTAATTCTCGTAAAGGGAAAATCATTCGTATTTGTGTATTTATTACTTAAAAATGTCTAGGGGCTTTAATTTGTAGTGTACGAATGTTTTACATTTCGTGGCAATCACGACCCGGCTAAATACAACGGCTTCTGCACTATATTAGACGTACGCAGTCTGAGACCTCGTGTAAGCACGCACGCACACTCACGTTCAAATCTCCCAACGAAACAGACGCGGCTGTAAAATCACAGCTTTGCGTAAGTCGTAAAGCCTAAAAATAGCGTTAACTGTGGGACTTTTATTTCCAAACAAATTAGGGCAGATCTGGGCTTCGATGATTGGTCGTGTGTTCTGTGCCGAGGCGATTCGGCCGATCCGAGGTAACAACTCACTAATCAGCTGTTACTAGGCCAAACAATCTTGCCCGAAAATTACAACACTTTGTTAAAGTGAAAAACTGTACGGGTATACACCGTCGAGATAGCGTCAAGCTCTAAGATACCTTTATAGTTGTATATACGCACTGTATACAGTTATTTTAGCTTCAATTAAGTTATAACATATGGTTTCACACAACAGCTGATTTTATGTTATAGGTTATGTAGTAGAACAGCTGTTTTAATGCATAGGTTATGTTGTTTATTCATTGTATATTAAACAATTAAAATGTTATTAAGAAGTAAGTTTATTAGTTAATAATTTATTCTTATTATTAATTATATAAAACAATTAATTAAATATAATGATCTTAAGATATATATTTTATTTACAGTTCTAAATCTGAAAACCTCTTTAAGCTCATCTGACAGTTAAAAACCTATTTCAGTTAAATTTGTTAAATAAAATTTCTATTCAGTATTTCAACATTACCCCTACATTAACTAGATATTAAAACCTTCATTACTAGATTCTATAAGTGAAGTTTTAACTTTTTCGGCCACGCCCAGTGAGTGCAATAATGTACAATGAATTTAATAGTTAGCGTTACTTATGAAAATTTTGAGTTGAAATTACTCAATTAACTGATGAAAATAATCATGTTATATTTTATAAAACAAATTTATCCTTGTAGTTCGATAACTCCGGGTGTGAGAGGGTTTATTAGGAGTAGTAGCAGGTAGCCCCTGCTCCAGGGCTCATCCAATACAATACTGAGTATTAACCAGTATAATTCCTTTGGGGACACTAATGCACAGAAGTAAGATAACTTCAAATGTGGGAGGGTTTATTAGGAGTGGTCGCAGATGGCTCCTGCTCAACGGCTAATGCAGAACAATACCGAGTATTAACAAGTATAATTACTGTGGGGACTTCAATGCACAGAAGTACGATAAATACGAATGTGGGAGGGTTTATTAGGGATGGTCACAGGTAATCCCTGATCCAGGGCTCATCCAGAACTATACGGATTATAAACAAGTATAATTACTTTGGTGACTTTAATGCACAGAAGTAAGATAACTCCGAGTGTGGGAGGGTTTGTTAGGGGTGGTCACCGGTAGCCATTACTCCAGGGTCCATCCAGAACTAAATGGAGTATAAACAAGTATAATTACCTTGGAGACATCATTGTAAAGAAGTAAGATAACTCCTAGTGTGAGAAGGTTTATTAGGAGTGGACGCAGGTAGCAATTACTCCAGGGAACATCCAAAACTATTCAGAGTATAAACAAGAATTATTACTTGGGGAACTTTAATGCACAGATGTTAGATAACTGCGAGTGTTGGAAAGTTTATTAGGGGTGTTCGCAGGTAGTCATTGCTCCAGGCATCATTCAGAATTATAATTAATTTGGGGGCTTTAATGCACAGATGTTAGATAACTGCGAGTGTGGGGTTGTTTATTAGGGGTGTTCGCAGGTAGTCACTGCTCCAGACATCATCCAGATACGGAGTGTAAACAAGTATAATTACTTTGGGGACTTTATTGCACAGATGTTAGATAACTGCGAGTGTGGGAAAATTTATTAGGGGTGGTCGCAGGTAGTCATTGCGCCAGGCATCATCCAGAACTATATGGAGTGTAAACAAGTATAATTATTTTGGGGACTTTATTGCACAGATGTTAGATAACTGCGAGTGTTGGAAAGTTTATTAGGGGTGTTCGCAGGTAGTCATTGCTTCAGGCATCATTCAGAATTATAATTAATTTGGGGGCTTTAATGCACAGATGTTAGATAACTGCGAGTGTGGGGTTGTTTATTAGGGGTGTTCGCAGGTAGTCATTGCTCCAGACATCATCCAGATACGGAGTGTAAACAAGTATAATTACTTTGGGGACTTTATTGCACAGATGTTAGATAACTGCGAGTGTGGGAAAATTTATTAGGGGTGGTCGCAGGTAGTCATTGCTCCAGGCATCATCCAGAACTATATGGAGTGTAAACAAGTATAATTATTTTGGGGACTTTATTGCACAGATGTTAGATAACTGCGAGTGTGGATAAGTTTATTAAGGGTGTTCGCAGGTAGTCATTGCTCCAGGCATCATCCAGAATTATAATTACTTTGGGGACTTTAATGCACAGATGTTAGATAACTGCGATTGTGGGGATGTTTATTAGGGGTGTTCGCAGGTAGTCATTGCTCCAGGCATCATCCAGATACGGAGTGTAAACAAGTATAATTACTTTGGGGACTTTATTGCACAGATGTTAGATAACTGCGAGTGTGGGGAAGTTTATTAGGGATGGTCGCAGGTAGTCATTGCTCCAGGCATCATCCAGAACTATACGGAGTGTAAACAAGTATAATTACTTTGGGGACTTTAATGCACAAATGTTAGATGGCTGCGAGTGTGGGGAAGTTTATTAGGGGTGTTCGCAGGTAGTCATTGCTCCAGGCATCATCCAGATACGGAGTGTAAACAAGTATAATTACTTTGGGGACTTTATTGCACAGATGTTAGATAACTGCGAGTGTGGGGAAGTTTATTAGGGATGGTCGCAGGTAGTCATTGCTCCAGGCATCATCCAGAACTATACGGAGTGTAAACAAGTATAATTACTTTGGGGGACTTTAATGCACAAATGTTAGATGGCTGCGAGTGTGGGGAAGTTTATTAGGGGTGTTCGCAGGTAGTCATTGCTCCAGGCATCATCCAGATACGGAGTGTAAACAAGTATAATTACTTTGGGGACTTTAATGCGTTCTCACAAAGACTACGTTGGAGGGTCGTGAATGAAGCCGGTCCAGACGCGCTGGAGATGACGTCTATGAAGGGCGATATAACTTGCATAACGCCTATTTGATGTTTATTCTTGCCTCAAGTGTCGAAGCAACTGGTGTGTAAACCCGGGTTACTTGTTGCCGTTGCCCCCCTCCACTGAGTTTTCTCCGTCGTAATGCTGATATACGCATATTTTTCTAGCTTTTAACAAAATAACTAGTTTTTTTTGTCAATTCCTACTTATGTCTTTAAAGAAACGATTTATTTTATTTACTTTTTATTAAATAATTAAAATTAATATAAATAAAGTAACATAACCTATGTGTTAAAAAAGCGTTCTACTACTTAACCTATAACATAAAATCAGCTGTTTTATGAAAGCATATATCACTTTAAGCCAAAGCGTCAAAATAACTGTATTGCATACCTTGCCCCTTTTTTGAAATATTTCACCGGTAGCCATTACGCCAGGGTCCATCCAAAACTATATGGAGTATAAAGAAGTAAAATTACCTTGGAGACTTCATTGTAAAGAAGTAAGATAACTCCTTGTGTGAGAAGGTTTATTAGGCGTGGACGCAGGTAGCAATTACTCCAGGGAACATCCAAAACTATTCAGAGTATAAACAAAAATTATTACTTGGGGAACTTTAAAGCACAGATGTTAGATAACTGCGAGTGTGGGAAAGTTTATTAGGGGTGTTCGCAGGTAGTCATTGCTCCAGACATCATCCAGAATTATAATTACTTTGGGGACTTTAATGCACAGATGTTAGATAACTTCGAGTGTGGGGATGTTTATAGAGGTGTTCGCAGGTAGTCATTGCTCCAGGCATCATCCAGATACGGAGTGTAAACAAGTATAATTACTTTGGGGACTTTATTGCACAGATGTTAGATAACTGCGAGTGTGGGAAAATTTATTAGGGGTGGTCGCAGGTAGTCATTGCGCTAGGCATCATCCAGAACTATATGGAGTGTAAACAAGTATAATTACTTTGGGGACTTTATTGCACAGATGTTAGATAACTGCGAGTGTGGATAAGTTTATTAAGGGTGTTCGCAGGTAGTCATTGCTCCAGGCATCATCCAGATACGGAGTGTAAACAAGTATAATTACTTTGGGGACTTTAATGCACAGATGTTAGATAACTGTGATTGTGGGTATGTTTATTAGAGGTGTTCGCAGGTAGTCATTGCTCCAGGCATCATCCAGATACGGAGTGTAAACAAGTATAATTACTTTGAGGACTTTATTGCACAGATTTTAGATAACTGCGAGTGTGGGGAAGTTTATTAGGGATGGTCGCAGGTAGTCATTGCTCCAAGCATCATCCAGAACTATACGGAGTGTAAACAAGTATAGTTACTTTGGGGACTTTAATGCACAGATGGTAGATGACTGCGAGTGTGGGGAAGTTTATTAGGGGTGTTCGCAGGTAGTCATTGCTCCAGGCATCATCCAGATACGGAGTGTAAACAAGTATAATTACTTTGGGGACTTTAATGCGTTCTCACAAAGACTACGTTGGAGGGTCGTGAATGAAGCCGGTCCAGACGCGCTGGAGATAACGTCTATAAAGGGCGATATAACTTGCATAACGCCTATTTGATGTTTATTCTTGCCTCAAGTGTCGAAGCAACTGGTGTGTAAACCCGGGTTACTTGTTGCCGTTGCCCCCCTCCACTGACTTTTCTCCGTCGTAATGCTGATATACGCATATTTTTCTAGCTTTTAACAAAATAACTAGTTTTTTTGTCAATTCCTATTTATGTCTTTAAAGAAACGATTTATTTTATTTACTTTTTATTAAATAATTAAAATTAATATAAATAAAGTAACATAACCTATGTGTTAAAAAAAGCGTTCTACTACTTAACCTATAACATAAAATCAGCTGTTTTATGAAAGCATATATCACTTTAAGCCAAATCGACGAAATAACTGTATTGCATACCTTGCCCCTTTTTTGAAATATTTCATCGCTTATAGAACTAATATTATTCTATTACTACATTTTATTAATAAATTAATATTAAAAAAAGTTGTATTAACATCAGCTATCACCCACTACAAGTTTAAAAGTTGTATTAACATCAGGTGTCGTCCACTACAAGTTTAAAAGTTGTATTAACATCAGGTGTCGCCCACTACAAGTTTAACAGTTGTATTAACATCAGGTGTCGCCCACTACAAGTTTAAAAGCTGTATTAACATCAGGTGTCACCCACTACAAGTTTAACAGTTGTATTAACATCAGGTGTCGCCCACTACAAGTTTAACAGTTGTATTAACATCAGGTGTCGCCCACTACAAGTTTAACAGTTGTATTAACATCAGGTGTCGCCCACTACAAGTTTAACAGTTGTATTAACATCAGGTGTCGCCCACTACAAGTTTAAAAGCTGTATTAACATCAGGTGTCGCCCACTACAAGTTTAAAAGTTGTATTAACATCAGGTGTCGCCCACTACAAGTTTAAAAGCTGTATTAACATCAGGTGTCGCCCACTACAAGTTTAAAAGCTGTATTAACATCAGGTGTCGCCCACTACAAGTTTAAAAGCTGTATTAACATCAGGTGTCGCCCACTACAAGTTTAAAAGCTGTATTAACATCAGGTGTCACCCACTACAAGTTTAACAGTTGTATTAACATCAGGTGTCGCCCACTACAAGTTTAACAGTTGTATTAACATCAGGTGTCGCCCACTACAAGTTTAACAGTTGTATTAACATCAGGTGTCGCCCACTACAAGTTTAACAGTTGTATTAACATCAGGTGTCGCCCACTACAAGTTTAAAAGCTGTATTAACATCAGGTGTCGCCCACTACAAGTTTAAAAGTTGTATTAACATCAGGTGTCGCCCACTACAAGTTTAAAAGCTGTATTAACATCAGGTGTCGCCCACTACAAGTTTAAAAGCTGTATTAACATCAGGTGTCGCCCACTACAAGTTTAAAAGTTGTATTAACATTAGGTGTCGCCCACTACAAGTTTAAAAGCTGTATTAACATCAGGTGTCACCCACTACAAGTTTAAAAGTTGTATTAACATCAGGTGTCACCCACTACAAGTTTAAAAGCTGTATTAACATCAGGTGTCACCCACTACAAGTTTAACAGTTGTATTAACATCAGGTGTCGCCCACTACAAGTTTAACAGTTGTATTAACATCAGGTGTCGCCCACTACAAGTTTAACAGTTGTATTAACATCAGGTGTCGCCCACTACAAGTTTAAAAGCTGTATTAACATCAGGTGTCGCCCACTACAAGTTTAAACGTTGTATTAACATCACGTGTCGCCCACTACAAGTTTAAGATTTGTATTAACATCAGGTGTCGCCCACTACAAGTTTAACAGTTGTATTAACATCAGGTGTCGCCCACTGCAAGTTTAACAGTTGTATTAACATCAGGTGTCGCCCACTACAAGTTTAAAAGCTGTATTAACATCAGGTGTCGCCCACTACAAGTTTAAAAGTTGTATTTGAAACTGAGCTGATAAGTAAAAAATATTTTATTAGCAATCGAAAATTTAAACAATATATATATATATATATATATATATATATATATATATATATATATATATATATATATATATATGTATATATATATATATAAAGAAATAAAACAATTTACCAATAAAAGAAAAATTATTCTTGTATTTGTAAATTGTTTTATTTCTTTATTAATACACAAGTATACATATTATAGTATATATATATATATATATATAATTAGAGTGTGAACTAATAAAAGGAATTATAATGAAAATTTCTTTAAACATGTTATTGAAACTCTTTAACTAGTTGATAGAAAAAGTGGACTTAATAATTAAGTTGTATGTAATTTTCTTATTGGGCGAAGGAAGAAGCTTGGAGTGGTCTTGGTTCCTCTTCTCTCCCCCCCCCCCCACCAAACGAACAGAACATTTGGAGCCTTGTGTTTCCATATAAAGCCTGTGTGTGTTATTGGAAAAGGCTCATTCTTTTTATTATGACAAAGTTGTAGAGGTTGCAATATGTGCTAGGTCAATTGCGAGCACGGGGAGCATAGTGTGTGAGAGGTAGCATCCCCGAGTCAGGCCAACCTCCCTTAGATTCATTTCTTGACACAGTTTATAAAAACATTCATAATTTTGAGATGGGGCTAAAATAAAACCAACGATATAAAACAAATCACACGGAGCGTATAGAACGTTTTGATTGGCGGAGACACGTCAGTAGGAAGAATGTGATAGGGCAAGGCTTGGCGCAACGGAATGATGTCAACCGATTTGCAAAACAAAAATGTATCCAAATAAGCTTACATTTACAGCAATGTATCTTGAGGTGTTTTGTCATATTGTATTATGATTATTTAATAAAAACATTTAAATGTTTCATTTAATTTTGAATCTAAAGTAGGCCATAGGTTTCATCTTTTTCTCGTAAATATAAAAATAATAAATCTGGAAAAACATATTTTAAAGTAGTATTAATTTAGTTTTGAAGGAAACAATTTAAACGTTTCAACGTAACTCTTGTAAGGCGAAAGTTTCTGGGCTACTTTATACATATAGGCAGAAACTTTTATTTACAAAATTACCATAAATACATATTTCGTATTATAGTACTCAATTCTAAAAAGCACTTAGAATTTATTAGTGATTATACAGTTTCCACAGCAAAGCTGCCTTCTTTAGTAAACCTTATACACTAATAATGAAAAATAAAGAAAATTCTTTCTATTGCCCCTAGTTTATGACAAATTACTTTTAAAATAAGTATAACAATATGTAGCGATGCATGCATGTAATGGAGGTCTTTTTGTTCTGTCGGCCACGACTCGCCGACCCGTCGCGACGCCTCCACAAGATGGCGACACGTAACATATCGATAGTGTTTACCTTAACGTCCGATAATATTTCCGAAGGCAAAACGCTACGTCAAAGCAACAAACGCTGGGTTGGATGTGTATTCGTGTAGAGATTGGACGGTTCGCTCCACATTGGATGTCGTTGTCATAGCAACGTTACAGCCTAGTCTATGTGTCACTGTAAAACCTAAGATTTACCCTCTGTTAATGGCAAACGTCCGGCTACTGTGATCGAAAGAGATTTCATTGCGCGTAAAAGTAGACGTTCTAAAGAGATTATAAGGCTCAACTGCAGGGGAAACAGTTCCATGTGACATACAGCAGTCGGAACTTACAGGGAGTTAAAGGAATAGGAGGAAGCTTTGGTAGACGTTGCAAGCTTTGAAGGGGACATAACCACCCCAATAGATAAATGCTATTACTGTGGAATGTCGTGTATGTTTTATAAGGAAACCAGATGTCTCTGTCTGCATCAACCAGCGTAAGGCTCTACTGGTCCCAAGGGTAGAACTAGAAGGTGGCCGAACCACAGACTATGACTGGAGAACACAGAATGAACCTCAGCTACTTACATTCCGGCCACCTTCTAGTTCTACCCTTGCGCCTCCGTTTCTCGTCGCTTCTCTCCTTTATCCTCCAACTCTTTCACAGGTCCGTTGGTAGTGCTTGTTTCTTGTTCCCATCCGAAATACTATGAACTCCTGGCAGCATATATCCACAGAGCTTTGGGCTCGCTTAAAGAGGCCGTAAGATGAACATTGCTTGTCGCCTAGAGGGCTAACCGGTTGCTGACGTAATGCGAGAAATCGTACCGAAAGAAAACAATACGTTTCATCATGAAGAAAAACAAGTTTTATTTTTTTCCATTTTGTAATTGAACCAAAAGTCTAAGGGTATCCATGTTAATACGCCAATATGGGCTACCTGACAACACGTCTGTATTAGCCGGGAGGATAGGACAATCAGTGATAGCGTGTGAGGTCCCATTCGTCAGGAAGACACGTCACTAAGATTAGAGGGATCAGGGCGCATCAAGGGTTCAATCTCGGGAGGGGTAAACTGGGGGTTTGTAATAGGCCCAGAGAGAGGACCTTACGGTTCACAGGAAAAATTTGAAATTCGTATCTTTGTTCAATGTTTGTATTTTTCAATAAAAAAAGATGTTTGCAGATGTTTGTCCGTTCCCTTCAAATATATCAACAAATATATAAGGTAAAACCTAAATTCCAACCGCAGATACAGTTTTAGACATTTAATTTGGAATTAGATATTATTTACCATCTGTCATATATTGGCCACATTTCCACCTAAATGGTAATCCACATCCATTTAGGTGATCCACATTAGGTAGGCATTACACCCAAAACCTTTAAACACGCCTAACTCTCTAAGTACAAAGAATAGGTAAAATCTGTGAGAATCTACGAAACATTTGGTGTTATCTGTGCTATTTAAATAAGAATTCTATATTTTTAACAGAATTAAGCAAATATCGATGAACTTCCATAATAACAGTTTATCATCTTTTTTAAGGCATAACACGCGCAAAACATTTTCTCCTTATACAATTACATTCAGGAGTTACAGGGGAACAAGGTGTAACATACTGAGCTACATATGTTGCACTGTTTGAGAAATATCGTATTTAGGCGTCTATAACGCGCACCCGTATTTATTTACAACATGTTGGGGCAAATATGACAAAGTAAATAGCTAATAATTTGTATTTAGTAAATTTTTTAATTGTAATATCCAGTCACGAACAGTTACGAAACTAGCAATATCTATAATTGGTTTGTTTTTAACATGCACAATTTTTCCCTCATGATCACTACTTTCCGAAGGTGGTGGACTTCCTTCATTCTCGTGAGCCTTCATTATTCCAGAGCTTGCAGCCCTCCGTAGCATCCATTACATTGGATATTACACACTTTTTGAAGTTCTTCACGACTGTTTATTTGACTGTATTCCAGGCTTTAAGAACCTGATCCAAAATAGGTGAAAGGGAAGGTCTTATGAAGTATTTTACGACTGTTTATTTGCCTGTATTCCAGGCTTTAAGAACCTGATCCAAAATAGGTGAAAGGGAAGGTCTTATGAAGTATTTCACGACTGTTTATTTGACTGTATTCCAGGCTTTAAGAACCTGATCCAAAATAGGTGAAAGGGAAGGTCTTATGAAGTATTTCACGACTGTTTATTTGACTGTATTCCAGGCTTTAAGAACCTGATCCAAAATAGGTGAAAGGGAAGGTCTTATGAAGTATTTCACGACTGTTTATTTGACTGTATTCCAGGCTTTAAGAACCTGATCCAAAATAGGTGAAAGGGAAGCTCTTATGAATCATTTCACGACTGTTTATTTGACTGTATTCCAGGCTTTAAGAACCTGATCCAAAATAGGTGAAAGGGAAGGTCTTATGAAGTATTTCACGACTGTTTATTTGACTGTATTCCAGGCTTTAAGAACCTGATCCAAAGTAGGTGAAAGGGAAGGTCTTATGAAGTATTTCACGACTGTTTATTTGACTGTATTCCAGGCTTTAAGAACCTGATCCAAAATAGGTGAAAGGGAAGGTCTTATGAAGCATTTCACGACTGTTTATTTGACTGTATTTCAGGCTTTAAGAGCCTGATCCAAAATAGGTGAAAGGGAAGGTCTTATGAAGTATTTCACGACTGCTTATTTGACTGTATTCCAGGCTTTAAGAGCCTGATCCAAAATAGGTGAAAGGGAAGGTCTTATGAAGTATTTCACGACTGTTTATTTGACTGTATTCCAGGCTTTAAGAACCTGATCCAAAATAGGTGAAAGGGAAGGTCTTATGAAGTATTTCACGACTGTTTATTTGACTGTATTCCAGGCTTTAAGAGCCTGATCCAAAATAGGTGAAAGGGAAGGTCTTATGAAGTATTTCACGACTGCTTATTTGACTGTATTCCAGGCTTTAAGAGCCTGATCCAAAATAGGTGAAAGGGAAGGTCTTATGAAGTATTTCACGACTGTTTATTTGACTGTATTCCAGGCTTTAAGAACCTGATCCAAAATAGGTGAAAGGGAAGGTCTTATGAAGTATTTCACGACTGTTTATTTGACTGTATTCCAGGCTTTAAGAACCTGATCCAAAATAATTGTAAGGGAAGGTCTTATGAAGTATTTCACGACTGTTTATTTGACTGTATTCCAGGCTTTAAGAACCTGATCCAAAATAGGTGAAAGGAAAGGTCTTATGAAGTATTTCACGACTGTTTATTTGACTGTGTTCCAGGCTTTAAGAACCTGATCCAAAATAGGTGAAAGGGAAGGTCTTATGAAGTATTTCACGACTGTTTATTTGACTGTATTCCAGGCTTTAAGAACCTGATCCAAAATAGGTGAAAGGGAAGGTCTTATGAAGTATTTCACGACTGTTTATTTGACTGTATTCCAGGCTTTAAGAACCTGATCCAAAATAGGTGAAAGGGAAGGTCTTATGAAGTATTTCACGACTGTTTATTTGACTGTATTCCAGGCTTTAAGAGCCTGATCCAAAATAGGTGAAAGGGAAGGTCTTATGAAGTATTTCACGACTGTTTATTTGACTGTATTCCAGGCTTTAAGAGCCTGATCCAAAATAGGTGAAAGGGAAGGTCTTATGAAGTATTTCACGACTGTTTATTTGACTGTATTCCAGGCTTTAAGAACCTGATCCAAAGTAGGTGAAAGGGAAGGTCTTATGAAGTATTTCACGACTGTTTATTTGACTGTATTCCAGGCTTTAAGAACCTGATCCAAAATAGGTGAAAGGGAAGGTCTTATGAAGCATTTCACGACTGTTTATTTGACTGTATTTCAGGCTTTAAGAGCCTGATCCAAATTAGGTGAAAGGGAAGGTCTTATGAAGTATTTCACGACTGCTTATTTGACTGTATTCCAGGCTTTAAGAGCCTGATCCAAAATAGGTGAAAGGGAAGGTCTTATGAAGTATTTCACGACTGTTTATTTGACTGTATTCCAGGCTTTAAGAACCTGATCCAAAATAGGTGAAAGGGAAGGTCTTATGAAGTATTTCACGACTGTTTATTTGACTGTATTCCAGGCTTTAAGAGCCTGATCCAAAATAGGTGAAAGGGAAGGTCTTATGAAGTATTTCACGACTGCTTATTTGACTGTATTCCAGGCTTTAAGAGCCTGATCCAAAATAGGTGAAAGGGAAGGTCTTATGAAGTATTTCACGACTGTTTATTTGACTGTATTCCAGGCTTTAAGAACCTGATCCAAAATAGGTGAAAGGGAAGGTCTTATGAAGTATTTCACGACTGTTTATTTGACTGTATTCCAGGCTTTAAGAACCTGATCCAAAATAATTGTAAGGGAAGGTCTTATGAAGTATTTCACGACTGTTTATTTGACTGTATTCCAGGCTTTAAGAACCTGATCCAAAATAGGTGAAAGGAAAGGTCTTATGAAGTATTTCACGACTGTTTATTTGACTGTGTTCCAGGCTTTAAGAACCTGATCCAAAATAGGTGAAAGGGAAGGTCTTATGAAGTATTTCACGACTGTTTATTTGACTGTATTCCAGGCTTTAAGAACCTGATCCAAAATAGGTGAAAGGGAAGGTCTTATGAAGTATTTCACGACTGTTTATTTGACTGTATTCCAGGCTTTAAGAGCCTGATCCAAAATAGGTGAAAGGGAAGCTCTTATGAATCATTTCACGACTGTTTATTTGCCTGTATTCCAGGCTTTAAGAACCTGATCCAAAATAGGTGAAAGGGAAGGTCTTATGAAGTATTTCACGACTGTTTATTTGACTGTATTCCAGGCTTTAAGAACCTGATCCAAAGTAGGTGAAAGGGAAGGTCTTATGAAGTATTTCACGACTGTTTATTTGACTGTATTCCAGGCTTTAAGAACCTGATCCAAAATAGGTGAAAGGGAAGGTCTTATGAAGCATTTCACGACTGTTTATTTGACTGTATTCCAGGCTTTAAGAGCCTGATCCAAAATAGGTGAAAGGGAAGGTCTTATGAAGTATTTCACGACTGCTTATTTGACTGTATTCCAGGCTTTAAGAGCCTGATCCAAAATAGGTGAAAGGGAAGGTCTTATGAAGTATTTCACGACTGTTTATTTGACTGTATTCCAGGCTTTAAGAACCTGATCCAAAATAGGTGAAAGGGAAGGTCTTATGAAGTATTTCACGACTGTTTATTTGACTGTATTCCAGGCTTTAAGAGCCTGATCCAAAATAGGTGAAAGGGAAGGTCTTATGAAGTATTTCACGACTGTTTATTTGACTGTATTCCAGGCTTTAAGAGCCTGATCCAAAATAGGTGAAAGGGAAGGTCTTATGAAGTATTTCACGACTGTTTATTTGACTGTATTCCAGGCTTTAAGAGCCTGATCCAAAATAGGTGAAAGGGAAGGTCTTATGAAGTATTTCACGACTGTTTATTTGACTGTATTCCAGGCTTTAAGAACCTGATCCAAAATAGGTGAAAGGGAAGGTCTTATGAAGTATTTCACGACTGTTTATTTGACTGTATTCCAGGCTTTAAGAACCTGATCCAAAATAATTGTATGGGAAGGTCTTATGAAGTATTTCACGACTGTTTATTTAACTGTATTCCAGGCTTTAAGAACCTGATCCAAAATATACGAAAGGGAAGGTCTTATGAAGTATTTCACGACTGTTTATTTGACTGTATTCCAGGCTTTAAGAACCTGATCCAAAATAGGTGAAAGGGAAGGTCTTATGAAGTATTTCACGACTGTTTATTTGACTGTATTCCAGGCTTTAAGAGCCTGATCCAAAATAGGTGAAAGGGAAGGTCTTATGAAGTATTTCACGACTGTTTATTTGACTGTATTCCAGGCTTTAAGAACCTGATCCAAAATAATTGTATGGGAAGGTCTTATGAAGTATTTCACGACTGTTTATTTAACTGTATTCCAGGCTTTAAGAACCTGATCCAAAATATACGAAAGGGAAGGTCTTATGAAGTATTTCACGACTGTTTATTTGACTGTATTCCAGGCTTTAAGAACCTGATCCAAAATAGGTGAAAGGGAAGGTCTTATGAAGTATTTCACGACTGTTTATTTGACTGTATTCCAGGCTTTAAGAGCCTGATCCAAAATAGGTGAAAGGGAAGGTCTTATGAAGTATTTCACGACTGTTTATTTGACTGTATTCCAGGCTTTAAGAGCCTGATCCAAAATAGGTGAAAGGGAAGGTCTTATGAAGTATTTCACGACTGTTTATTTGACTGTATTCCAGGCTTTAAGAACCTGATCCAAAATAGGTGAAAGGGAAGGTCTTATGAAGTATTTCACGACTGTTTATTTGACTGTATTCCAGGCTTTTACAAGATAAATGTTAATATTTTTATGTGTAATAAAGAATGTGTAGACCTAATTATTTCGCGTGGAGTCCGGACAATGGATACGTCCCCTTAGTTGATAATGTTTTAATAACCCAAAGGAAACCAGAACTGCAGTTTTCTCTAATCCTGGGTTACAAAGAAAATGAGAACACGAAACCTTCATCCTACAAGATTTACACCCTACACTAGAAGCAACAATCGATAGTTCCGGTATTATGTCACGGAATGCGTTTAGATCCGATCACGCTTCGGAGTAGCAGCATATATCGAACGCTCAAATCGATCTCCTCCCTCGGTCACTTGAATGGGTCGCGAGTCGCTCACATTCACGTCGCTCGACCTTGCGTTGCATCTTGAGACGATGTGTTTACAAGATGCGCGGAAATGCTCTGACCGAAGCGAACATACTCTGAAGTGCATCACGGGGTGCAGTTTAGTTCCGGACAAGGTTAAAGACAGACAAGTTCCTGCTTAAAGGAAACCCATCCGGCGGAACTCACGGCCACCATTTAATTTTTAAATGGATCGTGTTGTCGATGACGTCAACTAAACCTTAACGTCAGAACTTATAACAGTAACTTTACATTCAATATTGAATATTTATAAAAATATATTAATAATATTTGGCCTAATATAGATTTTAGCCAAAGTTAATTTTAAATAAAATTTACCAAGTAAATAGGAACACATATACTATCACAAGTAATCAAACTCCACAAGCAGCACAATACAAGATGTAATGGATCAACAAAGCTATATAACAAATAGCCAACTAACGAAATTATCCAGACGAGACGGTTTCGTACATTTGGACGACCACCTAGTCATCACCAAAAGAGGGTGTAAATACGAAAGTGTTATTAAGCTAAGCTAAAGGCTCAGTGAGTTGAAAAGGAGGGCAGCTTCGGTCGTCCAGGACCAGTGTCTTTGGTTGGGGTGTAGGAATATGGGGACAGGGCTGGATCTGGGGATGGGCAGGAAGTTATTTTGTTTGAATAGACAAAGACGAGTTTATTGTGGGGGACAAGGTTTGTTTATAGCTGAGGAGGTCTAACTGACTAGCTTTTGGTTCCTTTATTCATCATATTTACATGTATGAGCATGCTTGCGAGTTACAGTTTGTGGCGTATAATGTGGAATTATATGGTAAATACAAAGCTGTATACCGATGGGTAGATACAAATATTTAACTTTGAAAATACAACAATTCAACAAAAATACCAAGACACCAAATATAGATATAGATACAGAGAAAATAGAAAGATATAACGATAATACAAAAATACAAAACATACAAATAAAATAGAAAGATACAACGTAAATACAAAGATACACAAAAAATAGAAAGATACAAAGAAATACAAAGATACAAAACATATAAATTAAATACAAAGATATAACGTAAATACAAAAATACACAGAAAATAAAAATATACAAAGAAAGTACAAATATACAAAAAAATACAAAGATACAAAGAAAATTCAGAGATACAAAGAAAATACAAGATATAACGAAAATACAAAGATACATAAACATACAAATAAAATACAAAGATATAACTTGAGTACAAAGATACACAGAAAATAGAAAGATACGAGGAAAATACAAAGATGCAAAGAAAATACAAAGATTTAATGAAACTACAAATATATACAAAAAATACAAAAGTATAACAAAAATGCAAAGAAAATATAAAGAAACAAAGAAAATTTAAAGATATAACGACAATACAAAGATAAATAAGAAAATACAAAGATACACTGAAAATACAAAGGTATAAAAAAATACAAAGATATAAAGAAAATACCAAGATACGAGTTACAGAATAAACAATTTAATATGAGTTACAGGATAGCTTTTCAAAATGAAACAGATGCTACCTTCGGTCAGATAGACTTAACATTAAGTAGTAAGAAGTAAACATTTTGTGGTGCTCAGCTCCCAGGGTCTCGTTAGCACCACGTCCAGTTCTCCATTAGGACAGGCTGATACCTTCTCCCGATATCAGTAAGGATGTAACACCATGAGGTCACCAAATAGTTCCGAAAGTCACAAATGCTAAAAGCCTTTTCGTCTATACTTAGAGGTTATTTGGAGGCTAAGTTAAAGTAATTTGCAAATATATTGGATTAAATTGATTGATAATGTATGATTTACCGTGGTTTTTGTTACTTTTTGTAGTGTACACTAGCAGCAAGATAAGTGTAAATGCGTCTCTTGAGTTCCGTAACGGTGAAATCTTTACGTTGGGACTTTCTTTGCACAAAATGTCTGACTAGTCCTTTTTTATAAAGTTTAAAAGTTGATATGTAAAGGTTATTTCTTAAATTCTTGAATTTTGTAGTCCCTTACGTTCGGTGAATCTTAATTAACCACTTTAACAATAGTTGGAGTTCGGATAGTCATAAACTATTTGTTAAAGTGATTATTTCTTAATACGTTTCCGATGAAGTTATGTAGTGTTAATTACTTGTTATTAATTTATATCTTACTAATTAGGATAATCGATAGGGCCTATATAATAAAATTTATAAGTAAAATTCAAAAAATATATAAATACGATAAATTCTAAAGTTTAAAATTCCTAATATAGTATACTCACCTTTAATTCTGTTAGGGATATTTGAATACATTTAGGTACATTTTTCTGCCTTTTCTAACGTTAAAATATTTTTCTTTATTGACGCGTTTCAGAATACCTCCATTCTCAAAACTTTAATAGTACTATTAAAAATAAAAAAATAGGGTACTAATAAAGGTTTTGGATTGGAGTTGTTTCAAAACGCGTCAGGCAGAGAAAAGTAGTTAAATTTATTTGTAAAATTTTAATTATAAATTTTAAGGTTAGGAAAAAACAAGACTGTATTTCATTAGTTTTGTCTTTTATATAGAACATGAAAATATAAGATAAAATTCTATCTAAAGCTAAAACACCAGTTAAACCAGTTTATAAGTTGATGTTTTTTCTATAGATTCTGAACGACTCGTACGGGCGTCGCGGGGCTACGTTCAAACCGTGCGTCAACGGTACCGAGTGACGTCACTGCAAGTTCTCGCGTATAGCGTTGATAAAGCCTTCATTGTACTAACAACATTGACTACATAAGTGGATAAGTTCGGCTCTTGTTATGAAGATCGGGAATACGAGTTTAAGGGGAAGACAGATGAGGTTTAATTGTGCTCTGCGGTCGGGGGTTATTTGGGGGTGTAGACAAAGTTCTTGGAGAGATTCGAGTGTGTTTAACGACGTATTTCTGAAGCTTGTGTCGTGTTTAGTTCAATTATTTAATTAAAGTATCTTCGCGTCTAAAGACGAGGCAGAGCAAAGTAAATACTTCATTGTAGACCTACACAATAATACAATCCTCTTCAACGGAATTGCAGTTTGACCTTAAACGCGTGTAGACTTTTTTTTAAAATTAAAATAAATAAATATAATTTTTCTCAGTACAATTTTTGGGCATTAGGTTTGCAAAAAACCAATTATTTGCTCCGTTTTGCTAAAGACAATTTGATTTGTGAAAATAGGAAACTTTGTTTAAATCCTAAGCATGTGTTTATTAATATGATTATTATTAATGTATTCTCAAAATGTTTAAATTATTTTACTGTTTATTTATCTTGTACAAATATGATTGTGGATAATTATCTGTTATCCAGACATCAACACACACACACGCGCGCACGAGGGACATCTTTGTATTATAATACTACACACACATTGCCTACTAATATAACGGATTAGAATTCTTACTCCTTTACGTCCTGATGATGGGTTCACAATTGAAACGCGTATAGGAAAATGCATTATTGGTTTTCAGTTTATCCCGTTACTCGCAGCCTAAGCTCGAATTTTGGTTTGTTTTACTAACACACGAGATTTTGTGTTTATGTCGTTTCCCACTTCTCGCAGTATTACCGTTGGACAACTAATATGTTCGCCGCAATAACTTTAATATTATGTGGATATTTTGGTCATCGCCCAAAGTAATAAACTTGTAAAATGCATTTACGCGTACCTTAGAGTAGCCCTTAAAGGGAAAGTGTTCGCCCCCCACATGTCGGGCTGCTCACAGGTGTGTTGCAATTATATAGCAGAAAGTAAGACTTCCCTTTAAGTAAATACTCGTCTCCATGTTGGAAGCAGCGAGTAACACAATGCATAGTCACAGCAAGTTTTCGGGTCACAATATGGCTCTATCGGATGAATCGACAGAACATTTATTTGTCAATGGCATTCCACTTCGTGCTGTCAGCAGAAGGCAAATCGCCGGGGCGCATTGGAATTGATAAATCCGACGAAGCGACAATCCGTGTTCCTTTGTTAGACGCAGGAACGCAACGCATTGTTGTAGGGCGGAAGCGCGTTCTTTCATCTTCCACCCACCGCTATTAAATTTCCAGATTTCCTGTTATCGAGAAAGTTTTAAAGGGACGCACGGGGCTTTGTCTTTTGGATGTGAATAAAATTAAAAATTTCAAAATGATCTAGAACTTGAAGACTTTAAGTAGCTAAACAAAAAATTTAATAATTATTTTTTTGAATTTTTATTTTTTAAAAGGTTTTTTTTGAATTGTTAAAATTTTTCCCAACACCGATTCACATAGCTCCATTTTAAGTTAAAATAAAAAGTAACAATTTTATTGATAGAACCAACCTAGCATAGTGTCGTAATCTTGTTTAAACAAAAATATTCTAATGCGGGTCTGTGTTCTTCTAGCCGGACTTAGGCCCCTCTTGCTAGTCCCACGATGGAGGTTTTCAAGATGTCCCAATTTGTTGGGTCGTCACATGGAAGAGTGGAATAGAGTAGAAGTGCGAAGAATTAAAGACCACAAAGAAACCCTTTGCTCCGCGATACAATGTGCAGGAGATATTACTATGTAAGGGGCAGAGAAACCTTGTCACGCAGCGATTGGGCAGTGCTTCCCATCTCCTGGCCCTTCCAAACTTGTACAATCTCTTGCTCCTGGTATTATCGAATATAGAGTGAAAAAACCTATACACATCCACTAGTGTTAGATACAGGGGAGGACTGTTAAATCCGTCGTGGATGGCACCAATATCCTGATAAAACTCAAAAGGACTGATTTAAGTCATTACTGACGCTCCTATAAATCATTATTTATAGCTTCTGTGAGGGTGGCTGGTGGAGTGCTTTTCGTATAGGGAGTTTCTCCTGATAGTTCTGTAAGGGATTCATGTCACTCAATGTTTTCTGATATTCCAGAAATAGATTTCCAATACTCCTAAAAGAAATCCCACGTAAGAGTTCCTGATACGCAAGTAGGCTACGTGGCTCCTGATAGCCTGTTAAGGTGTTTCTGTTACTCCTTCAAGTATTTCTGATAGTTATACAAATTGCTCCTGGTACTTTTATAAATAAGTAGGTCTTGAAACATTCAACTGTAATATACTTTGGAAGCATGACCGAAATAAAATACAAAGAGGTTTAATATTTTAGAAAAAATATTCCTCTTTGTATTAGGGATAACAAAAACATTAAATTTATTAACCGTCTTTGATGTCCCGAGTTACAGGAGAATAAAAGTGTTAATATTTTTTTAGTAAAGTATCTTTTTATATCGTTCATAAAAACTACAATAAAAAAACAATTTCAAATATACTAAAAAAAACATTAAAAATGTAAGGTTAGAAATAAAACGAAAGGTTTGTTTAGTGAAAAAATATAAAATAAAAGGCTTAGTCAAATGTCAGTGTCCTGCAATAATTCAGAAAGCACGGGATATTTCCTAAGGGACCAGCTTTTATATTTCAAATGAAATAAAAGCATTTTCTTATGTAATATAATTTTTCAACAATAGTGCTGTAATGTAATAATATTACAAGACCTTTCAGTTTCCCCTTGATGTTAACAAGAGTAATAAAGCTTAAATTAAAGCAGATGGAAATGTAATGTTATAAATATAGAGTGCGCGCGCGTCTCAAGTGGTTACAGTATCGCGTCCAGGTTACAACCCAATTAGAGCGACTAATGAAAGTGTTTGTTGTCCGTTTCAAGTCAAGGCAGAAGTCAAAATTTTACTTCAGTTAATCACATCGAACAACATGCTTCTGACCACTTGTTCAAATCTTCTGATCCCAAATTGTTGTTTGTAAATATTTTCTTTTATAATTGAAAGTCATACAAGTTACTAAAACGTCTGACTTCGAACCAAAATATTTTACTCCGGGATAGTGTGGCGACTTTTACGAAAGTGATAATAAAGTGACGAAATACAAAAAGCCCGCAGTGCGACTGTACAATTTCTCTAAGGTTCCATCTCAACCGTGTGTAGTATTTGCTGTACACTCTGTGGCCGAAGTGAGTGAGGTTTACCTCTGCGCAACCCTTAATCTAGTTAAAAGCAGAACATACTTTAAGGCGACACATATGGCACACTATTATGGCCGACAGTCTCCGGGGGGTGGGAGAGGTAATGGTAACTATGCACCGATAAAATCGCCCAACTCTCGTTGGCATTTATGTCCGTATGTTTAGAGCAAGATTTATTTAAAGATAGTGAAGAACCGCGGAGCCGATTTTCATTAAACATGGTTTGGTAAGATCACAATGCATTTACTTGCAGCGACATTTCACTTTGCGCGGGGCAACAAAAGGGAGATCGCGTTCCATTGTTGGACAATAAATAGCGGGGAATCCAGCGCATTGTTACGAAGCATGAAAGGGAAAGGACATTTATCTTTACACAGGCGCCAATGGTTCACTAAAAAGGGTTGAGGTTAGGTTGTGTCTCAACAAAAAGATTACCGTCTCGTACAATGCAATTATATTTTAGCGGTGACGTTAAAGTTTTATCAATTGTGGTAATAATTTACGGACTATGTTGTTGCATTCTGGCTCAATGTATGCACTGTAAAAATGCAGTGCTTTCGGCTGAACCCCCCTCCCCAGTGCATTACATTAAATACGTTTTCAAATCCAGTCAGAAACTGGTGAAACTTAATGCAAAACTTGGGACAGTGAGTAAAATCATGGACAATCTGGCAACAGTGCATACAAAACCGTCCGGGACAGTTGCAAGCACGCACGCAAGCACGCACGCACTCACGCACGCACGCGCGCGCGCGCGCACACACACACACACACGCGAAACGCACATATATTACACAGAAATTCATGAAAAACCATCGGCATTTTTCTTATACCTCCTAGTTTCTTCTTGTTCTTTCTCCTGTTTTCTTTCTAATTTTTCTTGTTCTACTTCTGTCTCTTTGCTTCTTCCTGTTCTTCTTTTTGTAGTCTCTTGGCCTCTTTTTGCTCCTTCTCCTGTTTTCTTCTTATTTCTTCTTCCTTTCATTCTTGCTCTCTCTCTCTCTCTCTCTCTCTCCTTAACATCGTTATTACTTCTCCATTTTACTCTTCTCCTGGTGCTTTTGTGATGTCATGCCTTCTATTTTGTTGTATTTCTTACATTGTTTCTTACCCTATCTATACCTCCTGCTTGACCATAAATCTATCTATATATATACTCCTTATAAATTTTTGTGTCGCGTCATGTAGCCCGTGTGATTTGTGTGCGTGCATTCTCCAGTTTTTTCCTTTTTTCTATCTCCAATTTTTACTTACTTATTTTATCCCTGTAACTAATTCTTCTTACTGTAATTTTAATTTAACTACTAACCTATTTTATCAATTTGTTTGTGCTTTCAAATTATTTATACATAATTTTCTTTACCTTTTTATTTTGTATTTCTTACACTTCCTAGCTCGAATTAAACCATGACTTTTTGTTAATTAAAAACCATATTAGTTTACGGGTAAGTCCTTGACTTAACCAGTCGGTCTCTACGCAGGATCGTGAATACTACCAATTTGTTTATGGCCTGTTTTTCACGAGCCGTGCGTTTTGGGCGTCATCTGTACTTGCAGCGGAGCGCGAACCGCGCCGCCCGCTGGCCGTCCCTCCCCGCACGGGCCGAGTGCCGCTGCCTCCAGCCCCGCCGCAAGGTCTGTACTTTGACGAGGCCTATCTTTGCCAAGACTAGGATACTGTGCAATGACCCGCCAAAATCTGCCAGAGAACAGGTCACAGGACTTGGTTTTAAAAATCCTATATATTTTTTTTTTTATTAGCTTGGGAGCGGGTTTTGAACTGCCCGAGCACTGCTACCTTAAGGTATATTGTACTTACCTCCCTGATGTAGTCAAATAGCCCCTTCCCTCTTACCAGATTTAGGAGTTTCCTGACTAGTGTTTTACCTTCAGCATCCACCAGAGCTGTGCTATCACCAAAGAGGTTGAAGCGCCTCTCGGCAAGTGCTTCACATCTATAAATGACGTGTGTGGCAGTCTCCAGTTCCTGCCCGCATAATCTGCACACTGGTTAATCTTTGTAGATACCCATTTTATGCAGATGTTTCCTTAGTCCACCGTGTCCCGTGAGTAGACCTGTGGCTGTCCTCAATTCCTGCCTAGACAGATAGATAAGCCTCTTCTGCAGAACCAAGGAAGGTTTCCTAAGGGTTAGCTTACTGTATCTCATCCCTTCAGCCCTGATCCAGTGCTCACAGTGTCTTTCCGCCATCCACCTTCGCACTGCCATCTTGACCATAGATTTGGAAATGCCTACCGCCGGCTCCAGTCCAACCAGGGGAGTCGAAGATTCTCTCTGGCCAGCGCATCTGCGGCTTCATTTCCAAATATTCCCTATGCCCTGGCACCCAACCTATCTTGATTTGATTGTACCTTGCCAGGGCTTGTAGGTTATTTAGGCACTCCCTGACTATGGCCGAGGTGACCACATGTCCGTTTAGTGCCTTAATTGCTGCCTGACTGTCGGAGAAAATAGCAATCCGGGTCCCGCGTGTTCCCCTTCTCGCTATCTCTCCCAGACAGGCATTTATAGCATATATTTCGGCCTGAAAGACAGAGGTATGCCTCCCCAAGGAAAAAAAACTAGCTTTACCCTTGGGTTTTTACAATACATCCCCGCTCCAGTGCCGAAGTCCATCTTGGAGCCATCTGTGTACCAGATCTGAGCTCCCGATGTTAATGTCCCTGACCATTCCATCATAGTTTGGTGGGCCTGGTCAGGTGCAAACGTTCGAGTAATGTGGTCGCTGCCCATTTCCAAGACGGGTTATTTGACCACGCACTCAATACTCATATGTCCCGAAACATCTGGGAGGTTAGCCCAGTTGTTCGAGTTGCGCAATCTCCATGCCGCCAGCCTCGCCTCTCCCCTAAGGACAAGCTCAAGGGGGGGGGGGGAGGTTAAGCATTGCTTCCATTGCTGCACCAGGTGTAGTTGACATCGCTCCCAGTGTGCACAGACAAGCCAATCTCTGGATAGAGCTCAGTTGAACTCTTGTCTGTGCCTGGTTGGCCTTTGTCCACCACACCAGAGCACCATAGGTAATCATAGGTCTTATCACCCTCAGATACACCCAGTGCATCATTGATGGCTTCAGTCCCCATTTCTTACCCACCATTCTTCTCACTGTCATCAGTGCCCTTTTGGCCTGTTAAATGTCCTCTCAAGATGTGGGTTCCAGGTGAATTTCCTGTCCAGAGTAACTCCCAGGTACTTCACCTCCCCCACAAACTCAAGGTATTCACCAAACAAGCGAGGCATCCTGGTCGTCAGGTCTTTTCGCTGTTTGATGAAGTTAATGAGAGCAATCTTTTTCGGATTTACCCTAAGGTTCTCCTTATTACACCACTCTTCAATCAGTCGTAGAGGATTTCTGTTTACCTCAAGGACTGTATCAGGGAATCTGCCCAGGATCAGAACAACTATGTCGTCCGCTTATCCCAGACAGAAGTACCCCTGTTCATTCAGGAGTTCAATAAGGTTGTCAACCACTAGGCACCACAACAGAGAAGAGAGAACCCCCCTGTGCACAGCCCAGACCTGCCTTCGCCCTTCTGACCTCCCCTGCTACCTCTACAGAAATGCTTCTGTTTGTTAACATGGAACTTATCCAACCACAAGTGGTCACATCCACTCCATGACGTCTTGAACCACTTACCATCGTCTCCACTGAGGGGTTATTGAAAGCCCCTTTAATGTCGAGGAAGGCACCTATGGCACAACCTTTCTTAGCGATCATTTGCTCAATCCTACCAACCACTTGATGGAGAGCTCCCTCGCAGGATTTCCCCGGTTGATAAGCATACTGGTTCCAATGCAGTGGTTTTATGGCTAAACCACCCACACCCTAATATGCCTATCAACCAGTTTTTCAAGTCCCTTAAGAACAAAGGACATGAGTGTAATAGGTCTGTATCCTTTACCTTCCGATTGGTTACCGGTGGGCTTAGGTATAAAGACCACCTTACTAGATTTCCAGGCTGCCGGCACATGCCCTAGAGCAATGCTTAGCCTGTATAGTTTAGTAAGTACCAGCACCAGCATATCCACTCCCTGCTGCAGCAGCACAGGATAGATCCCATCTGGACCTGAAGATTTGTAGGGTTTAAATGTGCCAATAGCCCATCTTACCCTTTGTGGAGTTACTATCCTCCTTGCCACTTCCCAGTCCTCCCTCTTACCACGTCTTGTGGAGAGTTTGGCAACTGGTTCAGTGTCTGCTCCTCCAAGTTTCCTCAGAGTACTGGAAGGGAAATGTGTTCTGATTAATTCTTCCACAGTTTCCCCTGCAGTTTTTGTTATATTTCCCAGTGGGGTTCTTAGCATCCCCACCGGGTTAACTGGGTCCTTAGAGAGCACTTTATGCAGTCGTGCCCCTTCCCGAGTTTTGTCAATCTCTTGACAAAACTTCTTCCAGGTCTTCCTGCGTGCTTCTCTAATTGCCCTGTTGTATTCGGTTAGTGTTTTCCTATACTGGTCCCACTCCCCGTTCTTTTTTGCTCTATTAAAGAGTCTCCTGGTGGTCTTCCGAAGTTTGGCTAGCTTCTTATTCCACCATCACGGATCCCCTACTTTTCTCCCCTCACTGAGAGGGCAGTTATCAGTAAAGGATTCTACTATAACCTCGCCAACCAATGTGGCAGAGTCTTCTAGCTCTCTCCTCCCACCATACTCCAACCCAGCCTCCTCAATCCGAACACCCAGGTCCCTCTTGTAGGAGTTCCAGTTTGTTCTTCTTGGATCCCTGGTTAGCCGAAGCATGGCTGGATTGAGGGAGATATCATACCTAATATGTCTGTGGTCAGAAGAAGATGGTTCATCCGACACATGCCAATTTAGTACATACCTAGTCATCTGGTTCGATGCCACCGTAATGTCCAGGACCTCCTGTCTGGCCCTATTGACAAACGTCGGCTCTTCCCCCTGATTTAAGACTAGTAAATTCTTAGAGCTAAGATAAGCTAAAAGTTCCTCACCTCTAGTGTTGGTACCTGTACTTTCCCACGAAGTGTGATGGGAGTTAGCATCCATCCCCACCAGCAGCTCCTCATCCACATCCCCGCAGTGCTCGACCAGCCTCCTCAGCTCTTGTGTTGGTAGAGCCCCCGCGTATTCAAAGGGAAGTAATGCCGTGGCCAGGTTCAGCCTCTACATCCTCCCCTCCGCCCGCAGCTCCACCATCACTGCTATCAAGTCCCTGCAGCAGAAGTCCGTTAGTACAAAAGCACTCAACCCCCTCCTAACCAGGATACACGTCCTGGGAACACCGGAGTTCTCATCATACAACAACATACCTCCAGATGTCGCCAGCCCGCATATTCGTCCTCCAGAAATCCATGGCTCCTGGATGAGAACCAAGTCCACCTCTCCCCTGCCCAGCATCCTACACACGACAGCACTAGCCGCCCTGCTATGCTGTAGGTTCACTTAGATCGTTCTGCTTACTTAGCAGTTGCCTGGGTCCGCAAAGCAGCCCCAGGACTAGAGAGCACCTTGAACGTGGCCTGTCTCAGCCCCACGTTCACACTCAGGTTGTTGTTCCGCAGTGCCCTGAGAGAGCCCTCTCCTATATACAGTATAAGGGTAAGACCTGCATCCTCCCTTTTCCTAACAATCACCTTCCAAGTATCCTGAACTATCCCAGGGTTCTGGGTTTTGACCACCTTCAGGATCTCTTCCGGCTCCTTGTCATTGTAGGGTTTGGGCTCCCATATTGAAACCTTTGCAATGCAAAAGATCTCCTTGGTTGGCCTTGCCCTCAACTTTACTCCCTCACTCAGGGCGAAGCTTGGCAGGACCCGAAGGACCCACTCCAGGCTCTCCCTTGAGGAGCATACGACATTTAGAGCCCCCGTCTCTAAGTATGCTGTCCTGAACCCTCTATTCCCACTCTCCGTCTCAGCGGACAGCAGTTCTGAGAAGAACAGCTCCTCTAGCTCCAACGCCATCTCTTCCGAGAGTTGTCTCTCTGGGTAACTAACTGGGACAATGGCTAGCGTTTGCCGAAGGGTATCACCGTATGTGCCCAAAGACACTGCAGCATCCCCTCCCTTGTCCCAGCTTTACTTTCTTCTTTCCTCCCTCCACTGGAGAGGGATTGGACGTCGAACTCCTAGGCCTTTTGGACGTGCTGGGGTTTGGTGCTCTTGGTTGATTGCTTCCCTGTTGCACCTCCCTCCTCACAACATCCAAGCCCTGGACTTTGACAAGCTCGGCTCGGTTTTGGCCTCCCCTTCGTTTTGTCAGGATTATTGGCCCTCCCGCTGCTCTCAACTGTTCTCTTCGGAGCCGCCTTTTAGCCGCTCCACTCATACTCTTTCTCCGTAAAGACAGCGTGCTCAACTCTACAGCCATTTCACCGGTTTCTGCAGTTGGCAGCTTGAAAGCCGCCCCCCGCACCCCCAGTGATGGTTGCCGTTGACACATCTGCTACAGACTCACGGTTTGCCGTCTCATTGGCTCCCGCTGTCTGTGCAGTCTCAAAATCAATTTTTTACTTGTTTGGTCCATTAAGGTCCCACGAGTATGGGGGAAATAACGGTCGACCAGAGCAGAGCCCCCACTGCCCTGGCAAGACAACATACAATGAGGTTTTGTCTGGTTTCTCAAGGGGATCGTGTGCGACTGCATTTTATACCCTGCAGCCATTCATCCTTCGGCACGATGCCTTCCACCTTGGATTGGGTATTCAGTCACTGACCTTGAGGCATACCCCAAGTTCAGGACATTATTAACTGTTGCTCATGGAGCGAACAGCCTGCTTTACTCTCTTTTTTACAACTGTGTCGTTAGGGTAGTTTCCCGCCCATACTTCACTGCCGCATTGCCCTTGGTTCACCTGGGAGGTGAGAGTAGCATCGTGAGGACTTAATTCCCAACTACCCCAGTCTCCACTGTTAGAGCAGTTATTTCTACCACACCCAACCGGTTGACTGACGAGGAGGGATAGTTCCTCACCTTTGAACCATTGCCTTGGTTCAGGCCTGCTTATTCAGAAACCTTCCGGAAAAGTAACCTACATATCTGTAGGCCGTTCCACTATCCGCCACCTGTGGTAAAAAAAAAACCTAACTTGCTGAAATTTAACCTTTTGGGTACGTATTTCCCGGGGAATGAGATCTTTGAAGGCATCTTTATGGCGAAATGACCCTTTAGTTTTAGGAATGTGTAAGAAATCTGTTTTCAATAATAACACTATTGCTTTGTTTGCAAGTTAGTAAAAAATACCTTTTTTATTTACGTTTTAATTTGTTACTACAGCACAGTTTGTAACCATCTTACATCTACTAGCTCAGTAAATTTTGAATACTACATTTATTGAAATCTTTCTTTGTCTATTCTTTTTTGTACTACAAGTTCTGAGAAATTTTATCTTCAATTATTAATTTCAGATGGAAAATTTTACTTTAGCCAAGTTCCCTTTAATCTTTTAATATTTAAAATCAAAATTACACAATTCTTTAAATAAACAAAACTGTCCTTACTTTTTCATGCTACTTTTAATTCAATATTTAATCATTTAAACATAAGTGACCTTTGTAAACAATTTACATCCGGTCAAAACAATTAATAATATGAAACTACGAGTATTTGTCGTAGGAATTAGCCATTTACCCCTTTAACTAATTAATATATTTAAAAAACAGCAATTATATTAAAAAACAATGTAACCCTTTAAGTTAAACAATTGTTACTTTTAATTTATAAATTAATGCAATAAGCAAATTTTCTCTATTCAAAAACAGTTAAAAACATGAAATTATTTGTCATAGCAATTAGCCATTTAACCCTTTAACTAATTAATATATTTAAAAACCAGCAATTATATTCACAAACAATGTAACCCTTTGAACTAAATCCTTGATATTTTTCTTAAAACAGAAATTATTTCAATAAACTATTTTACTCTATTTAGTTTAATAAATATTTTGAACACTTGATTTGTCAATAATAAAAAAGGAAATATTTATGCTTAGGTAACTAATTAAACCCAAAACCTTACATTTTGTCTAAGATTCTTAACGTAGCCATTTATTTACTAGACACACAATTTTACAACTCTTTAATTCCTTTATGATATAATAAAACTCCAAAATAATTTTAATTAATTTTCATTAAATAATTTTAATTAATTTTCTTTGAACTTTTTATTTTAATTAACTTTCATAAAATAATTTAAATTAATTTTCATTTCTACTGATATCTGAATTTCTTTATAAAAAAACACACACATTTTTTATTTAATAACAATTTTAATTTTATTTAATATGTGTAATCTTGGTTGGAGAAGCCCTCCATTTTGTAGAGGGGGATCCCTTCCATAACACTACCCCCTCTCAGTTACTCTATAAACAAAGCCATTTTTTGAAAATTCTTCAACTCTAAAAAGAAATTTTATATGAATTTAAATTAATAGAATGTCAACTTTCCCCAAAAATTTTTAATATAAAATTTTTATTCAAATGAAAAAGAGAGAAATTAACATCTGACCTTCCACTCAGGATCACTCCTAAATCCAGGTTGATTACTCCTTCTTTTCAATCGAGGTCGTTGTTTCTGGGGTGGCCATCTTGAAGTGAGTTTCCCTACTGGGAAGCCTTTGTCTCCAACGCCCAGGATGTTCCTTGTATGTTGTAGAGGTAGAATATTATGTCCCTACTTCGAAACTCAGAAAACATTTGACCTTCCACTTTCCACTTATTTATTTGCATCGTCCTATTTAAAATTTAGTTAACTTTTTTTTCACTGTTCTATTATATAATTTGAATTTAAAATTTTGAGGTCCACTTTAATTTACCTTTGTTTTCACTGTTCATTAATAAAAAGTTTTTATTAAAATTTAGAAGCACTGTCCTTTAAAAATTATTACATTGACTAATGTTCTTCTTTTAAAACTTAAAAAACTTCTAAGAACACCACCGCGTCGATGTTAACTTGGAAAACGACTTTTGAAGAAAGTCCTTTCTCCGAAAGGGTTCCCATCACACTTGCAGCTACATTTCGGCGACAAACACTCTCGCTCTTAGCCCGACATTAGCTACGTCTTAATTAACAGATCACAAAAGTTAAAACAAAGGCTTGTGACCTGGAGCGCACTTACGCGTTGTTAACCGTTCGAAGTCTCAAGTCACGCTGCTCGCTCTACCCCCGCTAGGTTTTCTGGTTCCCACAGCGGCTACTATCACACCACGTATTTCTACCAATGGGGGGGGGGGCTGTAAAATGACGTCACGACATCAGGCTACAATAACCGTCGCTTTTATTTACCTTTCTCACACAAGTCAGGCCTCACTCTAAAATGATCAAATTCTCGTCTGTTTCTTTAATTTTTGTTTAACTCCTTTATTTGGCGTTTTCGTGATTTTCGGTACAGGACGTTTCTCTTTCCTCTTGAAAAACCTCGTCTCCTCGAATGTTAATGGCGGTTGTAGGTGTATTTTTAGCTTTTCTCTCCTTTCCATGTAATTCCCTTGGTTTTAAAAATATACTAAACCCCTTATCCCTGCTAATGGCTTAGCTTTCATATATTTTAACTACGAAATTTCTATATCATTGCGACGGTTGTTGTTAATCCCGATGCTGCCCGTCACAACACACACACACACACACACACACACACACACACACACACACACACACACACACACACACACACACACACACACACACACACACACACACACACACACACACACATACACTCACGCACGCACGCACGCACGCACGCACGCACGCACGCACGCACGCACACACACACACACACACACACACACACACACACACACACACACACACACACACACACACACACACACACACACACACACACATACACACACACACACATATACACACACGAAAACGCACATATATTATACAGAAATTCATGAACAACCTTCGGCATTTCCATAATTGAACAGACCGAGTGTTGAGGATTCATCACTACTTGATGAAGTGAGTGGTTACGGCCATGTAGTAGCCCCTGGGTGGGGAAGGGGAGCAATGGCCGTACCGCATACTGCTGTAGCATCACAACATGAGCTCGGAGCCCTAATGCCGGGGATAATGCCTTTCAAGTATAATCATACGGTGCTTATCTTGCACAAGATTCCATAGACGGCCTCTATCGATTCCAAATTATCCACGATGAAGGAAATTCAACTCTCTCCGAGTTCTAGAGACTTCGACGCGGAATTACGAAAGTAGAACGGGTCTCTTTATTTAGGAGGGACTACTGAAGTACTACTAAACACTTGTCAACAATTCATTCTTTACTAAGGATCTTATATTACAGTGTTTTCCCCCAAAACATGTTTGCAATTATGTAGGAGTATGTTTAGTGACTTAGCAGCCGCTATTGTGCAACCGAATAATTTTTATTAAACAGACCTAATGTAGTACATGTAATACATGAGACTTACTGCGATTTTGTCAAAAGATTGACCCGAAACTATAATTCAACATTGACTCTACTAAGCTCCACATATTTCGATGTGGTGTACAGTGGTACCGCGGTAAGACACGCTTTTATTTTGGTCCCAAGATGAGTGCAATAGAAGGTCTTTTTACTCTGAAAATACCTCGTTATTTGCATACAACCTCTGTAAAACGCCACCGTTACTAAGATTGGCAATGGCTACTCTATATTTGCGAATAATTTCGTCACCGGTTCACGGTATATACTATGATATTAAATTGCCTACATAGCGCCGTATAAAATCTGTTTGAGTCTGCAGTGTATGTATGAGACTTCCTATAGCAGTTACATTAAACCTGTCCACCATTTTAAATAAAATTATTTAAATAAATTTACATTCACAGCAAAACTCTAGTAGTATAATTTTAGCGCCTATTAACTGCGAATGGAATTCAGTTATGCAAAGAATATAAAACCCTTTTCGTACCTACATGAGTTTGAGATGCAGAGTCCTATAGTATTTACAGTATTATAGGGCACTATATAGATCACTATGAGTTTATAAACAGATTTACACAGTGCTGTAGTTACATACCTAGTTTGCCTGTGAGATCAAGTCTAAGTCCTGGGCCGCTGCTAAAAATAGAAACACATATTAAAGTAATGCACAAAGGAAAATATATAAAGGAATTACAAACTATGCTGTAGACACTAACAAAATATTAATTATTTATTTCTGTATTTTGTCTCTAAAAACTAACTCCTCTAAATAGTTACATACAAATTTAAAGGGAATTAAATACATTTCCGGTAGGTTACTGTGGAAATAGTTTCACAAGGATTGCGCAATATTTAGAGACTTGAATGCCACAATCACAGGGTTAAACAGTTACTCACAGTTCCAGCAAAGAAAGGTTTATTGTTGCAATAAACAAGAATAAAAGCGCCAATGAAACTAACTACGAAATGAGTTTGTTTCAACACTGTGAAAGAACGCTCGACTAAAGCTGTTCATTCGTAAACCAATTAGCGCTCCACCAATGCAAAGCTTGGTCGCACAATAAACATGAAATCCTTCGGTTTATTGAAGCTTGTTACGTTGAATAGCAGCTTTACAATAATCGCTCTCCCTCACACCTCATCAGCGTACCTCTAGAAGCTACTACAAGCAAATGCAACTAAATACAACAAACTATAAACACTTAGTTTACAACCCTACGAACAATCCTCCGAGATTGCTACCCCTTCCATTCGGGGTTGCTACCCCTTTCCTTCAAGGTTTCTACCTCTTCTCTCCAGGGTTGCTACCACTTTCCTCCGGGGTTACTATCCCTTCCCTCCGGGGCTGCTATCCCTTACCTTCAGCGTTGCTATCATTTCCCTTTGGGGTTGCTATTCCTTCCCTCCGGGGTTGTTATCGCTTCCCTTCAGGGTTGCTACCCTTCCTCCGGGGTTGCTTCTCTTTTCCTCCAGGGTTGCTATTCCTTCTCTTCTAGGTGTCTATCACTTACCTTCGATATTCTGTCCCTCCCCTCCGGAGTGTCTACCCCTTCCCTTCGGGGTATCTACCCCTTCGCTTCTAGGTCGCTATCCCTTACCTTCCATGCTTTTCAATTACAAATCCATGATAGTCGTGCCTAACATTTCCTATTTTGTATTTATCTATTGTATTAATTAAAGTTAACTTGTAGATTTATGGATGTCGGTAAATTAAATGTCGTTCTGCATGACTTAGTGGCGAGTGGTACCTAGACATTAGGTCCAAGTCCCTACTTGGTTCATCTTCATATATAGACTGAAGAGACTCGACATATTCCCAACACGGAGCCTAGAGCTTTACAAAGTTGAACGCCACAAGAAATACAATTTCGTTAGACTCGAGATATAGGCTAGCTAGTGAACCCACTCTTTCTACCTACCTTGTAGGCTACATACGCGCTTTCACCCTTTGCAAACTGCATCATAGTTGTTGGAAGCACACCTAAATACTGTCGTTGGCTTAACCCTACAAAATGACGTTGAATAACATTTTTATAACTTTTTTTATTTCTAAGTTTTATTTCTTGAATATATTTAAATACAGTTCACAATCTTGTGTCAGTCTCTTATGAGTACTTTTAAGTTCGTTTCATTATTATTCTAATATTTAATGAATATATATTCGTTGTTTATAGTATTATTTTACAATTATTTTAATTTCCATTTTAGCAAAATAGAAACGGTTGCTAGACCTGCTTTAATCTTAGTAGAAACCTGTCCATCGTAATCCAAATGTATTATTTGTACACAGTACAAAACTCTCTTCAATTCACAGTCTCTCCATAAAGATATTATTTTAACAATATTTTGGTCTAGTTTCTTAGTGATCATTGCTTGCGTGGTAATATCTGACATAAAAATCTACTTACATGTAAAACTTGGGATAATCCCCGTTTTAATATTCATCCATATTTTTTTAATAATTTAAAAAAGAGGAATCCTCGTATACGAAAAAATCTGAAAAAGTATCTACAATCACAACTTATAAGTTTGTTACAACTTAAATAACATCTATTTGCGACAATATTCTCTAAAGAATGGAAATTTATAATAATCTGCATCTGTTAGAACGTACATTATAGTGACCCTTATATTAAACACACTTTATTCACACCATAGTTAGTTCAATCACCCCTACAAATTACCTTGGTATCCATCCCCCGATACGGTCGCTCTCCTAACTATATATATATATAAGTGTTGATTGTATATCGCGCGTTAAAGTCACTTCTCGTAACACGAAGAGACGGTGATCGCTTGCCAATGAAAGCAAAAGGTAATCAATCTTGGCGTAAAGGAAGGGTTCAGTTTATTGCAGATAAAACCTCTACTTGTTACGACCTCCTTTCTATCCTCACGCAATATCTCCTAACTCTACACGCAAGAGAAATGATGTCATAAACGAATTTAAGAAATAACGATAATTTTCGTATTTTTGGCTAAATAACAGAAACATTTAAGCTATTGCGCGTCTGATGGATAAAACGTCAGGGTACAAAGTCTCAAAGTATTATAATACAAAAAAAGTTTAACTTTACGTTTTGTAAAATTGACATCTTGATAATTGTCACAAGGAGAGAACATGACTGGAATATTAAATTGACTGGTTATTCAGTTATTGTCTTGTGTCAATATGTATTGGAAATAGCTTATAAGACGTTAGATTTGTGTAATAGAATTCCTTCATAGCGGGTAGCGTTATAAGATGTGGAAACATCAACTTCCTGGACACACAGAACCAACTGAATAAAAGGAAGTAGAATAAATCTTTTATGAGAAAAGCTTGTTAGGGAATTAGTTTTCCTTTCTTACATGTTATATAACTGTTAATTTTACTTGAAAAAAAGAGAAATACAAGAGGTAATTGAAAATACAGTATTTTGGTATTGCTTTTCTGTGAAATTTCAATATGGCGGGCGACGTAGAGGACATCTTCGATCTTTACAGAGAGAGAAAACATTATTGTTGACGTAAAATATTTACGCGTGGAATGCGGATCCCGGTTTTAATTATTAAATTCACCCTTTTTGGTGTTTTCTCATGTTTAGTATGAAATCGTGACCAAAGGTGCGTGACGAGGATTAACCTTTTTTTGCTTCTGAAGAGAAAAAATAACGTCGCACAATTTACAAACACATATGAGACGTTTCCATTGAAAACAAAGAAGGGCTACAAACGTTGTTTTACTGTGGCGCCAGTTATTGTCTTGGGAATACCAAAGATATTAACGAACTGTACACAAAACATCCATAGAGATGGTACGGTATCCAAGTCATCTATAGAAACGTTAGCAAACGGTACCCAAGTCTTGCATAGAGACGTTAACAAACGGTACCCAAGGCATTTATAGAGACGTTAAAGGACGGTACCCAAGGCATCCACAGAGGCGTTAACTAACAGTATTAAAGATATCCATAGAAACGTTAACGAACGGTATCCAAGTCTTGCATAGAGACGTTAACGAACGGTACCCAAGGCATCCACAGAGATGTTAACGAAGGATATCCAAGCATCCAGAGAGACGTTAACGAACGCAATTCAAGGTATCCATAGAGACATTAACAAACGGATTCCGAGACATTCATAGAGGCTCTAACAAACGGTATCCAAGTCATCCATAGTGACGTTAACGAACGGTATCTAACGCATCCATAGAGACGTTGACCAACAGTATCCATGACATCCATAGAGACGTTAACGATCGGTATCCAAGGCATCCATAGAGATGTTAACGAACGGTATCCCAGGCATCCATAGAGACGTTAACGAACGGTATCCAAGGCATCCATAGAGACGTTAACGAACGGTACCCTATGTATCCATAGAAATGTTAACGAACGGTATCAAAACAACCATAGAGACGTGTTCTGTCCATTGATGGATGCACTAAGCAAGGGTTTTGTAAAAACAATCACGCCAGCTTTAGAACGATTTAGGCTGTGTATGATCAGACCATGATGGTAATGTAAGGCATCCATACATACGTTAACGAACGGTATCCCAGGCATACATAGAGACGTTAACGAACGGTACCCTATGTATCCATAGAAATGTTAACGAACGGTATTAAAACAACCATAGAGACGTGTTCTGTCTAATGATGGATGCACTAAGCAAGGGTTTTGTAAAAACAATCACGCCAGCTTTAGAACGATTTAGGCTGTGTATGATCAGACCATGATGGTAATGTAAGGCATCCATACATACGTTAACGAACGGTATCCAAGGCATCCATAGAGACGTTAACGAACGGTACCCTATGTATTCATAGAAATGTTAACGAACGGTATTAAAACAACCATCGAGACGTGTGCTGTCCATTGATGGTTTCACTAAGCAAGGGTTTTGTAAAAACAATCATGCCAGCTTTAGAACGATTTAGACTGTGTGTAATCAGACCATGATGCTAATCTATTCACATATATCTATGGGCAAGGATATAATCCTTAAAAGGTATTCTCGTTTTCTATTGAATAAGTTAAGTTAATGTTTCTCCTTGAAATTTGGGGATGATGTGGAGAATATTGCGGGTTAATTTCGAAGTATTTGGGGGTAATATGCAGGAAGTTAAAAATAAAGTACTTCAAAGAAAAATAAATATTCTTGTGTCCTTTGATATAAAAAGGACGTATTGTTTAGGCGCAGGCCAGCCATTACTTACGCACAAGTGTCGGTCTAAACCAGGGGTCCTCACTAGGAATACTTTGAGAGCCAAAAATGTTGCAAAAAATTTCCTGAGGGCCGCAAGTACACGAGGCACTAAATAACTGACAAACAATATGTTTATAATACACGTTTATTAAATTACCAACATAAATAAACTGTTTTGCGCATAAAAAGTTTGAAAATGTCTTTTTTTTAATTAGTTAATTCTTTGATGTTGATGGGCGAAATCTTTCACAGTCCTCTAATATGGCATCTATGTTGGCAGGTTGAGAAGAAATTAATATTCTTAAAATGTTCTCAACATTCTCACTTGTTAGCCTAGATCTGTACTTGTTTTTTACAAACTTCAGCTTACTGAATGTAGATTCACAGACATAAGTAGATGAAAAAACACACAATATTTTCTGAGCACATTCAAGTAAGTTAGGAAATTTGTCCTTTTCAACAACCCTCCAAAACTCATAGTGAGCTTTAATCTTCATCTTTTCTTCAAAAATACTTTTGAGTTCCGTATCGTTCTGAAGATCGATTAATTCATTTTTCAAATCTCTAGCTTCATATCCAAAAACAGAAAGATGAGCTACATTAGCTGGTTTCATTGCCCATGGATTTTCTACCAAGCGAAATGGTTCCTGATACTTCCTAAAGTCACTAAACCTCTGAGACATTTCCTCCTTCAGGTCTTTCAACAGTTTTAGTAAATCGGAAACATTTTTACTTTTATCAGGATTTTCATCAAACAGTGTTTTAACTGAAGGGAAGCTGGAATAATCACTGTTTGATAGTTCTTCAATATACATATTGAGTTTTTGTTCATGTACAAATACGATACTCATCATCTTAGTTACAATGTTATTATAGTCTCCTTGCAATTTAGTCAGCGTTTCTTTCATAATGCCCACTGTGTCAGTAAGAAACGCTACTTTAAGCCACCAACTAAAATTATAAACTTCAGGGTACTCTTTGTTCTTTTTAGCCAAAAACAAAGAAATCTCATGTCGAATGCTGAAGAAACGTTCCAAAACTTTACCCTTACTCAGCCATCTAACTTCTGTGTGGTAAAGCACATCCCTGTATTGCGAAATAAGTTCTTTCAAAAACTCTTGAAAAGTTCTGTGGTTCAGTTCATTTGATCTTATGAAATTCACGATCTTAACAATGTCTTTCATAACACAGCTGAAATTTTCACCAAATTTAACAGCTAAGCTTTCTTGATGAATTATACAGTGAAAACTCAATAAGTTTTCATTTCCCAAATGGTTTTTCAACAACTGAACAAATCCTACATTTCGTTCTAACATTGATGGGCAACCATCAGTACACACAGAAATAACTCTTTTCAAATCAATGCCAAACTCTTTAAAAAAACTTACTATTGCGTTAAAAAAATCAACACCTCGAGTCTGTCCAGTCAGTGGGAAGCTTGCCCAAAAATTCTTCTTTGATAACACAATCCTTGGATATATACTTCACGAACAACAGTAATTGAGAAATTGAGGTTATATCTGTGGATGAATCGAGTGCAAGACTAAAATATTTGCTTTGCTGCAGTTCATCAGTAAGATTAAGTGCAATATTTGCTGCTAAATCCTGCGACCGTCTCATGCACGTTGAGTCAGACAACTGAAGTTTGGAAACTTCTTCCAATATTTGTTTACTGTTGGAAAATTGTGAAAACAAAATTTTGCAAACTGTGACAACACATTCTTTTACAATTTCTGCATCAGAAAACGGTTTCATCTTTTGAGCTAAAATTTCAGTGACTTGATAGGATGCTTTTGCAGTAAGCTCATTTTTGTTAATTGCTTTAAATAAGACACTACGTTCAGAAGCATAAGACTTTTTCAGTGATTGCAATTTTTCCTCTCGGATTTTAGATTTTGTCGGGAATTTGTCTTCAAATTGAGAATGAATTGAAGTATAATGTCTGTTCAGATTATAACGTTTGTTGCCATTCACAGTTTCACGACATATCAAACATATGGCAGTCCCTTCTTTCTTACCTCCTCCCACTCAGCTTGAAACTCACGGTTTTCATCATCCAGTTTTCGTTTCCGTCCTTTTGAATACACTCCTGCCATATTTAATTTTAAAATTCAATCACTAAACTGAATGTTATTTTCGTAAAATAATATGTTCAAGCGATAAAGTTAACCGCACTAACATTAAATCACATTGACACTAGCGCGACTTATATATACGTCTGCACTAAATTAGATCTTACTCTCCACTGACACCTGACTCCACTGAAGACAAACAGTAACTGGCCAGCACCACAGCCACTGTTGTGGGGATGACGGGGTTGTGGGGGACGTTAGGCGCTCTCCCAAGGTCATTGCCACCGACTGCTGATTGGCTCTGCTAAGCTGCGCCTGGGACTTGCACTGTTTGGCAAAGCTCACACGTTAAGTTGCGTTGCGTTGCGGTGTTGCCGATACTATTGCTTGCTAAGCGTCAGTAAAGCCCGAGGCAAAGATACAGCGGGCGGGGTTTTTAATTTAAGTAGTTTGAGTAATTAATTAAGTTTAGTAAAACAACGACAGATTTTCAAAACACTCAGTAAATAAATATAATATTTATTGAAGTTATAAAATATTTTGACTTCAATCCTAACCGTCTAAGGGCCGCAAAAAATCGTCCCGAGGGCCGCATGCGGCCCGCGGGCCGCGTAGTGAGTATCCCTGGTCTAAACGCTCACCTCCTCCTGTCAGAGAATTGTTTGTTGAAGTCGGCATGTAAAGGTTTGGGGCTGTATATCTCTATTTGTTATTCATGAATGCCTTCTCGTTCCCCCACACCCATTTCAAATGTTTAACGGGGTGCAAAGTTCTTTGTTTTCTTGTCAAGTTGCAACTTGCTTGTTCAGAACTCTATTGTTGTTGCACATGTGTTACGGATTATGTGTTGTAGCTAATAAATTCCAAGAGTTTGTTTTGTGTATGTGCAGAGTCAGTAATTATGTGTATATACATTAGAGGTCCTGTTAACCGAAATAAATGGGCGAAAGCGGCTTTGGTAGATACAGTATTAAACTCACACTTAGGGCCTATGTATATTTACAAAGCGCTGTGAATTTTGTGTTTGAAAATGTTTCTGAGCTGCGATCTCCCTCCATATTTTTATTAACAGAACATCAGTATGTGTTGATTCTTTGCGTTGTTTAACAAACTTGAGGGCAACCTAAAATCACAAAATCTAATGTAGTTTTTGACTGTTATTAAAATAAATAATAAATAAACAAACCTACAACGACTGAGTAGAGTTGGTGCTTATTTTAGGCCTATCTCTAATGCATCAAATCCATCGCCACCAGTCACCCTACCGATGCCGTCATCCACGTCGTCTGCATTGGAGTTTTCTGTTTCGTTGCTAGCTGTCTGCTAAACTGATTTTCAATGTCTTGGTCTGTGAGTTCTTTGGAGCCATCTGCAACGATCCATTCGTTCAAGCCTTTTTCATTCAAGTCTTCGGTTCCACGAGGTGTATTAACGATTCCTGTCACTTTTTTAAAACTTTCTGTTCTTCCTTCTTCCAGTCAGTCGTACAGTTTTTCCAGCATCATTGCAGTGTTTCATTTTAACCTTTAAGCGACGAAAATAGTTACTAAAAACATACGGACAAAGTACTTAACCATTGTTCTACTTCGAGTGTAGTCATAAAGGGGCTGAGGAATCTTTAACAAAAGAAGGGTCCAACTAATTTAAGATACGGCTTTCCAAGGACCAAAATACCTGGGTTATAATAACACTGCACCGTTAGAGAAAGCTCTTTGTAGATGGGTATGGGAATAACCAAATTAACTAAAAATACGAGAGGGGGAGAGATAATGCGAGGTTGGAAAAGGAAGTGATCGAGGAGTCTTGGAGGAACTTCAGAAGAGGGCGGACGTATTGGGGGTCTAAGTGTCAGTTTTGTTGATAAGGGGTAAAACTTTGTTAATAGAATTAAGGGAAATGTATTTTTTTGTATTTGTATAATTTAAAAAAAGTGCAACGTGAATAACTTAGTAAAGAATTAGGAAAAATAAGTTACTTATGTGAAAGTGCAGCGAAGCAGTAACAACGGTCAAGATCCATGGAAATCAACAAACAATAAGTACTTTCTTTTTTTACATTAAAATTAGCCAACAGAGCTTAATAAACAGTAAATTCAAAACAATTTTAAAATTTATAGTATAAAATAATAATCTAGTTTTTTTCACCACGTTCTAATATATAAAATGATCCATAATAACGACCCCAGAGAAAAAGAAATTAACACTGTCATTATTAAACGTTTTTTGTAATAATCTAAAGCCTCAAGAGTTCACCTTGTAATTCTAAAATTAGTTAAGGAATCAATCTTGTCACTAAATAGTATTAAGGTAAATGTATAATGTGTATTAATTAAATATCAAGAATAAATGCAAGTTATGTTAAAATTGATATTGGTGTTAATTAATTAGAAACCTGAAGGTGAGACAAAAGAGTGTTAAGGTAATTAAATATATAACCTAAGGGAAAGGTTATATTTTAAATAACGTACATATATATATATATATATATATATATATATATATATATATATATATATATATATATATATATACAGTTGTCTGAGCTCTTCTTTCGCACTTCAACTGTTGTTGGGTTCACCTCGACAATGATAGTTGAGATTCTAGCGAAACGACGAAACTGCGATTTTATGCACTGAAGAATGAACGAATGTACTCCATATAACAACTATTCATCATATATATATATATATATATATATATATATATATATATATATATATATATATATATACACGTTAATATGGTTTCTATATTTATATTTGTAAATCGGAACATCCGATTAAATATTTACTTTACCAATTAGGCTAATTTTTGTCTGCTGTAAACCCTAAATAGTAGTTTGTTAGATGTCAACTAAACTGTTTTCTAGTCAAAATGCGCGCCGGGGAACTTGTATTGTGGTTACGTCACACCTCTCAGGAATATAAACGCCTTCAAACCAAACTCTTAAATATCATTTCCATCAATTACAATTGTACAAATATATTACAACGTTTACTATTAAAGGAATTCACTCAAAATTTCACTCCACACTTGTTTAATAATACATATATACTAGTTTCGACGACGATGTCGCCTTCATCAATGATTGACTACTACTAACAAATTTCATCTAATCATATCGCTGTAAGTTAACGTTGTGAATTGTTGTCACTAAGCTCTAATTAACTAAATACAAAAGTGTAAAGAATTATTTAGCCTTCAAAATGGTTTTGTACGTCTATTAGAAATACCGTCGTGTGTTACAGCGATCCTGTAACGCCTACAGGGCAACCTATCCATTAAATTGTAGGCGCATTTGTCAAGTATTATGTCTGTCGTCTTATATTATGCTCTTAGTGTGCTATCAACTATAACTCGAGTATATTTAATTTCTTTACAAGAGTTAATAAGAAATATGGTACAGAAATGGACCGTTTAAAGTAATTTTTTATACTATAAAATATTGAAAAGAAAATTTATAATCATCTGGGGGAGACACAAAACCTACGCTTGGCCTACTCACATTATCTGTTCCGAATATACCCGAATGTTGCCGAAAGATATGCCTTTCTAGCGATGATCAATGGAAGAGAACAACTCTCTTTGTATTTTGAGAAAACTGCTCCAACTACTTTAATTATGCGCTGTAGAAGGTCCGCTTCACGGAGCAGCAATCTGGGCACACAGTCGCACGTAAGAAACGGTTTGGGGACAAATAAAAATATCCCTGGAGAGGGAATGTTATTAATAAATCGTTCCATGCCGATGTGGACAGGGAATTACGACAGGACAGGACGATAAATCTAAATTGAATTTCCTTTGATCACGCAAATAAAATGTTAATAATTGATTGAATATAGTCAGGCTTTTCAGGAAATATCAATTTTTAGAAATGTAATATTTATATAAAATAATTGTTTAAATAAAAAGTCTTTTAAAAAAATATAGTTATTAAACGTTTTATTTATTTAATTATTTTTGTTTTTATATAATATTTATATGTTTTACCGCTCAGAGGTTTTTATATTTTCAGATTTATAATTATGTAATTATTATTTTGCTAATTATTTTACAATTATATCATCAAATTTAATTTATTATTACAAATTTTAATAACAATATGTGAGGGGTTATGATTCTGTGTGAATGTAAGATAAATTATTTTATAGTTTTTATTCTGTTTAAAACAGATATTAAAAGAAAATGTTTCCATGAAATAACCATTTTCAGTTTTCAAGTTTCCCGCTGATCATATTCCCACTCCTAATGAGACCGCAGGGCTTCGTACCGCGCGTGGTGTTGAGGTCACTGCCCAAGCATTAACTTTACCCGGAGATTTGTCACGCACGGTAGGTGTGTAGCCCAATTTACTATCGTGCTGGCAATGTAAAGTTTTCCTGTAACTATAAACTTTGCTGGAAATTTCAGATATTGCCAATAATTTTGTAAGTAGAGATACTGCCAGATTCCACAATTTTGTGGTGGCACCAAAACTCACCGATAATCTTGGTTTGAATCGAGACAAACATATCTCTTAGAATTTCGGTTCGTAGAGACATGCTTAGGGTCCCGGTACAGAGTGAAATTAGGAGGCTAATTTACTTTCTGGAAACCGGAGGGAAATGGCTGTCCTTTTCCTTGAGCCAGGAATAGTGTGTCCGTTTACATGCATCTGGGCACCACCAAAGGACCACAACGGCGGCTTCCTAATTGGTCTCTTCGCCTGCTCTAGACTAACAGACATGTGCGAAGCTAATTGAGACCCATTGAGAGAGAAATTATCGAAGATAGCTCATAAAACCGTATGAAGATGACCGTGACAGGGCACGTATATTCACAAAACTCTCGGCGTACATGAACACGCAATAAAGCAGTACTTGGATAAAGCACTGTAACTACAATAATGGAGTAAAATTTATTCTTAAAGCAGCATAGGGCGCTGTGGCAACGCCAACAAAGCACAGATTGTAGTATTTATTCCCACCTCTGGTCAGCCAGTACGGAGAGGGTAGGAATGTAAGAAGGGAGTGCTAAGGTAGAATCGTGTCATCCTGTGTGCATGTTCTCATACATAGACCTACTCTCTATCGGTGTCACAAAGAGTTACACCTCTTTACTGTCCCGATTATATTCTGCCGAAGCAAGTACGAAAACCAATTGAATTTATTCTCTTCAAACAAAAGCCATAATAGCTTTGTAACGCCCCAACGACAGACTGCCTTGCCAGTATAAGCTGAATTAATGTTTCTCAACGGAAGCCTTTCTGCGCGCCTTGTTTGATCTTTGGTTCAGATTTGGCGCTCGCCACAAACTAATGTCACGGTCGTATACTTCAAACAGCTCGCGTAAACCATGAAGTTTTAGCACAATGGACGCTTCAGTGAGCGCGCAGTAAATAGTACGTGACTCAATGGGTAAACTGGTCGGCTCTGGAATGGCGGAAATACATTTACGCGTTGTATAACGGCGCTAGAGGTTCGTGTAGAGACGGTCTTCTTTCTGCGCAAAACTTTAGTGTCTAGTGGGAACTTCTACGGGTGAACAGGTAAAGTGTTCTTGAGCCGGAGATAGCCGAATCGTTCCGATCGCTAACAAAAGCCAAGATAGTTTCTTATAAGGCTTAATAAGCTCGTAGATATTATGTATATATATATATATATATATATATATATATATATATATATATATATATATATATATATATATATATATATTTGATAACTCTCCTAAATAATGTTCCTTTTGTAAGACTGATTCGATATAATATACGGTCTGTGTTGTTATACGGAGTGAACTACACGGGGTCTCCAGGACATACTGTGAGGCGCATAGCCTAAACCCCGGGTCCATGAGCGTAGAAGAGGTAGGAGGTTCGAGTAAGGAAGTTTGTATTTGTATCGCGACCAACCACTACGACTATCACGCCCTACGACGGACAGGAAAAGGTCGTGGATATAAAGAGCGAAGATTACGACGGAAACACTAATCTACTTGGTAGAACTTGTAATGGTGAACACGACGTCTTTCGTGCTACACTCCCCCGCAAAGAATTATGCAAATCTAATGAACTAGGAGTTATTAAAATATCAAATAACATTTTATTTAAATATTAATATAATTTTTATTACCAGAATAGAAACACAAAGACAAAATAATCAAACAGAATTCATAACGATAGTACGGAGTGTGTGTTAAATAAAATTCAAGGATTTTCTGCTTCACGTGCACAGATTATACGATCAACCTGTCCGTCACCTCCTGATCGCAACTCACAGATCGAAGAGAATAACTAATTGCAATCTACTGGAGAAATAGGGTGGTCGTTTTGATTGTTATTAAAAGTGTACACACTTGTTGGTAAGTTGCTGGACATGGCCGACCTTGTTGGAATCTCTGTTTGCTGTTATGATTTTAAATAATTTAAAGAAAACGGAAGAGAGCGTTTTCAGGGGCGAGGCGGTTTTTCTGAGGGTCCTGGTTTTGGTTGGAATTTACTTCCAATACTGAAATTGGAAGGCCCCATGGGGTTCTGAAACTTTTCCCGTTTGACTCTAAATAATTTTGAAGATTTGCTACAGCTTTTATGTAGAAATGTTGGGAAAAGAGAAAACACATTTCGAGGAATAATTCTACCATACATGAATTTTTTTCTACTCCCCCTGGATATTTCATATTTTTTTGCCAGTTCTTCGATCGCCTTTTTTATTGTGATTTTTGTAATCGCTATTTGTAACTCCCTGTAAACAGTTTTTACAGTGAAACTCTTCCACGAAAAACAAAACGTTATCCGTAGCCATTTTATTTAAATAATAAATACAATCGGAAAGAAAACTTGAGCGAAATAAACAAAAGCAATTGAATGATAAATATTCCTCACGACTCACTGGCTACAATGTATTGCAACGCGTTGACACTACAAAATTGTCTAAGGTCTCCCATCTGGTATGTAATACAAATGTTCTGCGATTTTGTTGCAAATGCATGTCTATACGGATTTTGTCTTGTAATTGTCTATATCCCCTAGAACTATACTTTGTATAACTCGATTGACAACGCTGTGTATAGAGACTACTGTACTTTGACAAAGTTTGATTTTATCTAGACATTGTCTAAATTCTCCCATTTGGGATGGAAGACCAATGTTCTGCGATTTTGTTGCAAAGTCATGTCTATAATGTCTTGTAATTGTCTATATCCTAGAACTATACTTTGTATAATTCGACTGACTACGCTGTGTATAGATACTACTGTTTTTTGACGTTTGATTGTATCTAGCCATTGCCTAAATTCTCCCATTTGGGATGGAAGACCAATGTTCTGCGATTTTGTTGCAAAGGCATGTCTATAATGTCTTGTAATTGTCTATATCCTAGAACTATACTTTGTATAATTCGATTGACAACGCTGTGTATAGATACTACTGTACTTTGACAACGTTTGATTGTATTGTAGATATTGTCTAAAGACAGAAATCACTTCTCTTGGTCTAATAGTAAGAACAAGCCTTAACTGGTTACTTCGCTGCTAACCAGTAGTGTATAGCGTACAGTGGTTCTCTGTTATATAAGGACGCCTGTATGTTCCTTAAGGAAGACTATTTTTGTATTCTTGAGGTCTCAGCGCCAGGTTTGGTTCTTTTCTCAGTCGTTTTTAAAATTTTTTATAATTTGCAAAATATAATTTTTATAGCGGTATCGTTTGTTTGTAGAAGCAATGACCGATAAATGACGTCTTGAAAACGTTCAAGATAAAAGTACTAGGGAATACCTTAAAGAAAACAAAATAGGCGAGGAAGAGGTCTCCAAGTAACAGTCGTATTATAATAATTCACTGCGTTACCCAGCGCGCGTTGCTGCGCCCGAAATCATAATTTTATAATGGAAAATGGAAAATTATTGAATAATTTTCCAATAAGAAATGCAAACAAACATCTGAATAATTATATTTCATTTACAGCAATGCTAGAGGATAGACAATGTTTTCGTCATTTCATTAGGAAAATGTTCATTGCACTAGTCATGGTGAGTGCCATTGCCTCGAGAGGTTGGACTTCTACCTGTAGGTCCTCGGGAGCTATTTTATTTCACTCCTACCACCCAATGGTAAACCATTGAAGGCATTCCCCTATCCGCCACCTGGGGATGCGCTCTCTAGGGGTTACAGGCTCCCCCGAGAGTATCCCAAAGCCATCATTGGAGCCGTCTCATCTACAAATAATTTGAAAGCTGAAACTGAATGTGGCCTAACCCCATTGGAAAATCGGAGAAAATTCGCCACAGTGAAATTCACAAACAAGATCAGGAGCAGTCACGAACAACATATCTCAAAAGTCACCTTTCGGAACGGGTCGGAAAAAACCAGGCTAAAAAGATCTTCTACTCTCCAGTACGACAAAAACATCAGACAGGAGAGGACATCAACCTACAGCACACGAGCCTTGACATCTTTCAAGAACCCAGGTTCCCGGTCAAACCACCCTCCTTTGTGAATATAAACTTGAATCTCCTCGAACCCTGCTCCAAAAAAGAACCTCAAGAAACAATCAAGAGGAAAGGAATGGAAACTATTACCAAGATTTTAAAACCACACATGGTCGCTGCTTACACCGACGGCTCTTCGAATTCTGACTGCGATAGAGGTGGATCCGGAATCTTTATAACCTACCCTGATGGCTCATCTTCCAGACAGAAAATTGCAGCAGGCAAAATCGCCTCCAACTTCACAAGCGAACTCATCGCAATCAAAGAAGCTCTGAGTATTTACCTCACTTGGACAACACTCAACCCCTCTGATGGCATAGTAATCTTCACGGACTGCAGATCTGCTCTTCAGGCCCTCCAAAAAGGAAATACAAACCTCGCCCAAAAGATCAATACCATTCTGTCCTTAATTGAGGAAAAGAAGAAGCTTTGTACGCTTCAATGGATCCCGGCACACGTCGACATCAAAGGGAACGAAGAGGCCGATTCTCTGGCCAAGGAAGCGAGGCCCCCGTGATTACAACATCTTCCGACATAAATGCCGTTGCAAAACAGAAGCTCTGCCATAACAACCAAAGAAAATCATCACTTCCCGAGCTTAACTTCGACAGGGAAATAACTAAAACAATTGCCAGACTGAGGACAATGCACCTCAAAGACATGAAAATCTTGCCTGATGGATCAAGAACATACCCTGAATGTAGGCACTGCCCAGGGATACAGCTTAATCCCGATCACCTCTTCAACTGCCCGTCCATCATTGCAGCACTATTTAAAATTGACTTAAACTGTTCTATGGAGACCCTTTATACTGACAAAGCTGCAGATGTGGCCAGTGCAGTGCTTCACGCCTTTGGACCCGTGTAACTGTGCTCTCTCTACCTTTCTCTGAACACTTTTTTTTTCTTTTTTTTTATTGTTTTTATTGCACTTGTCACACGACAACAACAACAACAACAACATTAGGGGCATAAACATACACATTTTTACGTGTCCCATTATGTGAGTAAACAACATCTAATTGTCCGTAAGAAATGCACGAATTAACCAAATTTAATCCAGCAAAGGTCAATGATTGTCATTATGCCTTGTTTATGGTTATTGCGAATGCAAGACGTAAAGGAAATTGTAGTCGTTGAAATCGAAGGGTGGACCTGATGAAATCATCGGTATTCTTGGAATTAAGACCATCTCTGGTCCTTTGAACTTGCCACCTCTGATTTCTGCCTGGATCAAGCTGGGTGTCAGCTTTGTGTGGTTAGTCTGGTTCCGTTGCACAGCTTTGGTTGATTCAAAGAATATTAACGGCAATCCTACTTTCAATATCAATAAGTGTGATAGCAATAATTGTAGATAGAATTTAGCAATTTTAAACATTTTAGAATAATTAATAATTTATTTTTATTTTTACAATATGTTTATAATTTTTAAAATTAAATAAGTAACGCTAGTATGGATATAGGCTACATTTTAATATTAGACTTATGGAAAACTGTATACTGTAACATCCTAAGCCTCTGGGGCGGAGCCCTTAGGATGAATTTACACCAAACTTCACACGAACCATCCTGGGAATATATTAAACGATCCCCCCCCCATTTCATTAACTACTGTTCAGCGGTTTAGCCGTCCATATGATACATACATACATCGGGTTATATATAAATTTTGTTTCTTTAAAAATAAAGCATTTTGTTTGTGTAAAGTGAACTGCCAACGAAACCATTTAGAAAGATGTTCACATGGGTAGGCAAGAAGCAGTCCGATCTGTGACCACAGAGGTCAAGAATAACCGAACCAGTCATACTAATGCAGACTTGTTCCTATTTTGAAGTTACTAAGAGGGGATTACGTCATCAATCTGGAAACTAATGAATTCTGTCAGACGAAGGACAATTTAAGGGAAATACGCAGCGCTTGCAGTCAGAGTTTATTAAATATAATACAAAGACCAGGAAATCACTCCAAGTCGCGTCTCACTTTATCTTACTCAGTGAATCATTTCTCAGTTCCGTCATCACTTCGCGATTGGTCGGGGGACGTCAGTGTTTAATTAAGAAGCATAACAAAGTCACTATCATGGAAGGAAAACTTTTGGGTTTGACGTTCGGATAATGTTCTTTACTTTCGGGTAAAGAATGACAAGCATGGGGTGCTGCGTCGCGCTCATGATGGCGGGCTAATTGGAAGAGACAGTAAGTTAGACTGAAAGAAGTTACGTTTTTATTAAGACAAGAAGAATATTTTAATATTTAATGAATATAAAAATCTGAAATGAATTTATGTTAGACGAGGACGCTTAGTTTAATTTAAAACGACCTGTCATAGCTCTCACGTTGTTGTAACTTTAAACCGAAACAAGTTCATATTCTTGGAAACATAATCGCATAACTCTGTGTATAGAAATTTTAACGACAAGTTAAGCAAGAAGTTCATTCAAATTAGGAGCCGTTTGAGCAATACAAATTATTTGGTCGCAAATCGAGGCTCCTGTCCTATGTTATAATGAGTGCTTTCTCTACTACTAGCTCAAGGTCGTGATTGAATATATCAACATTATCAAATATTTTATTCGGAATTGTCATAGCTGGTTAGGTATCGTACGACAAATTTCATATTGCTTTACACTACACTACTCGCGTCAAATCTGGTAGTGGCGACCCGTTTTCCTCTAAAAACCGTAGATTTTTTTTGAATTTATTATGTAAATATTATAACAGAGCCCACGTAAGCTGGCGCGTGATCTCGAAGGACGAGCAGAGGCAGTTGGAGGGGTAGAAGAAGCAAATGACCGTTCCACAGACATTGTAATATGACGTATAGAATTTAAATGAAAATAATGTAGATTTGACAAAGCAGAAAGGCTGCTATAAATATTTGATTTGGTTTGTCGTATAAACCAGATAGTTTACATAAAGTTTTAAACAAATTTGCTTATATGAGTTTTCTAAACGACCGTGACGCCTGCAATTTCTTAGCTATGGCTTTTGATGCAACATGTACTACAAAAACCAATGTCTTTGAATAGGACTCGCTTTAGGTTTTCTATCGACTGATCGCACGTCGGCTTACGAGGGAACAGCTATACATAAGAGATTAGATTTAGTAGCTTATTTGTAGATATAAACATACTAACTGTATATTTTGTTTGTGTTTCAGGTAAGGTGGCAACTCTATTTTAAAAAAGGAAAAAATTGAATCAGATCAAAGGTAAGCCGAGACATCACATGCTGCCCCACGTTGAGGTTTCATCACAGTATGTACGATATTTTATTTAACAACCTACAACATATACAGACGACTAATGACGTCATTAGAGGACGGGTCTAAAATGTGAACTTAAGGTGGGCGGGGGGAGGGTTATATACTTGTATAAGAAGCAGCTTTTTCGTTCCTTTGTTGAAAGACACTGACATAGATATTATCGTGTATTAAAAATTATAGAAAGAAGGGAAACCTAAATCAAAGAAAAAAACCAAATGAAACAAATATAAATAAGGTGAATTGTATAGATAAACAAAAGTTTGCACTGTAAGTAAACAATAGTAATTTGGACAAGGTAAGGGAAAAGTGAAATAGAAATATAATTAAAAAAATACAATATAAATTAAGTTATTCAATTATAGTATTAAAATCAATAATTGTTTGGAAATTGTCAAAATATCTCTGACGTTTTTACAATTTGATAAATTCTATCTGAAAAGGATAAAACGCAATCTATGAATTCTGAGTTTGCACAATCAGAAAACTTTCCTTATTGTTTGGATCGAGAATCCCCTTACGCATAAAATGTTAATTTCAAAAAGTTATTTCCAGTAGAACAAAACCACCTGTGGAGGACGAAGAATAATCCAAGCTTCGGGATGGTCAACATAACGTTAGGGAGCCTTCGCTCTTTATATCTTTGCGATAAAACGTCAAGTGTTTTGAGGCTGTTAAATGACTTTATTGTAGCCCCCGATCCTCCGCAATAGCGTTTTAGGGCTTTGATAGAATTATGATGCTATTAAAAGGCGTTTCGTCATCATTTAACTGTTTCTATATTCCAATGCATGAACATCTTAACTGAGCTTCAGTGGATTTTGATCGTACAATGCTGCTCTCTGTTTCAGTTTTGTTTGTATTCTCTTTCCGTGATGTGAATAAATTTCGTTGCTGAGTGGATTTCAAACTACTTTTCTTTACCAGTGTACAAATTTCCATTACAAGTTACTCTTCTCACTACAGCCGGAGAAGGGGTAAGTATCCTCAGCTTGGATTCAGAAGTAATTCATATGCTACTTATGTGCTTATAGTAGGTGATCGTCTCATAAAACCTCATTGTGCACCGATCGTGCTGTCTAGGCAGAACGTTTCAGTTTCCCGTACTTTAATATATGTTCCCATAGAGCAATGGGGGTCTCTACCAAAGTTAGCTTTTAACGCCATTTTAAACTTTCGGTTAAACAGAATTAGAGTTGGTGGCTCAGTTTGATTTAAAAGCATTGAAATAAATAAATATATTCAACTCGTCTGGAAAAACACAAAAAAGACAAGCTCTAAGAAAATGTTTGGTTTCAGTTTGTCTTGAACATGATTGTCTTTATGTCAATTTATTTCAAAATGTTTCTAAAAAGCCAAAACATGTAACTCTGTTAAGGTTTTATCACAGCTTCATTACAGAAAGTCTTATCTGCTGTGCGTGTTGCCATTTACCCCTGGCCCACCTTGCGGCGACACATGTTGCTTGTTGTTATGGTGGTAGCATAATGTGTTTCTGCAGGCGTTGTAATAAGAAACCGTCGAGATTGGGTCGCTTTATGCAAAGTGTTTGAATCTTTGTGTTTACAATGCCTTTGAGCAGCCCGTATTGTCTTTGAGTTGGGAGACTTTAACATTAACCAAGTTACGTGGAGCCGTATACTTCGTGAGTCCACGTACACTAGAGGAAGGACTCGAACAAAAACATTTCACCAAGAACTATGAAAGCTGTTCTGCCATATTATTACCCAAATAATCCCGCCACACTCCAACGAAAGTGCACAAAGAGTTTAAATGCACTTAATTCATAACAAGTAGCAAACCTGATTACGTACGTTTTATGTTACAAAATTTACGTTTGAACCATTCAATATGTTTGCATTGAAGTCATTTTAGACAAAAATGGGAGTTTGACTTACTAATGTACAATACGTAAAGTATCATAAGCTATGACTTATAAAAAACTGCTGCCGTATTGGTTCATTCAATCCAACATATATATATATTAAGTATATAGAAAATTTCGTTTGGAAACATAATTTTAAAAGCGATTAAACATAACCTCCAATAACCACTAACTGGACACGAATACAGCTGTTTAGATAGTAAGGTTCGATTTTAGAAGATATTCGCTGCCAGCACAGAAAATATGACGCCTTACTCGCTCTCTTCACACAGTTGAGCACACAAAGCCGTGAGGCTCCGGCGCACTATTGGGGTCAGTGTGTGAGTGGGACGACAGATTTTATCGCGATGTAGCGCCGTCTCACTTTATAGTTTTGATAAACTCAAGGAGAGACCGTTAAAGCAGATGCTCGCGCAACGACATTACGGTCCCCGGCCAAGAGTTATTTGCAATATTCAATGTGACGCTCCCATAAATGTTTATGTCACTGCTTTGTATGTAGCACTCAGTCCCTGGGGAACTTGCTTTGTTCCTAAGCGCTAATACACAAGAGTGGAACAATCTAGGGATGTTAGAACTTGCCAACATGGATCTGTAAATGTAAGGGTTTAAACTTTTACCGAGTTTCTAGATTTCGTAAACGACGGTTAAGGGATAAAATACTGAGTACTTCTTAGTAGTTTATTCCAAACATATTAATCTATACCTTACATATTACACTTACTAATCTGTATTATATTATCTCGCAAACTTAGTCTATATTTATCTTTAATTTGGTATTTAATAAACAGGTTAGGTTAGATCATATCTATTTGTCTACACCTATCCTAAAACCTCAGAGGTAAAACCCAAGATTCACAAAGTGTATGGTGGCAGAAATTAGAATTGAACGATTTCTAACACAGAAGAGTTTTTCTATATAGGGCTATTACAGAAACACACACACACACACACACACACACACACATACACACACACACACACACATACACACACACACACACACACACACACACACACACACACACACACACACACACACACACACACACACACACACACACACACACACACACACACACACACACACACACACACACACACACACACACATACACACACACACACATACACACACACACACACACACACACACACACACATATATATATATTTTAGAGCATGCACTTGTTTTAAGAAAGGCATAGATATAAGGGAAAACCATGTGCACTACAATGTTTTCAATCGATCCCAGGTTTTGCTGTTGTTCAGCATTTATATAAGTCCAGAATTAATTTTGTTTACCTTAAGCATTATATACGTAGAGAAGTATGGATTGTCTTGCTAGTTGTGTCCAAGCAGAGAGCCTTCAGGTGATTCTGTTGTTATACTGGGACTAAATCTGTAATTCCAAAGTGTCGGTTTGGATCTCTGCCCTCAGGAGTGATTTTGGCCGAGCGCTGACTGGCGCATTGGTGGGCCGTGGGGGGTGGGCAGCGAAAGAATTACGCCCGAACCACTACCTTGCATTCCTATAATGTTTCGTTTTTTAATCTCCCTTCCCTATTGTGCTATAAGTATCAAATGTCGAAGTAATCGGTTTGCTGATTCATTGCTTTAGAGAAAAGTGGAGAGTCCGAAGAAGGTGGGAATCTTGGGCGGTGGATTTACAGTAGAGACAACACCTGCGGGTCGTCTTAGGGATTGTGCTTCCAGAGGGGAATTAGCCGTCATGGTCACGAAGGGGGGGAAGATTTAGTGCGCTCCGTCATATTATGACGCCAGCGAGACATTACAGTATACAATGTTGCTGTTTGAACACGGGTCACGTGGGAACCATCGCGAAAAACATCTCCAGCAGTGACATTATGCGCAACTCCCGCGTGCGGATATCAGCGCGCTCTGAGAGGCGTAATGCTAAACCCACTCCTCAGACGTTACTTCCAGCGTCTTGTCTTTAGAGCCTGGTACTTTATTTAAAGACGCTAGGTCATGTTATTCAGTGTAGACTTTAAGGTTTTATTACGTAATAAAATGTACAATTTGTGTTTAACAATCTAAAAATAACAATATAATATAAATACACAATTGACTCATATTTAATAAACGAAAAAAAATTGAGAGAAAAATATGCGAAATAGAGCTTTTAACGAGACACTTAGAAACAAAACCAAACACAGTAACCGTAAACATAAATCAGTAAAAGAAAAAAAACACAACCGAAACATAAAATATATTCATTCTGAATTTTATAAATATTACAAAAAAAGAGGGAAATTATCTAAAACAACATTAAAACAAATAGGTAAATTAATTATAGAAATGGAATTAGCAATAAAATTATAACCAAGAAGTACAAGGAAAGAACACTGTAATAGTCCTATACAAACTATCAAATTTATACAAATATGTATTGTAAATGCACGCGTAATATTGTTATTATAAAGGTGTCACAATAACTGGGATTTAGAATTTTAACAATGCATCGTTTGTATTGTGTTCGTATAGTTAGGTTTATGTGTATATCTGTGCAACAACGGATTGCGGGTTATTAATTTAAAGCGGATTACGTCACGACCGAGCGATTAATTCGTGTAGTACGCGTGCTGGCGAGCGCGCGCTCTAGCGGCAGTTGATCGATGTCCACGTTGCGTCGGCCAAATCGTTTCCCCCATTAAGGGTGTAATTATTCCGGCGCATAAATTCTCTTTGTATATAATTACGGCATAGATACTATGGAAGCATTTAATCTTAGACAAGTAGGATATGTTTGAATGTGAGTGTACAAATCCACTTTGCACTGTAAGACAGTCACGCTCTAGGATGTCTTCGCACTTGCTCCATCGGGTCGTTACGTAACTTTGTAAACTCGATTATCCCTGTTGTTTGCAAGAAACAAAGGTTGACAGTCACGTTTCGTCCACTCCATTTCTGTATCTAGGTTAGAAGCTTGGAGTAAGGGTAAATACCAACCTGGACGTATAGGCTACCCGCTTCTCTCCTTGTTCTGGCATTGCAAATAAAAAGCTAATGGCTAGCGGGAAACTATTTAAGGAATGAGTATATGGACGGAACGTGCGTGCTGTAAAGCTGAGCAATTCGTCCCGTTTGATTGGTTGTTGCCAAATTTCGAAGCAACAAAACACTCTGATGCTTGTCTTGGCAAAGTTCACGCAAGCCTGAACCCACAACCGCCAAACATAACATTATGGTGTGACCTTGGCCTTTTGGTGTTATACGTTAGCCCAGGTCGGGGCTGTACTCCATTGCAGCATCCTTTGTAGTGTGACTAAAGTATTTGGAGAACAGCCCACCTAACCTGTCGCTGCACATGTGGCAGACATTAAATTTATATATGTTACTAGAATTTAATGTCACCCTAACACACACGGGTGCAAATAGAGGGTGGTTTTGGGGGGTACCTCTCTAAATACCTTTCTAATATTTTATACCCTAGAGCAGTTTATTTAAATCGGTGTCTTGTAACTGATATACAGTATTATTCTTCAATATCTTCTATTTGTTTACACTCTCCTTACATACGAGTATCTTGTCGAAATTTTCAATCGTTAATAAAATACGTTTTTAATCTTCTACTCACATTCAAATACTATTTTAACTGGTGGTGGAGGGCAATTAATTGATGTTATTACAGCTTTATCAAATATAATATCATTAATTAAATGTAATGACTTAATTAGAAATTATATTAGAAAAAATCGTTTCAAAAGAGGGACAAGTTATGCAATATAGTTATTTCGTCTCATTTCAGTTAAAATACGTACAGCATACGATTCCATCAAACAGATGATTATATGTTATAGGTTATGTGGTAGAACAGCTGTTATAACGAATAGGTTATCTTACTTTATTTATACTAATTATAACTATTTAATAAAAAATAAATAAAATAAATTTTTTTTAGTGACTTAAGTGGGAATTGACTTTAAAAAATGTTGTTTATATTACTTTCAAATTCTTTTAAAGAAATTCAATAAATATAAATTCCAAGGCAGTTAAACACAATAGAACCCAATAACCTATATTTAGAAATTAAATTAAAATTTTTAGTTAATAATTATTTAATAAAGTGTAACAATTGCGTTAATTAATCTAATACACGGATCACACATTACGAGCTACAATGGACATAGAGCTGTTCCGTGAAGTGTAGCAGAGCGTGACGTGCCTATGTGACTTCGTATATTCCATGTTGTTTTGTCTCTGAGAATGTAAATATATAGTTGGCGTCTAAGACCTTTTCATATCTTGCAAGCCCTATCCCGATGAGTGTTTATGTGCACTGCATTACGCCTCAAGTTTGGTTCTTTTCAAATTAATTCATTTGTAAACTTTTGTCTCATGTTAAGGGATGGAATTTAGGTAAATGGAATTTCCAAAATATTGCCCCAGGTGATGAATTAGCTCAGAGTCCTCTTGGAATGTCACCCCCTCCCGGGAACAATTTTTTGGTACATTCCTGCCACACTCTATAACAGTAAGCGGGGAAAACGTCAAGTGAGGCTTTTACAAAGAGTTTAAAAATCGTTTGTCTCTGTTACTTTCGTATTATTTATACGTCGGTTACTCTTCTTCTAAAACCGAACACAACCGCACGAAGATAAACAATAAAATGAGAAGATACTATATTTATCCTTACATAAATTAGTGCTTTAAAGTGGAAAGATTGTATGAAGATTTTTTAATGTATAAATGTATAATGCGATAAAAGAGGTAGATAATTCTATTGAATGAAAGCGAAGTGATGGAGAGGGGTAGAGGAAAGAAGGGGCAAGGGGAAGGTAAAATTACAAGAACAAAGAAAAGAAGAAAAAAGATATCAAAGGAGCGGCAATTAAAAACGAAAATAAGAGAAATAAGATTCAGAGAATTAAATAGAAAGAATGAAGAAGACAAGCAGATTAAAAAGGAGTAGCAAGTCATTCAGAAAAATAGGGGTAGAAATAAGTGAATGAAAAGGAGACGAAGAAGCGAGGGAAGAGATAAAAGAAGGAAGGATAAGGGAAGGAATCAATAAGCTTATGGGAAATTATTGGACGGGGAACATGCGGGAAGAAAGAATAATAGAGAGAGTAACAAAGGAAAGACTCGAAAGGAGGTAAGGAAGCAGTGGAGTTGATAATGAAGAATACTGTGTTTTAAATAATATCATAAAAGTAAATTTTAACATAACAAAGGAAGAAAAGTTTGAAAGTGATTTTAGGGAATTGTTTTTAGAAACCATGAATTATTCAGAGGAACAGATACACAAGAGAAGAGAATTATACAAGAGATTGGTGTTGAGAAATTCAAGAAGTTTACCTCAGGAAAATGAATGAACACGAAGGTTATGAACCAAGCAATTAATATTCAAGGGCGTTTTAATATTGAAGCAACAATGATGGCGTGTAGATAAAAGGAAATATTTGAAGATTCATAATGTCGTTGTAGCCCCGAAGATTTTAAAATAAAACTTGCAAGGTTAGTAAATTATTTATTGATATTAATCGACTACATCTTTAACCTGAGCTACAAGTATACACTCAAACACTCAAGGACATATATTAATTGGGACACTTTCCTATTCAGTCGTTAATGTCTAAATTATCCATGAAGCACATCTCCTGTCCTCAAAAAGAAAAAGTAAGTGCCTACTACAGGTTATCGTCACATAACGTATGTAAACGTGTTTGGGGTTTTTGGCTTTGCTATTTGGTTCTTGAGGGGTCTAAACTAAGTAATCAATGG
>JBAIZL010000001.1:329597782-329600282 GCA_036971475.1 Prosapia bicincta
CACAAAGCCGGGGAGCCTGGAGAGGGGGTTAGAAAGAGAGTTCTGCCCAATTTTTATTATTGAGGAAGTAAGCTCTCTTAACGAGATTATTTGCAGATTTGTCATAATTTGGAGACCTTACACTGCACTCTATAAGTAGCAATCTATTCATTTAATTAAGTGACGTTAGGTTGGAGTAAAAATTCATATATTCCGGCTGTGATCAAAGGACGGCAGTTTAAATTCAAATAGTCCCTGTTTGGCGAGCATCTACAATTTGTGCTACGGTATGTTCACCATTTGGGGGCGCTAAAATTAACCACCAAAATTTATGAGGAAAGTTTACATAGCTTAAATCTGTAATTAGTCCTACGGTCATTGAATTTAAATATGGTTTAACTTTTTCAACCTAAAAGGCACGCAAAACGGATGCATAAATTATATTCAGTTTTATTTATATGCCCTTAGAAATGATATAGATGTGCCCCTTCGTATTTATTATTTTTGTGTAACGTTAAAATCTCTGAATCGTTTTATATATAACGTTGGATTGTATTTATAGAGCTGCGAAAGGAGTTAACAGTTTAAACTGTTGCTCTCCCGCGGGAGCAAAGCGGGAACGGGATTGGCATTCCCATTTATCTCCTGTGAATTTCGTTCTAACATCGCTAAAACATTTGACAAATATTAAAATTAAAATTGTTTAATTTTTCAAATATGTATTAAATCAGTAAAAAATAATTATACAAATATATTCTATTAAAATGCAATGAATAATTTTTATTTTACATTTTATCATTGGATTGGCTTTTATGTAGACTTGAATGGAGCAAAGAATCGAATAATTCTTTATAAACGTATGATTATATCACTAAGGTCAGGGAGTTAAGAAAAATATAAAAGTTACTTGCATTCGTTTTAATGGAAACGTGGGTTTTAGAAATCTTTTGTAAATAATTATATGCCAATGAATTATATTATTTTAATGGCATACTATACGTTTACTTATGGGTTTTAATTATTTTGTGATATTCAAACTTCATGCTCTATATAACGACTCCCTTGTTATACCATAAGAAGGAGCGGGGTAACTTACGGTATCCTAGGAACGTTATGGTGCCCAGTACGGGGTTACCAGCAACTTTATTGTCCTAGGCATGATCGCAGGTACGCATGTACAGCTCGAGTTGAAGTTGGATCTGTAAAAAGCACACAGAATTTGAAACAAATATTGTCAAAACAAAACAAGCTGCAAACACTTAACTCCCGGGCGTAATGCACTCTCCTCAGGGCGTGTAACTGTCGCACGCACGCGTAGAGAGAATAGTACAATGAGCCACACTGTCATACTTTCATTGATAATAAATTTTGCTATTTATTCATTTAGTGTTAGAACTCTCTGTTGATTTTCTCGGACCCATGTATCAAACAGTCGCACCGAACGTAACAGTTCATTGAACTAGAAAGCGATGACGTAGGCACACATGTGATCCGGTCCGTTCGTTAAAAAAGGAAAGACTTGGATTTTGGCGCTAACATGGCTGTGAAATAATCAACTATTAGAAAACACTTGATTTTCTTCCTAAACAAGGTACAGTACTTCGTACACTAATTGCAAAAATATATTAAATTTGTAGGTTTTGGTAGTTTGAAGGTGTTTTCAAGGGGGCTGGGGCAACGACAAGTACAAACTCAGATAAATGTGTGTTTTAGACTGAGTGTCTAGCAAGGTTACTGGTTTTGCTCCACACACCACGATATTTATATGCAAATTATTGTTGAGATATTCAAATTACAGAGCCGATGAGTCAGGTTAGTTGTGTTTCCACAGCGATATATTTATGGAATAAATTATTCATAACACAAGTTGTCTCGGCGAAGGGCCGATAGACAACGTCTTAGCAAAGAGTGGCAACTCGCAGAATGTTTGGTTAAATATTGCCTAGGAACATTGCTCAGTTATTATTATTTGTGAAAATCTTTCCGAGATTATTATCTTTTTCATTCGTATATCAAGAAGAACTGGGAACGAAACAAGTTGAACACAACTTACCCCCTTCCACACACACTCACTGGGAAGGAGTGTAATGCACGTACGAGCATTCCTCTCTCTCTCTCTCTCTCTCTCTCTCTCTCTCTCTCTCTCTCTCACTTACATTATATGATTCTCGATCTCGTCTTATGTGTTTGATGTGTGTGTTGTGTGTGTATATATATATATATATATATATATATATATATGTGTGTGTGTGTGTGTGTGTGTGTGTGTGTGTGTGTGTGTGTGTGTGTGTGTGTGTGTGTTGGTGTGTATGTGAGTGTGTGTGTGTGTGTGTACGCGCGTGTGTGTGTGTGTGTGTGTGTGTGTGTGTGTGTGTGTGTGTGTGTGTGTGTGTGTGATGCTGTAATACGTCTTTAAAGATCAATAATGGATCCGAAAGAAACGGGTAAACACTATAAATCGTACATATGTACTACGGTTTCCAACCTTGAAGTATTTTTTAATAATCAATATACATTCCAT
>JBAIZL010000001.1:329607782-329850282 GCA_036971475.1 Prosapia bicincta
CAATTTAAATACAGTTGTAATAGTGAAGAGCAGGAATTTTAAGGAAAGTAAAGAGAAGATCGTTAGGAAGTCATGGTGTATGCCTGGATACAGGAACAACAATGGGATCTCTCCAAAATAATATAACCATTTGTCTCTGGATGATGTAAATTGTTAGAACGATGACAGGGTTCTAAGAACAGGAAACGCAAGCTCCCGGGGGAGGGAATGAACGGCAGATCTATCACCCCAAATGTTACATGCAATGTGAATGTTGCAAATGTTTGCGCTAAATGTTACAGCTGTGAACCGCTGTACCCACGCGAAGATTTAGTTTAAAGGGTAACAATGATTCTTATTGCACGAAGCCGTCTGCTGACATTGCACTAAGGAACAAGCTACAAACCATGTTATATCGCTTTAGCCGCAACAGTGTTTATGTGCGACCTGACTGAGTGGAGTCAGATACTGTGATTGAGCGTTGTCTTGGTTACGACTAGCGACACCGAGTAGTTATTCAAATGTAATTGCGCAAATATGTACTCGTAATGTATTTTTTACAAAACTATCACACGTTAACGTAAACTGACCCAGAGATGTCCTTCTAGACCAAACTCTCCCTTCCCCTGCGTCCGACTCTTCTCATGTCCTTCATTTCTCTTGGACTGATCGATCACATCCAATAGCTCTACATGAGTCATCTGTCCATGCAACACGTCCCCAATATAACACCATGGCTCGAAGTACTCCAATCCATTCCTTAGCAGTGTCGCCTTTATTCCTTCCATTATGTATAGCAGCACTTCCTTCTAACATCTTCGGCAAGGCTCCACTTTAATGTAAGGAATAATGGCATATTGTTTCATTTTCATCAACACACTCCTGCCTTGTTCGACTTTAGCTTCTGCCTTTTGTTTCTTGACAGTTGTATTACCAAAAGTTTCGTAATGTTCAGATTTGAAGTCATCAAAGTACACATCTACGTGCTGTACATATACTTGTACTCGTTTAACCATATAATATAAACTTGGTTTTTTTAATATTATTCAATATTCTCCGAATGTCTCCAAAATCGTCAGGGATTATTGCTACCTATCAGCTCCTAGGTCTGGTTAGGTCGTTTGGAATTAAATTAGGTTAGGTTACTTCAGCTCAGCCCGTTCGGTTAGGCTTGGTTTGGTTGGGCTGGCTTCTAAAGGACAGGCTAGGTAAAGCTAGGTTGAGTTAGTTTAGATTAGGCAGTATGATTTTTTTATTTAGCCGCATAAAGATGCGTGAGCAGACATATTATAACTTAAGCCTGACCGCTCGTTACAACTTTGTAGGGATCTAAAAAACCTCTACCATAAACAACATTTCATGTAAATTTTACCATGAAATCTATTCCAATACAAATATTTTTCTTCAATATAGCTTATTTTTTAATTCACTTCAAAAGATTGAAAATATATTAATTATGAAATCCTGACGAAAGATCGCTAAATTCCAACACTATCTTTTCTTGTTACAATAAGCGTTAAAGTCTTTTACATTACTTATGATATCATAATATCATCTGTAGGAGATATAGTTTATGGATGATTTTATCCTTTATAGGAAAGAAGAAAACGGAAAACACTGGAGACCTGAATGTTTAATTCAGTTCATACACATATAACTATTATAGTTTCGAATACAAAAATAACTCCAAAGTATACTGTATTTGTTTGTTTTGGGTTGAATGAAGCGAAAAGGATGCGACCGTGATATAAGGGAGTCTGAAGTTACAACACCCCTTCTCCCGCCAACATGAATACCGTCCCGTATCTAAAGTAAATTTTATCTACAATAAAACACGAGGGGCCAGCCTTTGTCTAAAGCTTTACTTTGCTTATATGAAAGTAGAAACCTTTTCTTCAGTGATGTGTGAAATTGGATTCCCTTTAAAAGTGACCGTAGGGGTTATTTCGATATAACTGGAATGGAAGATTATAATCTAGCGCAGTTGCATCCCTTACTAGCTTCCTACCCTTATTATCTAATGTCCTATACTTATATACATTATGAGGTTACTAACTACGCATAACCCTACGTTTCACTAATGGGTTCTTCTGGTCGATGGTTCCTTGCGTTGCCACAATGGAGCCACTTATCAACTGTGAAGTTTGTTGAAGTGTTCAGGGTGGAAGTCGCCTCTGGGTTGGTGTAGATGTGTTCACAGCTTGGTAAATGCTCAGTAAATGCCATAGTGGCTTGGTACCTACTGCGCTACGCAGCTGGTCGTCTCTGCAGCCCCCTTCCCGGTTGCCGGAGAGATGTAGTGTTGCAGCCTGACAGCCAGTGGGATAGCAACCTCTCCACCACTGCCCAATGGTCCTTCTACAGCTAGGCAGACATCATGACACCGTGTTAGATGGGACCAACCATCCTTTGGGCAGCGCAGGGTGAGACTCAGCGAGCCAGGAGTGTGGCTTGACCCTTCTTAATATGAATGACTAACAAAGATAAATGAATAAAATAGCATTGTATTTGAGAAGACGGCAATAATTACTTGTTTTATTAGAGGTGGAATCTGTTTGCAACGACTTTGTATTCATGCGATACTATCAGAAACCCTCCGAACTTATAACGCCTCAAAGTGGCAACGTTATGTCACATACATAGACCCCAATATATAGTAGCTATTCGGATGGAGAGTAAATTCATGAGAGTATTTCCAAGAAGTGATAAAGTAGTGAAATGGAGGAAACAAACATTTTCTGTGCCATGAAGCTTCGGCTTTGTGTCCTTTCAAAGCTTCAGGAAGCTCCAATCTTTCCCGAGGTCTCCTATCCCTACCCTCTCTGGCCGGTTGACTGACAACGAGTGTAGAAATACATGTTGCTACAGTTAGAACATACATCACTGTGAAATGTCGCCCCCTTCCTCCGATAAAGGTATATAGCACTGTTTACATTGGACTACTCTGAACCTCTCCACCACTGCCCAACGGTCTTTCTACAGTTAGGCAGACATTATGACACCGTGTTACATGGACAGCTCAAGGTGAAACTCAGCGAGCCAGGGGTGCGGTTTGACCCTTACCTAATATGAATGACTATCAAAGATAAATGAATAGAATAGCCTTGTACCTAAGAAGATAGCAATAATAACTTGTTTTATTAGAGGTGGAATCTGTTTGCAACGTCTTTGTATTCATGCGATACTATCAGAAACCATCCGAACTTATAACTCCTCAATGTGGCAACATTATGTATAAAAATAGACCCCAATATATAGTAGCTATTCGGATGAAGAATAAATTCATGCGGGTATTTCCATCTAGTGATAAATTAGTGATCGTGGAAAATGAAAGAAACAAACACATTCTGTTCCATGAAGCTTCGACTTTGCGTCCTTCCAAAACTTTAGGAAGCTCCTCCTTAATCCTTCCCGCGGGCTCCTATCCTCTATCCTCTTTGGCCGTTTGACTGACAGCGATTGTAGAAATACATGTTGCTACAGTTAGATTATACATCGCTATAAAACGTCGCCCCTTCCTCCGATAAAGGTATATAGCACTGTTTACATTGGACGACTGTGAAGTGTAGCTACAGATAAACTTGAGTCACAAAGGATTCTAACTGGAAATACTAATAATATTTGAGGAACCTTATAACGCGTGTCCTTATCCTGCGTGAAGAATGCCTGAATTGATTACGTTTTTAGTTGCCTCACGTTTAACCCGTAACTCCGACCCCCCGCCTAAAGGAGCTGTGAAAGTTTAATGTATTACGAGTTTGGGAGATGTTCTTTTTTATCACCTTAAAGCAAATCCATTTTACTTTTCAATTTATCCCCGCTACAACCTTTCAACGCTCTTACCTATCCCGAAAACGTCGGCAATTGCACTAACAAGAACACTTATTAAATTGATCATTCATATTTTTATTTGTTAAAAAATAAACGTGAGTTAATGTTAGTATGTAAAGTTGGAAATGTAATAATAAAAGATTCAGTGTATTTATGGTATAAATAGTAAAGGTTATATACTATGCAGTAGCTATGGATGATCGTGAAGGCTTAGAATTTCAACCTATTGTAATATTTTTTTTATGTATAAAGGGTACGAATTATTTGTAGCATTTGTTTGTGGTCCACCATTGAAGTTTTCTTCGTCAAGAATAAAACTATAAAAAGTGCCACAAAATCAATAGAAACCTAGGTATAGAAAAACACACAGCGCTAATACACATTAATATAATAATATAAACAAAAATGTGTTGTGCTATTATGCACCGTTTGTCTAACTGACTAATTGGATGGATGTAACATATTATTCAAAACGAGTTTTGGATCTAGATTTAAATTAGTTGTATGTCAATATAAGTAACTAATATTACGTATAATAAAGAAATACATAGAGTATTTTGTTACAAATAGGACAGTTTATACTTATGTGCATGTGAGATGATCCTGTATACTTAGTACTTCAATATACTGTATTGGTTGCTTTATTTCTAAAGTGTATGAAATATTCGTAACATTTGTTGTGCTCCACCGTTAAAATTATCTGCGTCAACAATCAAATTACAAAGAAACTAATAAAAAGCATTGTAAAAAACAGAATGAGATTAAACGTTATTAAAATATTATAAATCAAAATGTATTGTACTACTAACGTCAAATATTTGGGACTAATTGGATGAAATAAACTTTTTATTCAAAATTTGTTTTGCTTCTGGATCCTGTTTTGCATTTAATTTTAGTCTTCTGCTTCCTATTGCACTTTCGAGCGTTCGATTTTAATTCGAAATGTATATATTTGTAAAGTAATATAAATATGAAGGCATTGAAATATATTAAAAAAAACATTCTTCTGACATAACAATAAAATTATAATCCCCAATGTTAAAGCGAATCCCCATTGGGCCCTGCGAAACACTGCTCCGATATGTCGACCCAAAAACGAACGTCCCGCTATAATCCACACAAAATTGTTTTTCCAGTGATAAATCTTTCGCTTGGAACACAAACCACTCGCGGCCAAACTTTGTTTTGATTTGGAATGATAAATCTTCATGAGTAAGTAAATGGCATGACTTGGGGACAGTGATGGAACGTTTTTCGAGTTGACAGGCTTTTTAGGATCCCCCACGCACCTGTTGAAGGGTTGGAGTTTTGGGGAATGTAATGTATACGTAAAGTAATGTCCAGTGGGCAAGTCAAAAGTAATGAGAAGATAGAAATATTTGTAGTTCATCATTATATCAATTTTAACCAATGTATAATATCTCTTTGTTCCGACAGTGGTGCCACTTTAGGGCTCAACGATTTATCAGGCAAAATTTTAAAGAGGATAAGGATAATGTATGTAATTAGGCTAATGTCGGAATTTATTTTTACTCGACTATATCAGACGAATTTGGTAGCAAAGGACTTTGCGGAGACTTTAACGTTACTAAATTCGGAATTTAATTTAATCTGACGATGTTGATAGGCAAGGGGTTCGGGGAGACTTTAACGTCCCAATAGTTACGAGTTGCCGAATAATCAAAGTAGATTTATAAGAAACGTTTTGAGTCGGAATCTTTACAACTCACGCACCATATGCCCAGGTGCTAAAGCGCATCCTAGAACTTTCTACACAAATAAAGAGAGTCACATCTCGATACTAGAATAATATGAAAATTAAAAACCTGCAAAAAATTAAAATATTTGGTCCCAAATACGTATTCCTTTTGGCCACAATAGTCACTAATATCTTCCGAAGGAAAATCCAAGGGTGGAGGCGTAAGAGATGTACTTGTCGAATTTGAAATAAATCTATTTTTTTGTGTTACAAAACCGTGTCTACCTGTTACAGCATTTTCTAAGGAGAAATAGAAGGAAAGGTATATGGAATCAAATAGAGTAGTGGAAAGGACATATTCATCAGTTATTACTTTGAGGTTATGTTTTATACTGTACTGTACATTGGAGTAAGTTAGGAGTGCGTGTTTGAGGAAATTATATTACTTCGTACTCGGTGAAGGTAAATATATTTAACTGATAAACTGATCCAAACCAAGCCAGGTTTATTAGGTTTACTTTACCAACAACGCCATACCCAAAGTTATGTTAATAAATATCATGCGACATATTGTATGCATGTCTATTGAAAATTGAATTATTTGAAAGCAAAGTTTTAATCGTAATTTTTATTAATTGGAAAGAATTTATTTTCAACCTATCAGCAAAGTACGCCCGCCATTGCTGTATCCTAGTAACTGAGCGACGTAATTAGTCGTACAAACATTAGCAATGTATATACGGACTGTTTTTATATCCCCGCAACAAATTCCCGCGCGGTGTTTCATATAATTACAGAGATTTCAACAAAATATTCTGCAGCGTGTGGGAGCCGTAATTCCTGTAAAACACGAGAGTCGTGAGGGGGCGCTACGTGACAGAAATCTTTAGCGTCTGCTTATACATATCCGAAAACTAATGACGACAGACCTACTCTACTGGAATAGTCTAGTACACGTAACGTCGGCAATTATGCAGACATTCCAGGCCTATGTTGAGTCGTTTTATGGGGTTCTTAATGTTTAACAAAATAATTACCACGCATTTCCTCAGAAAGCGCATCAGTGAAACAATGAATAATTGGAATCTATTATCGTTTTTTATTATTTACACAGTATTATTAAAGAAATCGATTGTTATAATATCATATTAACTGGTATAAGTGTTTCACCGACAGTGTTTGCATTTTGAAGAGCTTGTAGTGTATCGAGTATTATCTAACTCTACGAGTTCATGAAAATGCTGAAAATGATTGAACGAAAATTCATAAACTTTAATTTTGTGAATAAACGTTTGTATTAATGAATCAAAAATTTAGAATAGAAATTAGCTAAAACCTATCACCCGGAAATGTATAAGGTTCGGAAGATATGAAAGTTATTTGGAGATTCCTTTTCGGGTGCCAAGACTTGCTAGAACTTGGCACATGTTTTTTTTTGAACTTTCGGGGAAAACAGGTCGGAAGGGAAACGTTGGCGAGGCAGGTCATGGATTTGTTATGTCTAGGATTAATTCAGTATAAAGGAGAGTAGTGTCAGATGAAGAGGAGTATTGCGTGAGAGACAAGAGTTAAGCGTTACTTAACTGCTAGGCAGGAGTGCGTGGCCAAAGGAAGATATCAGATTGCATGTTGTCCAGCGAAGAAATCTCTAAATGAAACAATGCTTGCTTATCGAACGTTAAAATCCTTTTGGTTAAGGAGTGAATTATATGTACATATCACACACTACAGAGGGCGCTGTTCGAATCGATTCAACATTTCCGGGCAGAATATTTAGCTTTACGAATCGTAATGTTTCTGGCAGTGGTAACTGTAAAATATAGTTCCATTTAGACTCGAGAGTGTGATTAATGGCTGCTTCTGTTTGCAGATTTGTTTTAAACGTAACTGTTAAATATTTTGCCATGTAACGGCAACATTGATTTCCGGAGGACCTTAAATAATTAAATGAATGAAGTTGACGTTTTGTACATACCTCACTGGGCGAAGTACCGCCACTTGTCGGACAGTTATTCGGGTGCACCCTTTCCCGCACTTATCAATTACCTGTTGAACTTAAAGAAATCACTTATATTCAAAATGTCACTATTAATGTTAAGAGTACCTTCGCCACACGACAGGAGAAACAAAGAGAGAGAAATGGTCTAAACCGAGCCTCGTTTAGAACACACAAAAACTACGTCACGTCGAGAGTGACGGGAGAGATGTCGTTTAACCGACGATTCGAAAGGAACTGGGGCGTACCGAACCTTGTAAGAGACAAAGGTTGGCCGATAAGGAGTCCCTCTCTGAAGCATTTACACTGTCTTTTAAATTATCTTTAATTTAAAGAAAAGTACGTAACATACCGGGGGCCTTGAATCCTCCTAGGATTCAAAGAAGAATACAATATAAGCTACCCCAGCATGAGAGAAAAAAACAATAATTATCAATAAACAAACTGAGAGTTCTTCACAAAAAACAAATATACACTAAATAAAATAAAAATTCCTTTTCTAGAAACATAAGAAAAATAATAAGTTTATTCTGCACTAATGGGCAGGGGGAAAACCTTATGAGAAGGTCGAATTATAAGTCCTTGCTGTGTCTTGAGCTGGACAACTCGCACCACACCGTCTGTGCCAGGGAACACTTGTGTCACTCTTGCCAATGGCCAAGAGAGAGGCGGAGTAGGTTGATGCACTAGCACTAGGTCGCCCACACGAAGGTTGTCTGTCGTTTCCGTCCATTTGGTCCGCTGCTGTAGAGTGTGAAGATATTCCAGCTGCCACCTTTTCCACACGCGTTGGTGAAAAGCATGGACGAGGTGCCAATGCTTAAGTCGATTAGTAGGGACTTCAGCCAGATTTCTTTCGGGTACGGCGACGAGTGGAGCTCCAATTAAAAAGTGTCTTGGGGTCAAAGCAGTGAGATCGGAAGGATCGTTAGACAAAGGGGTGTGAGTGGTCGAGAGTTGAGGATTGACTCGACTTGAGTTGTAAGTCATGAATTCGGAGAGAGTTAGAACGTGTTCACCTATGACGCGACGCAAGTGATGTTTATCGCTTTTAATTGCGCTTTCCCATAGCCCTCCTTGATGAGGTGCAGCAGGAGGATTGAAGTGGAAATTAACTCCACGTTGAAATGAAAATTCACAAACGAGATCTTGTCCTGAGGTCCTGAGTAGAGATCGCAGAGCATTGTCAGCTCCCACAAAGTTTGTTCCGCAGTCGGAATAGACGTGTTGACAAAGACCTCGTCTAGACACAAATCGAGTCAATGCTGCGATGAACGCGTCCGTCGAGAGATCAGTGACCACCTCAATGTGAACAGCTTTGGTGACAAGGCAAACAAAGACACAGATGTATGCCTTGATGGTTCGAATAGAGCGTAGATTATGTACTTTCAGAGTGAAAGGACCACCATAATCAATGCCTGTGTTGAGAAATGGGCGAGTAGGGGTCAGTCGAGGTTGAGGTAAGTTTCCCATAGGATTTTTATTTTTAGGTCGGTGCTTAAAGCACACAATACACTTGAAGACGCGTGCACGGATTACATTCCGAGCACACAATATCTACACCTCTTGTGCGAGAAGTGATTGGGTGAGTTGAACTCCAGAATGAAGATACTTCCGATGATATAGGTCAATCAAGGAGTCAACCACAGGGTGTTTCTTAGGCAAAATCACCGGATGTTGTGTCTCATAACGAATCTGTGCTGCTTCGAGTCGTCCACCAACTCGCAGGACGCCATCGCTATCGAGAAATGGTGTTAATCGTCGAAGCCTAGAAGATACCCTGTTAGGAGGGGTGTGTCCTAATGCCTTTAAATCTTCGATGAAGGAGGATGCCTGAAGTAATTTGAATATTCGGATTCTGGCTGAGTTCAACTCCCCCGTAGTGAGAGGTCCAACAGTTCTTCCTAAGTGACGAGAGTTGTGTATGAAACGCAACAAGTACGCCATTACACGCTGCAGTCGACTAAAGCTAGAATATTTCCGCAGCAAGTCCCATTCTGAGTGAACAGTGGAGAGAAGAGATATAGGTGAAATAGGTTTATATTCCCCTGTGTCAATGAGTTTTGCAGGCTCAAAATGAGATATAGGCCAGTTATCATGAGACTGTTGTAACCAAGAGGGTCTGTACCACCATAATCTATGTTGAGGTAGGTCTGAAGGAAGTAATCCACGTGACGCGCAGTCAGCGGGATTGTGTTCACTCGGTACGTGCCTCCAATAATGAGAAGGCAATAATTCTTGAACCTGCGCTACCCGATTGGCGACAAAGGTTTTGAGTCGATAAGGAGGTGTTTGTATCCATGTCAGTGTTACTGACGAATCGCACCATAGAAAAACAGAGGAAAATTCCATTTTTTTGTTATAAAGAGATATAATATACTCCACTAATTGAGCGAGTAAATGAGCAGCACTTAGCTCCAAGCGAGGTACAGTGAGTTTTTTCAGTGGGGCTACCCGAGTCTTCGATAATAGCGGCCGAATCACCACCGAGTTGTCACTAATCTGACATCTTAAGTAAATGACAGCAGCGTATCCACTCTCAGATGCATCTGAGAAACCGTGTAACGCAATGTTAGGCGAGTGACTCAAGCGTAAAGGCCGCGGAATTACAATATTTTTTAAACAATTAGAAGTCTTTGCAAATGTTTGCCACTGAGTTAGAAGTTCAGGTGGTAGGGATTGGTCCCAGTCTAACCCTTTTGTCCAGAGGAGCTGCATAAAACATTTCGCCCACATGACAACAGGCGAAAGGACCACAAGGGTCATAAATTTGAGCGATAACGCTGAGCACTTGGCGTTTAGTTTTAGAGTTTCGAGGAAAATTCAAATGATAAGTAAAAGCGTCCGAAGAGGATGACCAATGAAGTCCGAGAATATTATAATGAGGTTGTGCGGTATCCTGAAGAAATGTGGGTGTCTCTAGGTGTTCGTCTGGAAGATCCTGTAATAGTTGATAAGCGTTAGTAGTCCATTTCGCAATTCGAAGCCACCTCGAAGTAAAAGAGAAATGAGCTGAGTTTTCAAATGAGAGGCCTCATCAGTGGAATCACCACCCGCAATAATGTCGTCGACAAACGTTTGTGTGCGGAGTACTTCGACAGCCTGAGGGAATGAAGCACCTTCATCGGAGGCGAGCTGATGAAGAGTTCTTATCGCCAGGTAAGGTGAACAACTAAGTCCATAGGTTACTGTGGTCAATTGATAAGTGGAAATAGGTTGATCGACATGGTCCCTCCATAGGATCAGCTGATAAGGTTGATCATCAGGGTGGACTTTGATCTGACGATACATCTGACGTATATCGCAAGTAAAAACCACATTATGATAGCGAAACATGAGTAACAGATCACAAATGTTGGTCTGCATTTTCTGTCCTGTCCACAGGGTGTCGTTGAGAGAGAAACCGTTGGATGTTTTTGCACTGGCATCAAAGACTGTTCGAAGGCGAGTAGTGGTGCTGGATTCCTTTAGAACCCCATGATGAGGTAAAAAGTAGTGAGGTGAACTGAGCTGAGTGTTTTGGGCAAGTATCGTGTGTCCAGACGTCAAATAGTCAGACATGAATTCTGCATAAAGCTGCTTGAAGCGAGGCTTAGAGTTGAACTTTTGTTCGAGAAATTTTAATCGTACTTCCGCGTTCCCGCGAGAAGTTCCGAGAGGAGGTTTATCTTGTTTGAAAGGAAGTCGGACACAGTAACGACCTGAACTGTCGCGTGTATGAGTAGCGACATAATGATCTTCACATGCTTGATCATGTGGTGAGAGTTTTGAGGTGAAGGGCACTTCTTCATGTTGCCAGAATTTTTTGCAGAGAATTGTGCAGTTCCAAGTCATTCACAGTGAGTAATGTGGTGGACATACTAGCACTAGATTCCCTTTCACAGGTAGGCAGACATGGAGCTTCTCCCATAACCATGAATCCAAAGTGAGTGCCTATCAGGCACGGCATATTAGAGCCGAGAGAATGCGTAGTTGGAGTCAATATTAAAGGAAAAAGAGCGCCGCCCAGAAGAATATCAATGCGACTTGGCAAATGAAAAGTCGGGTCGGCAAGCGTATAAGATTGTACCTTATTTAGTACTTTAACGTCAATGTGAGTACGAGGTAAATCGACGCAAATTTTGTCGAGAATGAGAAAATTATGTTTGGCAGCTATTACTGTGCCATCGAGAGTGTGCACGCCTAAAGAGGTCATGCTCCTTGAGCGAGTAAGGGTTTGAGAAAGTCCAACAATGTTGTGATTACTTCTCGTTCGAGTTACACACATTAGTTGAGCTACTTGCTCTGAAATAAATGAGGATTGGCTTCCTGAGTCCACCAGAGCCCGGAAAACATAAGTCGTCCCGGTAGGAGAGGAGAGTTTTACTAAAAGTGTGCCCAGGAGCACAGTTGTACTTTGAGAGGCAGGATTAGTCGCCTGAGAAGTCATACTAATAGGTGACTGAACAACTTCTGTTACACCTTGATCCTGGGAAAGAGAGGACTTTAATGGTGTATGCTGAGGCAGGTGATCGTTGTCGAAATGGAGAAGAGTGTGATGTTTCCTTTTACATTGAAAACAAGTCGAATTGGATTTACAAAACTTCACACTGTGAGCGCCCAAACATGAAATACATCTACTATACGACTTCGCGATCTTCAAACGCTCTGTCGGAGATTTGGCCTTAAACTTAAGGCAGGAATAGATTTTATGGTCTGTTCCTTTACACAGAAAACATAAAGGATGCTTTGTCTCAGACGCTGTGTCATTGACAGAGTTACAAGTCACCAGCGAAGTCCACTTTCGGTTAACCTGAGTCTTATATATTAACTGTTTTCCCTTTGAAATTTGAGGTGAGTTTGAAGGTAATGAGTTAGCGTTGAGAGTTGAAAAGGAATGTAGTGTCGCGTGTTCAAGTACACTACATTTTTGTGAGAGGAAGTTGATAATTTCCGCAGGTGTTGCCAGGGTCGACGTGTTATCCCGTGATTGTTCAAGCTTCTTCAGTATAGTAGAATCCAGCTTGCGTAAAATCATCGCTGACAATAAGGGATTGTTACTCGTGATATTAATTAGTAGCCCCTTCAAGGCTTGGGTGTTCTCTGTGTAACTTGTAACAAAGTTACGCATTTGGTTAGAAGTGTAATTGATATTCGGCAAGTCGAGAATTCTATTGAGATGAATTGACATTAATTGTCTTGGAGAATGATATCTCTCCATAAGAAGGTCATACGCGACTTGATAATTAACTTCCGAAATAGGTAAAGAGTTAATTAATTTTAATGGTTCACCTGAGAGTACACTGAGCAAATACTGTAGTTTGGTGACAGCATTGAGAGATGTATTTTTATGTATGGTAGAGTCAAAGAGATTTTTGAAAGAAATCCATTCAAATGGATCACCCGTGAAATGTTTGAGTTCCAATTTTGGAAGTCGCAGTGGGATTTGTGACGAGAGTGAAGAGCTAGCTTCGGTTTTTTGCCTAGCAGCTTGTTTCGCTTCTATTGAAGCAACAGTGTAATTTATGCGAGAAACAAGATCATTAACCACAGCCGAAGTTGAGAAATTGGGAATAAAATCGTTATCTTTTTCCAACGAGAGTTCATTGAATAAGTCCAATGTGTCTAAAAATTCTTGTTTAATGCTAGCGACAGAGGGAGCTCGGATCATTAATTCCTGCATGATCGCTTTATCAGAAATCTTTTGCGTGAGATCATAAATAGATTGGATCTGGGAAAATAGAGCTTCCTTCTTAGCAGTGATTACCCTTAGTGATTTGGCCATTTTTTAGAATTGAATTATATCTACAATAACAATAAGGCTCTTTAAATACACTAACAAAATATGCTATACTAATAGCAAGAGCGAAAGAGAAAGCATAAACTAGTTTCTCACAAACAACATGTAAATATTGAATGTTTGAACTTATGAACGGACGTAAACAGTTCAAGTAACAAATGTCTCTTATTCAAGGTTACAATAACAAGATATCTTCCAATAATTGCAATCAGAAAAACGTTCAATACAAATTATGAAAAATGTAAATATTTTAAAAAGAAATAATTACAATTACATTAGACAGCATGTAACTGAATGATCTGCTTCAAAACAATAAGCTTTAATAAATATAAATTTGCAATTTACAAGCAGTGAAATCATAGGTGACTTCTTTTACCATATTAAATAGAAGAAAATATTTATAAATATATTAGCCTATTAACATAGTATGAGTGAGAAACATAAACTTTGAATCATACGAATTGTTTAAAAATAGACAAGCGTAGTAAATTATAAAGATATGCTTTCAGAGAGAGTTTGTTATAATCTACTGTATTTGAACAGCTGATAGATAAGAAATTGAGTGAGGTAAGCCTTGTAACAAGGACAAGATATTGCATGCGGTTGGAAATATGTACGTCACACTTGTGGACATGTTATAACATAGGACCTTTTCAAAAGATCCGGGCCGTAGGACCAAAAATGTTAAATATTTTGCCATGTAACGGCAACATTGATTTCCGGAGGACCTTAAATAATTAAATGAATGAAGTTGACGTTTTGTACATACCTCACTGGGCGAAGTACCACCACTTGTCGGACAGTTATTCGGGTGCACCCTTTCCCGCACTTATCAATTACCTGTTGAACTTAAAGAAATCACTTATATTCAAAATGTCACTATTAATGTTAAGAGTACCTTCGCCACACGACAGGAGAAACAAAGAGAGAGAAATGGTCTAAACCGAGCCTCGTTTAGAACACACAAAAACTACGTCACGTCGAGAGTGACGGGAGAGATGTCGTTTAACCGACGATTCGAAAGGAACTGGGGCGTACCGAACCTTGTAAGAGACAAAGGTTGGCCGATAAGGAGTCCCTCTCTGAAGCATTTACACTGTCTTTTAAATTATCTTTAATTTAAAGAAAAGTACGTAACAGTAACCTTTATTACACTGAAAGGTTTTTTTGTACCTCTTCCGGACCGCAGCTAACACACCTATAGAGGACAATCACTTTATAATTTACATTATGTTAACTGGTGGGTTTCTGGGGAGACCTTTCTGAGACTTTCTTTGAGAGCCACACGCCTCCGTACGTCTTGTCCTTCCGTACCTCGTTTTCTTTCCACTATGGAATAATAAGCCGTCAGCTCTGCATCCGTGAGAGATACTTCAGGCTTACACACACGGATTTACTGAAGTCTCTCAACCCTTGTAGTAATGTGTTCCATTTGTTCAGAACTATCTTTTTACCTTTCGTTAGTGATAAAATGTCGTTAAATTCACTTTGTTAGAGGCATTCGTTACAGTTTTGTAATTATATAAAGAGACAGTTTTAAAAAATAAACAAATAAATGCAATCTTTATTCTATTAATTTTAAATTTAAAACCACATAGGTCAATAAATTCTGAGATGTTCAATATAAATTATATTTTAAAACTTGATTCCGATAATCGCACGCATTTACAAGGTCTGTTAATGTGGTGACGCAAAGGTTTGCTAATTCCATTACAGAACTATATCGTTTGTAAATCGAGAGATTCGCTCCTGTAGCGCTTCTGTCATTGCTTGCGATCGGGAGCTGATAGATTACATCTTGGAACCGTTGACGGTTGAAACGAAGCAAAAGTTCAGAATATATGGCTTCCAGTTACTTACCGGTCGCATGTGTCAGTCTTTTGTATTTTTAATCAGCTTCATTTCACAATTATACGATTATGGAGACCCCGTAACACGAGAGGTTTGTTTCTCTGTTTATATGACAAATTTCATGACTGGGAATCTTTACATGTAAAACCAAGGCCTGCCGGTGACTCCAAATTCGACTCCACGATCAAGATAAACGCTGCCATCTCACGATAACTTCCACCATTATCATCTCCACTCCACTACTATTACCATTTTCTCGGCTTCACTGACGTAAGATAAGGGAAGCAGATAAACGTGTGTTACCCAATACTTTCGTCGTAAGATAAGGAAAGCAGACAGACGTGTGCTACCCAATACCTGGGACGTGAGATAAGGGAAGCAGACAAACGTGTCCTACCCAATACCTGAGCCGTGAGATAAGGAAAGCACAGAGACGTGTGCTACCCAATACCTGGGCCGTGACATAAGGAAAGCAGACAGACGTGTGCTACCCAATACCTGGTCCGTGAGATAAGGAAACTAGACAGACGTGCGCTACCCAAAACCGGTGCCGTGAGATGAGGAATGCAGACAGACGTGTGCTACCCAATACCTGGGCCGTAAGATAAGGAAGTAGGATAATGTTTGCTACCCAATACTTGAGTCGTGAGTTACTGGAAGGAGACAGACATCGAAAGGCCCAGGGCAGGCGGGTATACAAGGACTTAAGCAGTGGCTCACAGCGTCAAAGCCAGTATGGCTAGTACCTCCTACGAAGGTAGGGCAGAAATGCCCCCTAGTAGCAGGGTCTATCCTCCAAAGTATACTATATCTACCTACATACTAACGGGTTTAGAAATAGTTATCTGTCCTCCTCAGCATGCTGGAAGAAAATGGATAAGTGTCGGTGGAGTTAGGTAGAGCTAAGAAAAGAGTTAGGTAGGGCGGAACAGTTTCCTCTATCTGGGAAAAGGAGAGCATTAACTGACACCAAGTAAGTCCCTGGGGGAAGAGTCTTGTTTGTTCACTCTCGCGCATTGTTGGCATTTTGCGTTAATTTTAAAAAAAATGCAAATAGCTAAAGAAATTATTGTTGTTTTAATATTCTGCTGAAGTATAGTTCAATGAAATCATAAAAGGATTTGATTATTAATATTCTGTAGATATACTTAACGGTATTTTTAAGCAACACAGAATATTCTTGTATTTTCTGTGCAAATAATACAATTTTCTATGCATATAAGAATTTCATTTTAGTTAACAGCAGTGTGTTACTTTTCTAACATTTTATTCAAAATACTGATTCGTTGTGATAAATAATTTAAACCTTGATTTCGTAACGCTTCTTTTGACGCTAATTTTAAGTTGCGATGCATGTAAGCTATCTTTAATCAAATTACAAGGCGTCCTTTCCTTCCCCTCGTTGCGTTCACTGGCTTGACTTATCCTAAAAGCCTGAAATCTCTCATCTCAGTGACATATACGGAAGGGTTCCCATTCACGCTAACTGATCCATTGTCGATAGCTTTCAGATAAATCTTGTCAAGAGACGATGATTTGTTTGCAGAGTGGACGATTTTACAGGTGTGGTTTTTACTCGGTGGTGGAAATTCCGAAGTACGTTGTATTTGGAAGCAAGTAAACGCTGCTTTTGCGATTATACTTCCCTCTCTCTCTCTCTCTCTCTCTCTCTCTCTCTCTCTCTATATATATATATATATATATATATATATATATATATATATATATATATGGTAAGATCAACGCAGTTATAGCGCAGCAGTGAAGGGAGTTCAGTGCATCCCCCAACAATTGCTTTACAGGCTATAAATTAGGTGGTATATCAATACGTTGTCTACAAAATTCAAAAGGTTGTCCTCAATTGTCGTGCGGCCATTTTTTTTCTTTAAAATGATTTCTCGTTTCTGAATTAAGTGCAAAATAACATAAAAGAGAGGAATAATACGGGTATAATGGGTGGTGTAATGGAGAAGCCCCGTGGCGCTACGCTCGCGGTAGTAGACGGTTGTATTGTAAGTGCTTCCACTGTGAGTGGTTTGAGGTCCCAGCCCGGGATTAATTAATGGCAAAATATTTATGCAATACGCAACAATGAATCAGCTGCAGATTTAAGGATTTTGTCAGCATGAATCCTATGTGTAAGTTGCAACGGCCAGATTGGCCATTGCAGAAACGTGGTAATTGTATAGAAAGCTCACTTTGGATAAAACTGAAAAATATAAAAAGTTTGGAAAGTCAAATAAAATAAACAACAAATAAAATAACAATCAGACAATGTTAGCTGTGGAGAAATTTATATTTATGATATTTATATTGATTAATAACTTAAAAATATTATCAAATAACCTTGTTTCAACGAAAATACAACCTAAAAGGTAGCCTTATTAATGAGGTCTAAACTTTTACGTAATACATAGCCTCACAGCAGGTCACATGAAACCATATTGGAAAAATGTATTTATCCGCGGCAAATATTTATAAATATTTTGCAAGATGGCTGCTGAAGCATCGTCAGTGGACAAAAACGTGAAAGTTAAAATAATACATTTGGACAAATATAAAAATAAAAATTAACTGAAGAAAAATGAAAAATTCAATAAATCAAATAAAGAAAAACATCTGATGTACGAAGAGGCTAGGAAGATGACAGGTAATGACTCGGACAAGGTGAGTGGTAACATCAGTCAGTGACTCGGACAAGTTGAGTGGTAAAATCAGTCAGTAATGACAGTCAGTGACTCTGACAAGGTGAGTGGTAAAATCAGTCAGTGATGACAGTCAGTGACTCGGACAAGGTGAGTGGTAACACCAGTCAGTGATGACAGTCAGTGACTCGGACAAGGTGAGTGGTAACATCAGTCAGTGATGATAGTCAGTGACTCGGACAAGGTGAGTGGTAACACCAGTCAGTGATGACAGTCAGTGACTTGGACAAGGTGAGTGGTAACACCAGTCAGTGACTTGGACAAGGGGAGTGGTAACATCAGTTAGTAATCGAAAAGAAGAGGATCAAGTGGCCGGGAAAAACATGAAAGGAAGTGAAGTTGAGTGGCAGAGATAGAAGTATAGTCCGTAGGAAGGTACAAAAACTACCACCGCACTCTCTGGTGGCGGGAAGATTTACTAAGCTTGAATAAGTCGTAACTTAAAAGATATATATGTTTATGAGACAATTCTGAATATGTTTTTCCTAATGGTCAATGTTTTATAATTTTCTAAATTACTTTAGTGCCGGCCACCGCCTCAAGGTTTTTTACCGCTTGGAATTCTTTAAACTAAACAGACCAAGTCAAGGAAAATATGCCAGACACGCTGATTTACATTATTATAGTTCCGTAATGTTTTGAAATAAAGAATTTAATCAATATTAAGAGACTTTATTGACAGTTTTACATGACTTCACGACCGGTTTTGTTCCACCATTTACGTCGATAAACGAATCTGAAGTCCAATCTCCTTGCAATTTGTCGTTTGTATGATTACGTCTCTGTTACCTTGTAAAATCGATTGATGTAAGAGTAAAAAAGTCACATTTACCTTACCCCTGCACTCAATTTACCTGCTACAAAGAATATCGATTATCGAATCCCGTGTAGGGAGGCTTAAGGGAAATTAATTATTCGTTTCGTGTGCTTTCATTCCCCGTCACATTGTATCTGGTCGCATTACAAACAACCTGTAGGGACATAAACGCTGGGGTAGAATAAAAGTTGCGGAGTGTATTGCGGAGTTGCAAGTATTTCCTCCCTTCACCCCAGTTGTGTGACTCCACCTAAGCCCACCTACCCTTCTCTATGCACATTTCACGAGTAGATAGCTCTAAGTGTGGTACGTTACCATGTACATGTAACCAATCTCTGATATCCATTAGCAGGTGATTTTATGAAACGTTCCTATCTGTCGTAGCCAATACTGTCATACTAGGGGTCCTATAACCGCGATACAAATATCAGTTACTTGTTTATTAGGGTCGGGAATATAGACGAGATTAAGGAGGCGTCGTCTGGGATAACAGATAGGATCACTAGTACTTCATTTGCATAGAAGAAGAACTACCCTTGGTTACAAGACAATGAAAGTAATTTAACCGTCGGTTATGAGAGTAGGGACAGATTGTAAAGTAAGATAGGATGGCTTACCCGAGGAGAGTTGGGTGCAGACAGAAACAAAGAGAAGAGTAGCTGTGAGGCCATGTGCTTAGGAAAGGTTTAGAACCTTTATTACTTAGTTTCTGTAAATACACTACTGTTTTAGATGGTGTTTTTAAAGATGTTCCTATTTTAGACATGTTTTTAATGATGGCAAAAGCTTTAATGAAAATAAACAAACCTTTATAATCATATGCGAAAGGTTCACTTGGAAGAGTTGCCTTAATTGTCACAAAACTGTTTCGTGATGTGCCAGTGATTTTTCTTTTATATTATGAATGAAAATATTGAAACGTTAATAAATATTTCTTTCGAAAATCCCTTTCCCTCTGAAAAACAAAAATATAACTTTATTTAATAACCCAAGGCGATCCGCCAAAAAGATGTCCTCAACACTCTCCGTCCCAAGGGATGTAAAATACTTATCTCTAGAATCAACAAAATCAAATTGTTGGCATTTTAGCAACATAAAGTTCCTAAATCCAATTTATCGAGGAAGGGTTGTAAATAACAACAAGAATAGCCGTAACCTACAACGAATTACGGAAATTACCAAAGTATTTATTAACGTATCTAGAAAGTTGTAGCTGATGTGTAAAACTCCCTCCAACTGTCGGAGGAATTTGCATTTATTACTTTAATAACTATAAAAATATTCTGAAACCTCGTTTATCTTGAAAATGCTTTCTCAAAATTTTTGTTACAATGCTTTTTTGCTTTTATCCGTCTGCAATACTTTCTTATTCCATTCCAAGAGTTACACCTCCATCTCCAACACCTCTTCTCCTTCTAAAATACCTTTTCTCCTTTTCCAACTGATTTTCTCCTACTCCAACACATTTTCTCCTCTTATACATTTACTTTCTCCGAAATCTTTTCTAGTCCTCCAACATCGTTCCTCTTTTCCATAATCTTTTTCTACTTCCTCAACGTCTATTCTCTTTTTCCAACATCCTTCCTTCTTCTACACCATGTTTTCCCCCAATACATTTAATCCTTTTCTAACATCTGTTTTCCATCCTCAACGTCAAGCCTCTTTCTTCAACACCATTTCTCCTTCTCCAACATCTTTCCTCGTTATCCAATACCTTTTCTTTTTCTCCAACAACTTTTCAACTTTTCTAACACCTTATTTTCTTCTCCAACACCTTCACCTTCTATTCAATCTCTCGAAAGACAATGAAATCTTCCTGTTTATGTACAATTTACTAAGTGCAAGGCGGGACTTTAGAAGTAAGTTTATCTACATGAATTATTCATCACAGACTTCACAATACATATTGCAATAAAATAGTCCAAGTAATTAGCAATAACTATTTTAGTAATTGTGTTGTTTATTGATTAATTTTTACTAACAAATTGTTTTCGTTTTCAGGTAAGGCGTTTCATATAAGAAACTACATTCAAAAGTGAGTAAACATAAGATGTAAAATGTAAACTGTGAATTAAAATCTTGATTTGAAATGTTACAAACAGCCTTTAACCCTACCAATATAGTTCTCTTCCCCATAAGTGATAACCTATCATCTGTGCTAAGCTACCAGGTAGTTCGTGAGCAGTGTTATGATGACGTCACACCTGTGGTAGTGTTTGAGTTTATGTAACTGTAGAGCTTGTTGAAGTTATAGTGCTACCAGTCGTCATGTCTGCTGCAGGAGGGTTAGGAAGGGTTTGTCTTGGTGGAGGACATTGGGAGACTATGTCATCACGTGAGCAAGGTCCTTACATAAATTAGTCCTACTCAGGTACATTTCCTTGCAAAAGAGGCATCAGATTGGATAGATGCAAGAGAGGTGTTTACCCACTAACGGATAAAAATATAAATATATTTAATTATATCAGTTAACACGTTTAGAGCGCTTTTAAATTTTCCCTTACGTCCATAGATAGATGTATGATGGGGCTGGTCTTGTAACCAAGGTGACGTCACTACATGGATAGCGACTGCCCTCTTTACTCAAACTCGGAGACTTTGATGCCTGGAGTGTGTGGCTGGAGACTTTGACGCCTAGATTGTCTGGCTGGAGACTTGAATTCACCGTATTCTACAAAAATAGTCTTTTTACCTGATTTTACATTTTGTACAGCTCTGTCTTGTTACTGCTAAACTATTCTGAAAATTTACCAATAAAATGACCGCGCATGGTTGCCAATAGACAATAGTTATACTTCGTTCTGTTTCACCGTTGTACTCATGCACTGACTTAACTTTGTAACGTTTTTCATAGAGAAACACAATACTATTAGACTTTTGTAGACATTGGTTTGATCTAAACTGATAGAAAACTAAAGATTTTGCTGCAATAAAACAGAAAAAAGAAAACAAGGCGACACGAAGCATAAGAGATCTAGAACACGACCGTGGAAGTAAGTCCCAGAAACACTCGGGCATTCGGTAATTACTAGTCGTTCTATGTCAGTTTGTATTGATCGGATTCGTGGCTCGAAGAATCAATCATCGGAACCGGAACAGGCGGGTAATCAGTTGTTTACAGCTCCACTAATTAGAAACCAATTCTAACAAATCTTTTGCCAAAGTTTCTGATTACGCGCCGTCATCATGTTAGGCAATTAGCCGTTTCCAACCGAACGGCGTGTTTGCTAATTGTAGGCTAGAAATTTAAAGTTATTGGTTGTCATGTTCGTTTCGTAACGTTTTTAAGTAATTTTCAGTCACGATTATTTATAAAGCAGGTCTCGTGTGCATCTACAGAAGATATTGTTTGTCCATATTATTGTATGATCTATAAATAAGTTGTTCGTAAAAAACGAGACAATATTGTTCCCGTTTAACCTACATTCATGCATATCTTGGTTTGTAAAGTTGGCATTATTATTTAAGGTTTCTGAAAGATGAGAACTGATCTGAGTGTAAAATTTTACGAGTGCAGTCATAGATTGTCCCACTCCGTAACGATCCTGGGCAGGTTTACTGATATAATAGTAACACGTTTGCAGAACTGTAACAGGAAACTAGCACGGCAGATTGTAAACACGGAGAGGAGTGCTTAGCTCTCATGAACTATATTTTTATTTTAGTAATAATTGCTTTGGGGTAACAATGGAGATTTGTTCGACGATAGAAAGGGTCTCTGATTAAAGCTTCAAAAACAAAAGGATTTGTTCTCGGAATATTCTATACAAAATACAAACAGAGGAGTAGAAACAAAGTTCAAAATGTGGCCAGCTGATGTCTAGTCAGCTAATACAGACGCAGACAATTAGAGCTGAAATAGAAACCGAATAAGTAAGAAAATAAAGGATCTTTGCCTCTCTCACGTGCAATCAACCTTGCAGTAGCATTTCTATTTAATTTAGAGATGTTTCCAATCGGAACTCACGCTCCATTAGATTTCGGTGTACACAATCACATTAGGGAATGAAGCCGCCTAAGCTCACCAATACGGTCCCGTCCCACAACGGGCATAGTTGTTGTGTGGTCACTGTAACGGAGACATTAACGCACGTTACAATAATAGCAAGCTAGCACAAATACAAGTGGAATATACATGAAAATATAAAAAACAAATTATTTCTGAAATTGTTATTGACGTCATGAAATACATTTTACTTGTATTAAAACAGTTTAAAAAAAACTATGATAAAAACTAATAAAGTAGTAAATTTAGAGGAACAAACCACTCACCAGATTAAACAAACGATTCTACATTGTAAATAACGTAATTACTGTTATGACGTAATAACTATTACTATGAAGTAAATAAATATGTGGTAAATAAAGTAAATAAATATCTGCAAAGTGTTATTGCAGATAAAGGGTAAACGTAGACGCAATGCGTATAAGAATCCAGTTACCTTAAATGCGTATAAATTCCCTGGGTCCTACGTGTACATGTACACATGTGCCTTTAGTATTGAACCACTGATTTACTTACAAGTACATGAAAAAATAGTGGAACTTTATTAAAGTTTTTTAGCGCGTACTAGGCAGAACTTTGTGTCCAGAAGGTTAGAGCAAATAATGTAAGACAAATGTACCACTTGGTGCTTGGATAAGTAGGTGTTGCTGAAATCTGGTGAAGGTGGTCAGAAGGATGTTGTCCCAGAGTCTTTGATAGAAATCAGCGCAGTATCTTCCAACGGGAAGAGAAACGGGTTTCTATGTGAGAAGACAGTCAGCACGTATCTTTCGTCGTGGCTGCCCTTGGTACATCTCCAGTCTCGTGCTGGCCTATGCTCAGCAATCCTACAGATTCCACCATTAGGTTTAGCTCAATCGTTCTTTACTTTGAGCGCTAGAATAATTTCTAAATATTGCCCTGTTATTTGTGAATTAATTAAAAATATATAAATTAGTTAAACACAAACTGTATTACCCAGTTTATATTCTGAGAATCTGATGAGTTTAGGTCTTGCACAAAACCTTCCAAGTAGGACGTTATTGATAAAAGCTCGCCAAGAGGACGACGACTTTTCTCCATTTTACAGTCAGGCTTACCAAAAGGGGAGATGCATGTTTACCCTAGGCTTTGCTGCATAACCAGTTATATAATGCAAGCCTATTTAGCAGGTAATCGAGTTTGCGCAAACACAATCTATTCTAGCTTAACGTGAGCCATGTGGTGGTTGCATAGTTTGTGTAAATGCATTTTGAATTATCTGACGCAGATCGCGCTATTTAGGTCAACAGTTGATTGTAACGACCGCATTATCTATCTTCAATATTTTCGTTGTATTTTTGCGTATTTCATGTTGAGCCCTTTGCTATATACTGCATATAGGTTACTTTGTAATTCTTTATCCCCGTGTTGTATGTTTGCAATAGCAGCGTCATGACTTTCACTTTTATTAGTTTCGTGTTTATCACATTTATTCTCTTACTTTAATAATTCATACTCCTTTAATACACCGTATCTCGTTAGTCCAGGTGTGTATTGGACAGGTAAATATGTAGTGGCTGTTAAAACATTCTCTTTACTCTATAGAAAAGAGCAACATTAACCATTAAGGGTCGGCAGTAGGGCGTCTCCGCTGCTATTAGTCTACAGCGGTTTGGTTGCAAGTTTCCTCTGTAAATACACTCGCAACCTGCTTCAGTGTGTAACTCCTAATTTACTGACGTCACCACTCGCAATTGTTACGCGTTGAATGCAATGGGATCACGCAGAGGTGCACAACATACGGCTAATTGCAAGTTACTTACGTCATTAGATGCAGCTCTCGCAAGCGGGGTGTAATGCTAAAGTGTAGTTATTATATTTTTCCTCATATCGGTTTCCTTAATTTTTTATGGTTTGTAGATGTTATGGTTTTTATCATATTGGTTCTTTAAGTTTTTATGGTTTCTTTTCTTTCATTTAATCTGCGATCTTCTTCACTGAAAGTAACTTTGAATCTATTAAAGCAATGTCAATTATTGCTTGGTTGGTAACAAATACACAATACGGCACCGAACATTGTTTAATTGTTGAACCGTAATTAAATGAACAACTGCATTAAAGGTCTTTTTTAACATTAATATCACTTTGTGGTTCTTTATGTAATATTAATTGCTTATTTCGTGCCACGTGCTTTGTTTCTGTAAAGTGAGTAATTACTTTGGTCTAGACTGTTATTTCATTCATCCCGCCTAACGCGAGTGTAAAAGTAAGAGAAGCCGCAATAACAGTATATAGACTCTAGGCTAGTGACTTGTCCTATAGTCGCTCCCGGTGTGTTGATTGTACTCAAGCACTAAACTCTACCGCTGGTTGTTAATAAACTCTTGCTAAGTGTTCCAGTGGAATATTGATCATACCTGAGACAGTGTTTGATTGTCTACTCGCCTTGACCAACATTATTGGTAAGGCAGTATTAATTCCTCATTCATATATATATATATATATGTTTCACTATAGACTTTTAGAACTTTGTGATACGTTTCCCTTGCTTTACATGAGGGGGTCCTCCTACCACAGGGTATAATGTTTAGTATTTCATTAAACATTTGTAACTTAAATATAAAGGTTTGGGGCGATCCACAATACAAGATTAAGAAAACAGCTGTTGCGTGGAATCCTATCTTATCAATTAATTGAATCAACTATAATGTCTTGTTAATGTAATAGCATAAACAGACTGATATAAGGTTAAGTGATTAAAGTATGTTTCTTAGATATTATTATTAACATTAGTTGTGTATTTTTTCCACGTTAACTGAACCCTCGTAACCTGGCCATAAAATAATGGGCTGCACAAGGATCGATTACTCCAACAATCAAGTACAGTAGTGGTAATTAGAGTTTTAAATAATCTACATTTACATTCAAAATTTTCCCAATGTTAAAACATTTGTATAGTAATAAAATCTATTTCACAGTTATAGTAATGGGGACCCTGTCTGATTGCTATTCTGTCAAAAAAACTCTTTGTGATACGTCAACATAGTCTCTGGCTTTATAGAGAGAGACATTTCCCGTGGATAGGAACGATTGCGAGACAAATGCAGCGCTGCTGGAAAGGAAACTTTGGATTAAGGTAGACAAATGAGAAAAGTTAAAATTTTGTTTTTAATCAAAATAAAGTATTAGTGGCTGTACCACGTTCAGATTAATGGGATGTTCAAAGCACACCGACTGTACATTGTCGGCTCGGAGAGAGTAAAAGTACGTGAAGATTTAAAGTGGAAAGTTGTAAAGCACGGGATAATTTGGTGAAGTGTCAGTAAAACGTTTGTTCTACTGTCGCAGGTTTATAACAGCTGCAATCAGTATATTGTTGGCGCTGCGGCTTCCTTCACATAGTTTATAAACACAAAAAACAATATACGGTTTGGCCAGTAACTACATTGCCGGTAATTAAGGTCTGTTGCCTGTTTTTTTTCAAAACAGGAAAACTGGCTGTAGTCGTTTCCTCATCTCGTTCCAAAAACGAAAAAGTTAACAAAGTACTTGACTACTGTCCATGCCACACACGCAAATCTCTCCAAGCTTGGTGTACTCCAGACACACGCTACAGTGGAGAGAAATGTTTAGAACAGTAGTTACAGTATAAAGGATATAGAAGCAACCTTTTCCTGAGGCTCTCCCAGTGACTCTTTCCCAACCGGTCTGGGATAATCTTTTCTGGCTTATTTTGAAGCACGATCATCTCAGCCGCGATATCAACTGGGTTAGCAAACTCCGACCAGTGGCTTCTGAGTGTTGAGCTAGGATGAATAGAGGCCGCCTGAACTCCAAGGATGAGCATTGAATGAAGTAATTAGTTGTTTCAAGGCCTCGGCGAAGATGTGTTTCAGCTTGACCTTGAGATAGATCGCTGAGGAAGCTCGGTTTAGTTGTAGGCCTACCTAAGTAAGTCGCAGATTGGCTAAGCCTACCCTTATTGGTTACTTAGTAACCCTTGTTGGTTACTTAGTAATAAATTGTAAATTATTGCAATGAAAGGATTTTCTGTTAAACTGTATTTAATTTTTGAAGAACATATTTGAAATATCCATAAATATATGGAATAAATTACGTATAATATTACACGGAAAGTAAGAATATCAAGTCATTGTAAAGTTTTCTTTTCACTTCGAACCGGTTTTCATATAAAACATTTTAATCTATAGGAATTTTAGAACGGGCACCCAGTCTACCTTAATATGATACACAATACATGTCTTTTGCTTTTACAAAAACTAAAAAAACTCATTTGACAATAACGTTGTATATTTGCTTTTTTCTTGTCTGCTGTTTGACCAAAAAATCTTTAGTAAGAACCCCCTCCCCCACAAAGGCAGCTGTCGCATAGAATTCATAAATTATGTAAAATGTGTGAATCGACCCAAGAGAGGACCATAATAATGTAAAATACTCGAAGTTATGTTTCAATAAAATTAAATCCAAAAGAAATGTAACGTCAGTAAATTAAATTGTAGCAGGTAAATTTATTGTTCATATTATTTGCTAATCGTGTGCATTATTAGGTTTACAGTTATACTCAGATAAATCTTAGCCTCGATGTTATGCATTGTTCATGCAGTATGTTTGTTTGGGAGACTTCAACTGTAGACGGAACGGCGCTGTGCAGGAGTGCAGCGTTGCCAGCTTTACAACAATGTAGCATGTTGACGTCATCAAGAGCCTCATGCACTGTCAACAGCTACAACACTCCAAGAGATAAACGCCATTCTGCGCCATACAAAGCGTGGAATAGACTTCGATATTTATTTCGAGCGTGTGTTTGTGTGACTCTGGAAGTGTCTTTGTTGAAAGAAAACGAAATTAGTAAGAGAAAAAATCGTTGAAATTCAGACAAAAGGCTCGAATAAAACATATGATAATAATAGATTCGATTTAAAATTTGTAAAAGGTAATGAAAATAATAACAAAATTTGACCTCAGTTTGCGGTAAAATAATCAAAGGTTTTTTTACCACCAATAGATGGAAAATTGATTCTGTTATACGCATTTCAAAGAGAAATCGTCATTAACGTGGATAATCACAGAAGAGCTAAACCATAACTCCTATTTAACTACTTGATGCAGAGTTTGGACTTTGCACGTTCACACCGATTAATCATGGTGACGAAGGTTTTGTCATGCCATAAACTGCGTCTGAGATTGAGACAGATTGCCTGATACATTGTCATTTTGTGTCCTTGGTTACTTGAACGTAATGGAAATTACTTATAAGTGTAAGTGTATACAGGAATGGCAACGCTGAGTCAGGATAAGTGTTATAAAGACTGTTCGGGTAAATTAATTCTTTTCTAGAGAAACACAAAAACCAATATCGCAATCTGCGTTAATGGCTTCATAAGGCGAGGGAATGCAATGGTGAGTTCAACGCGGGGAAGGTAAAAGCAGCCCTTCGTTCAGATTTACTCATGTTCTCTGCCCTTAGCCAAACTCACTTAAACGGCGGTTATATTGGCAAGCCTGATTCCTCACATCCTTGCTCATTTCAAGGATGAACTACTGTCCATTTCAGGTAAGCGAACCTGCACACAGTTGCTATACCTCCTCTGCATCCTGAACAGTGGTTTTGCGTCACAACCTAATCCTACATTTCCTGAGACGACAACTATCACACTGGCTGAGCCTTAGAGCTACAATAAATGGTCCTCTGGATCCAACATAAATAAAAATACAGTTTGCGTGAACACTAATGCAGCAGCATAGATGTCGTGCTGCGGGCAACAAATACAAGGCGTAAAGTGTAAAACATGGGCGCTGGATTACACGAGGGCGGCGCCACTGTAATAAATGATTAGATATTTCCCCACAAACACTTTGTGCACCCTTTTGCCACCATTATTTCATTACAGGGTCTAAGTTGGTCCATTTACTTAAACACAGTCCAGTATACAGCTGAATAGAAATTTATCCCTCTGATTAAATTCAGTGTTAGCGATACCTGCATAAAGCTTTTGTGGCTGGCTTAATGTTATTTGTAGCAGAGGGGTTTTTCCTGTACGCTGTAGAGTCATTAAGCGCACAAGAAAAAAACTTAATGTGTTACACCACTGAATGTGTTACGCCACTGAATATGTTACGCCACTGAATGTGTTGCACTACTGAATGTGTTACGCCACTGAATGTGTTACGCCACTGAATTTATTACGCCACTGAATGTGTTACGCCACTGAATGTGTTACACTACTGAATGTGTTATGCCACTGAATGTGTTACACCACTGAATGTGTTACGCCACTGAATGTGTTACGCCGCTGAATGTGTTACGCCAATGAATGTGTTACACCTCTTAATGTGTTACGCCACTGAATGTGTTACGCCAATGAATGTGTTACGCCACTGAATGTGTTACGCCAATGAATGTGTTACGCTTCTGAATGTGTTACGCCACTGATTGTGTTACGCCACTGAATGTGTTATACTACTGAATGTGTTACGCCACTGAATGTGTTACGCCAATGGATGTTTCACGCCAATGAATGTGTTACGCTACTGAATGTGTTACGCCACTGAATGTGTTACGCCGCTGAATGTGTTACACTACTGAATGTGTTACGCCAATGAATATGCTACGCCAATGAATGTGTTACACCACTTAATGTGTTACATCATCTACATTGTTACATCACTTATAGCAGCACGTGTAGCTCTACATGTGTTGTAGTAAATGTAGAGGCTGCTTATTTAAAAGTAATTTTTGTTTATAAAAATGTTTTATGACTAGCTGCCAATATGGCGCCGTGAATCAATGAATAAATATGTGAATTAATGAATAAGTATGTGAATCAATGAATAACTATGTGAATCAATGAATAAGTATGTGAATCAATGAATAAACACGTGAACCAATGAATAAATATGTGAATCAATAAATAAATATGTGAATCAATGAATAAGTATGTGAATCAATGAACGGGTTTTCCGAACATACAAGGGTGGTTATATTTCGAATCTTATGCTTACCGTGGAAATAGAGTTTCGTCCATTCTCGCAGGACACACGAAAGACAAAGGATTGCTTGGGATTGCAGATGTTAAAGTTCTTGTTAAAATTTTAATAGAGTAATTTTCAAAATTAATTAACAACGAGGAAATACTTTATTAGTGGCTTTGTTACGTTTAGTTTCTTATTTTCAAAATTTAAAAATGGATTAAAAATGAGTCCGTGTAAATTATTATATGTCCTAAAAAGGCCACGTAAGTATAAGTGATTGCCAAGGTATGTTTGTCAGGAACTCTTTTTTGATAATTTTCAATTCAATCAAATCAGTAAATATAGGATACCACCGTGCATTAACCTAGCTTTGTCTCAAAACAATCTTAAAGATGTAAACTTTTGTATTTTAATTTGTAAAATAAAAACCTGTAAGAAGCAAATTGTATTTAAAGTGTAATATATTGGCTATTTTAATTGTTCCTAAATTAAATCTTTTTAAAAAACAAATGAGAATTTTAATGTAACCTGTCTTTATTAGAGAGATTAAACAGACAGCCAGTTTGCCTGAGTAAGGCACAATTGCCTAGACAAACAAGTATCTGGAGTGTCTCCAAGTACAAAGAATAATAGTAATTTAAGTTTTTTAAATAAATTAAATGACGATACTACCATTTGTAAAATAATGAGGAAGGGAGGGGGGGGTTACAATATATAAATATTAAATAGGTTTTAAATATTTTTGATAATGCTGTATGTTTAGTTTTGATAATGGCAGTAAAGAGACTCTAATTATCCCTGAAATGAACAGAAATATTAAACTGTATTCATTATTTAAATATTGTATTTTGTTAATCGTTATTTAGTATTTATTATATTATTTATCAATTTATCTTGTACGTAACAGGTCGTTAGATCCATTTCATATTACAATATGTTTTGTCAAATTTCATTGTATAAATGTCATACAATTAGTGAATATTTATAAATTTAATAGCTTAATTTGTTTTGACTTTTTAAAAAAATAACTAATTTGATTTAAGATCCCTGATTTCAGGAAATTGCAACTTAATAAATTAACTTGATTAATAAATATTATTGTAAAACCTCTATAAATTTTGGAACACCTGTTAAAATCTTCCCGGAAGAAAGTGTAACAAGGTGTGACTTCCAAGGTATAACCTTTTATTGATACGTTAGGAGCTTTTCCCGCTGGAGGTTTACTTTAGTCGGGAAATTCAAATGCTGGTACAGAACGGTAAACACATATGTTCCAGTGCCCTCCTTACCTCGACGTGTTTGTCACTCACCCATAATATGAAGTAGTGCAACATGGATTCCGGCCATTTATTTAAATTTGGTTTAAAACATGAAGAATTTTATCTATATAGATAATGTTTCATACTTTTCATTATTTAAAATCGTAGAATAAAATAAAAAAAGTACTTAAAAATATATAAAGTACAGTTTGCTTAGGGAATACGTTTAACGGAACGAAATAACAGCAGTAGTGTGCTCTGACACGTTACATTCTCCTCACCGCTTCATTTTACCATTGGAGTCGACAAAACAGTGATTAAAAGCCGTCCCATTAGCCGGCCGCACTGCATTCATGGGATTTAGTCCTTGGGGTAAATGGGTGACTAAATGAGAATTCTATAACGCAAGCACCAGATTCCGCTTTATAATTGTGTTTGGAGGAAACATATTCATGAAAATAAAGGTAATGTAATCTTGTCCAATAAACAAGATTTAAATATATAAAGGTGAATAAGACTTCACATAATTATAAATTGTTTGAGCAATATTTTTTTTGTGGTTGGTATTTGAAAAATATTTTTTTATCATTGGTTTTATAGGAAAAGCACTCAATGATTGTATTACACTCAAGGCTCTAATGTATTATTGAAACAGTTTGTATGAATAGTGTGGCATTTTTATCTCTTTACGTTCGCATCCCTGAGATCAACTGAGAGTAATAAACAAGTAAAAACACCCTTACAATTACATTTAATGTCATGTCTGCGTTAATATTCCATATTAGTTTTTTAAAGTTAAGTGATCCGTTTTTGGTATTTTGACAGTGGAAACCGGTAAAATCTTATGTACAATGATTTTATAGTAAAACGAACCGTGGAAAGTTCTATAAGTGGGAAGAACAGTGCGGTAACTGACGAACAGCACGTTTGCTGACCCGAGCGTTCAACTCTTTCTATCGAGTAAGAGAATATTTGGACAAGTGAAAAGTTTAACACGTTTTCGTCTTATTACTTCAAATGTTTTATCTCAACAGAGATCATGTAATTGTGTATAATGATGATGACTCTATTCTTCGAAACCAAATTAGAATCACTCAAAGAAACACAAAATATGGCAAAGAAGTTGGGTTTTCGTCTTATTACTTCAAATGTTTTATCTCAACAGAGATCATGTAATTGTGTATAATGATGATGACTCTATTCTTCGAAACCAAATTAGAATCACTCAAAGAAACACAAAATATGGCAAAGAAGTTGGGTGAAAATGAATTGTTACTCTTTACGTGAAATTTAAATTTTAGTTTAAGGAAAGCAAGATGATGGAAACTTGACTGTTGAACATGTATGACATTTAAGTTATTTCCTATGTTCGCTGCCTGTAAACATCGGTTCAGGGGTGATTGCATTTTCACGCTGAAATAGAGCTACGAACTTACAGATAACTTCAATACATTGTAAGGTAATAACTTTGCCAATAAATCTACGCAGCCCTCCCCGAGGACCCTTCAGGGTTGGAGCCCTAATTAGATAATTACTCTGTGGGTAAAAGAAACAGAAAACTTGAAGTATAAACAAGTATTCACGAGACGTCTCAGTTATTCTCCTAATTAAAATTATACGACTGCCCTCCTTCAACCCTTAGAAAGGGAAAAATGAATGTCTATTACTTAAAATAAAAACCAAAGATTGTTCCCCTGAGTTATTATAAGGGATTAACTTTCTTTTTGTTTTGTATTTCTGTATTGCGGTTATGGCATGAAAATAAATGTGACAGATGGAGATTGGCGAACAAAGAAGGAGAGAGACATTAATATTTCATTTTTTTAAATTAATAAAGATGAAGATATTTTTCTCAAATTTCAAAGAGTTCTTTTAGTTTAAAGAACGAATACAACACAATTTACCTTAAAACCTCTTTCTATAAAATATAAATGTATATAGCTTAATGACTAGTTGTACATCTGGAGGGCCAAACTACGAAGCACTTGAGTTGAATGCAATGTATTTATGTTCAAGTTGTTTTAATATTTTTTATATAAAAACAAAACCTTTGAAACCCTAACACTGTCTATAAACGTAGGTACGTTCAAAGTCTTCATATTGATTAGGGTAGCTTGGTTAGGTTTGGGTACCTCGGTTAGGTTAGATTAGTTTAGGGTAGGTTAGTTAGGTTAGGTTATGTGTATAAGGTTAGGTTTGGTTGGTAGGACAGATTATATGGACTTATTAGGGTTTCAACTCAACCATTTAGAAATACTCCAACGTGTTTGTCAGAATGGTGTAAATATTATGTCGGTATAATACGAAACTTTAACTGGTGTATGCTCTTTACTAAAGATGACAAAGAATTTCCTGAGACGCGTTTGACATCAAAGACTTGGTTTTGGGAATTGAGTTTTGTATGTATAAAAGTGTGAATCAATACTATATATTTAATTTTTAAATAAATAAAACCTCTAAACCACAAATAACATTTATTTAAACCTTATGTACATTTCGATTGCCCAGCAATCATCTTCAGAGGTATTTAAAAAATACAACTAACTTTAATCAACATAATACAACAAATATATAGGCATAAACCGGCAACTACTTCGCCACGCCCCTTATTTAAAAAACTAGTACGACCAATCACGTTGCAGTAAATTCCCCCTCTACAACTTGGTCCGGTCTCCCCCTCTCGTGATGAAGAGTTACTACAACTATTTCAATTTTTACTAAAAAACAATAATATTCCTTATTAACAAAGTTATAACTATCTCCTAATTAATGAATTAACTGAGATTTAGGGATAGGCCCTTTATCACAATTTAACAAATTATTTTCGTCATATTTGTGAATGTACAAACTTTCAAAACTATTCAAAAGACCTTTTGAATTAACAGTTTTCAATAATTTTAGATCTTTTAATTCTAAAGTGTATTTTTCAATTTATTTATAAACTCTCCTGTATTTTTTATTGAGCTGGATTCTATTTTAAATTTAAAATTTCCAAAAACATTTTTTAACCCTTTTGACAAAAGATAAGTTGGTGAGTCAATCCCCGAAACTATCGGTCTCATCAAATTACCTTCTTTGTGTATCTTTGGGAGGCAATATAATCTAGGTATAACTGCATTTGAAACATTAAATTTATAAATTTCATTTTTTGGAATAACTAAATTACAACTTCTAATAATATTTACCGTTTCTTTTACAAATTTGTTTATTGGATTCTTCCATTGCATAAAAATAGATTTAAATGTGAGTTGGCCAGAATTAAAGAGATCGCTAAATTCAATGGATATGATCCTAAAATAATAGATAATATATTGAGGAATCAAAAATTAAAAAAGTTTAGAAACGATTCTACTACCTTAATAACACAAAAAGAAAATGTTAAAAATCAATTCATTAGCCTACCATTTGATATGGATTTAACAAAAGGTCTAGATAAAGTTTTTAAACAGGTAAATTTAAAAGTAGCTTACAAAAACTTAAATAGCTTAAAAAATGTATTAGGTAACCCAAAAGATAAAATTAAGATGATAAATAAATCTGGGATTTATAAAATAAATTGTAATTCATGTAATAAAATTTATATTGACCAAACGAAAAGGAAAATATTAACTAGATTTAATGAACATATTAGCCATATAAAATTTCAAAGACCTGAAAAATCTAGTGTTGCAGAACATATTCTAAACACTAAACACACTTTAGAATTAAAAGATCTAAAATTATTGAAAACTGTTAATTCAAAAGGTCTTTTGAATAGTTTTGAAAGTTTGTACATTTACAAATATGACGAAAATAATTTATTAAATTGTGATAAAGGGCCTATCCCTAAATCTCAGTTATATTCATTAATTAGGAGATAGTTATAACTTTGTTAATAAGTAATATTATTGTTTTTTAGTAAAATTGAAATAGTTGTAACGGTAACTCTTCACCACGAGAGGGGGAAGACCGGACCAAGTTGTAGAGGGGGAATTTACTGCAACGTGATTGGTCGTACTAGTTTTTTAAATAAGGGGCGTGGCGAAGTAGTTGCCGGTTTATGCCTATATATTTGTTGTATTATGTTGTTTAAAGTTAGTTGTATTTTTTAAATACCTCTGAAGATGATTGCTGGGCAATCGAAATGTACATAAGGTTTAAATAAATGTTATTTGTGGTTTAGAGGTTTTACTTATTTAAAAATAAATATTACGCCACAGTTGCTTCATACAGTTATAAATATGACTTCTCAGTCAAGAGAGCATAACAGATTCCAAAAATTAAATTTACAAGTTAAATTTATATTAGCGGATATAAAATTCCTTAAAACATGTAAAAAGAAGAACTTAACTGCTAAATTTATTGAAGGAATTAATATAAAAGTTAAAAATTATAGAACAAAGAAAGTTTTACAATTTGGGTGTGTGTGTATGAGTGTGAGTGAGTGTGTGTGAGTGTGTGTGTGTGTGTGTGTGTGTGTGTGTGTGTGTGTGTGTGTGTGTGTGTGTGTGTGTGTGTGTTTGTGGTGGGTCAAAGTAAGATATAGCTAAGACTCAAAGTAGCCGTGAATGTGTTATGATGGTGGAAAGTAAAGACTGGAGTAGATATGGTCGCTTCCTGAGGTAAGTAGGTATGACGTAATGTAGACCTCTAACAGCACTAAACGCGTAAGGGTAGAAGTAGTTAGAGCAAGTGCGCCCTTTGGAGGCTGTGTTCATAACGTGCATGATGATAATAATGCAAAGTACATTTCTACTGGAATTTTCTGCTTTTAAAGTAAATAAACCAGTAGTTGCCTTAAACCTTGTAACTTTTATTTTGTATTAATTCCTTGAAGAACGACTACATTTGGTTCAGTAAAAACATCGGTGAACCAATTCTTTTGCTTTGGTATATTTTGTTGATTTATAAAAAGATACAACTTCAGTATATATATATATATATATATATATATATATATATATATATATGATGATGTGTATTCCTTCACGGATATAAAAATATGATGAATAGTTATTATCTGGAGTACATCCGTTCATTCTGCAGTGCATAAAATCGCAGTTCCGACGTTTCGCTAGAATCTCATCTAGCATTGACGAGGTGAATCTAGCACGTCGGAACGGATGTACTCCAGATAATAACTATTCATCATAAATATTTCAATAAATAGTAAATATATTTCCAACAGGAATATAACTTCTAAAATTTAGAAGGACTTGGATTTATTTCTCGCCACTAGATTTTTTAATATAACATAATTTTAAGTTATTCAAACTTATGTTTACGATATTGACAGTAGAGAATAGCATATAGTAGGCTACATAAAATCACTATCTGAAATTTTTAATAAGTTCAATTTTAATTTGATCATTTTGAAAATTATGTCAAAATGTTTAAATATAGACTGCTAAAAGTTACAGAACAATTGTGAGCTTAACGCCTCCGCGATCAGTTTTCCTGTCCTCGCTGAGTTCAAGTCATGGAGACACTATAGTAGTGTGAGGTAGTGCTCTCCCCTACAATAGGTTCCTTTATATTGTTGTACAGCGACAAACTTCATGAAGAAATATCGTTAATAACTTGAGCAGAAAGGAAAACTGACAGTGTAAAGAAGATTAAAACACCTTTTTTGCTAAGTTCTATAGGGTTGGAGTATATGTTTCTCTTTCGACTTATTGGGTCTTTTTACGACCTGTATATTTGCAAACTAATGTTCAAGATCCAGTAACTACTACCTTCCCCAGCCTCATTAATAACAACACGATACTGTAATAACAACACGATTCTGTAATAACAACACAATACTGTAATAACAACACGACACTGTAATAACAACACGATTCTGTAATAACAACACAATACTGTAATAACAACACGATACCGTAATAACAACACGACACTCTCATACCAACATGATAATTAAATAACCACACGATACTGTAATAATAACACGACACTCTCATACCAACATGATAATTAAATAACCACACGATACCGTAATAACAACACGACACTCTCATACCAACATGATAATTAAATAACAACACGATTCTGTAATAACAACACAATACTGTAATAACAACACGATACTGTAATAACAACACGACACTCTCATACCAACATGATAATTAAATAACCACACGATACTGTAATAATAACACGACACTGTAATAACAACACGACACTCTCATACCAACATTATAATTAAATAACCACACGATACTGTAATAACAACACGATTTTGTAATAACAACACAATACTGTAATAACAACACAATACTGTAATAACAACACAATACTGTAATAACAACACGACACTGTAATAAGAACACGATGACTAGCTCCTTCCTTAACCTTCTCGATTTTATTAACTTTTTTTTTATTAACATTTTTTCTAAGTTGGCGCACTATAGATACATTGATCGTAAGTTTTCCGAACCAATATTTAGTAATTATGAACAGTCGTTAGTTTAGGTTGGGTTGGGAAGGTTAGTTTACAACTGTAAGGGAAAATATTATGAATAAATTTAAGCATACGAAAACGGTAAAAAATAACATTATCACTACAAAACATTCGCCGCCAAGAAAAACTGTGAGAAACATTTCGTCCAAACATTGGTAGAAAGAAGGCTTGAGTTATTTACTTTATTGATCTGTGTAAATTTCTCACGTGGTATTGTTTTGGGCTTGAGCGGGCATGCGTATAAACAAGCCCGTAACATCTTTGTATTATTTAAAGAATGACGTCATATTTTTACGAGTCGCCACAGAAAGTCAATAGCTTTCCCTTTTATCCAAACGCTCAAATCTCCCTCTACTGAACACATTACTTCGTCTCCTGGCGATATATTATTTCCGGATTAGGAATTATTAATTGTTCATATACTTTGCTAAATGGTTAGAAATGTGTTCGAGATTCGATATTTGCATACAAGAAACTAATGTTGTATGTTGAGGTGTAACATGGTTTTCAGATTGTTTCAACCATTTTTTCGGCGACAAATGTTTTCCCTGTTTCAGTCTCTGACGATTTTTTTATGTATAGATCTAAATGCACGTGTTGGTTGGATAAAAATAGTTTGGTTAAATGAAAGAGCAAACAGATGTAGATAAATAATCGAAACCAAAATGGTTTACAAAATGAAACTACGAAAACAATATATTTTTTTACTACAGTTGATACGGGTCGTCGGGTATAGCGTGATCATTAGAATGCATAGGACGGGAGACAGATAAACGTGAGTGCGGGACTGCTGGCGTAGGAACTAAAGTGGGGCAGCGTTTTACATATAGTATTCACTACCTTGTACACTGCATTAACTAACAAGAGACTGTCTCAGCGAGTACCCCACCACTCAGTGGTTTTGTGCATCTCAAGGTTAACTGTTTTCTACTCCCATAGAGCATCACCTGTGCAACCGCGTTTAGTTTTGATGAAATCATTGCATTCAGCACCCTCCAAAACACCCTGATTGATCATTTTCTAGCTTTTTTTGCCATCGGACATTTTTACCCCAAATTCACTAATTTGCTACTCCCGTAGAGCCACACCCGTGCATCCCCATTAGCTTTCGTTAGTTGTACACGATTGTGACAACCATCATCCAGGACCTATGTGAGCTGAGTAGAGACCTGCAGTAGGCCAGAACGGACATTCTAATGTTTATGATTTCGCCGAGATTACACCACCCAGTGGTGTAGTGTAAACATGTAACTAGTCAGACAGTCTCGCCATAGTGGCAACACTGTTGGATCTCGTATTATCAGTGGCTTTGGAATAATATACACACCGGATGCGATATTGATGGATAAATGAAATGCTGTCGTATTGATAGTACTTCAGTCAATTTCGTATTTTTATAATTTTAAGAAATTGAAATTCATGGAGTAGTATCATCATGTTTATTAGGAATACATTTTACAAAAACAAGTTACAAAAACATATATACTTCGCTCTTTCAAGTGGCTGCCATATGGTTTCAAAATTAAATGCTGCCTTATAGTTAGTGGGATGGATATATATATATATATATATATATATATATATATATATATATATATATTAAAACAACAATTATATATATAATTTTTGTATCTTTAAAAATAAAGTTAATTTTTATATAAAGTGAACTACCAACGAAACCATTTGGAAAAATGTTCACATGGGTAGGCAAGAAGCAGTCCGATCTGTGACCACAGATGTCAAGACAAACTGAACCAGTCATACTATTGGAGACTTGTCCCTGTGTTGAAGTTACTAAGCGGGGATTACGTCATCAATCTGGAAACTAATGAATTCTGTCAGACGAAGGACAATTTAAGGAAAATACGCAGCGTTTGCAGCCAGAGTTTATTAAATATAATACAAAGACCAGGAAATCACTTCAAGTCGCGTCTTACTTTATCTTACTCAGTGAATCATGTCACAGTTCCGTCGTCACTTCGCGATTGCTTGGGGGACGTCAGTGTTTAATTAAGAAGCATAACAAAGTCACTGTCATCGAAGGAAAACTTTTGGGTTTGACGTTCGGATAATGTTCTTTACTTTCGGGTAAAGAATGACAAGCATGGGGCGCTGCGTCGCGCTCGTGATGACGGGCTAATTGGAAGGGACAGTAAGTTAGACTGAAAGAAGTTACGTTTTTATTCAGACAAGAAGAATATTTTAATATTTAATGAACATAAAAATCTGAAACGAAATCATTTTAGGCGAGGACGCTTAGTTTAATTTACACCGACCTGTCATAGCTCTTACGTTGTTGTAACTTTAAACTGAAACAAGTTCATATTCTTGGAAACATAATCGCATAACTCTATGTGTAAAAACTTTAACGACAAGTTAAGCAAGAAGTTCATTTAAATTAGGAGCCGTTTGAGCAATACAAATTATTTGGTCGCAAATCGAGGCTCCTGTCCTATGTTATAATGAGTGCTTTCTCTACTACTAGCTCAAGGTCGTGATTGAATATATCAACATTATCAAATATTTTATTTGAGATTACCGTAGCTGATTAGCTATCGTATGACAAATTTCATATTGCTTTACACTACACTACTCGCGTCAAATCTGGTAGTGGCGACCCTTTTTCCTCTAAAAACCGAATATTATTTTTGAATTTATTATGTAAATATTATAACAGAGCCCACGTAAGCTGGCGCGTGATCTCGAAGGACGAGCAGAGGCGGTGGAAGGGGTAGAAGAAACAAATGACAGTTCCACAGAAATTGTAATATGGGGTACAGAATTTAAATTAAAATAATGTAGATTTGACAAAGTAGAAAGGCCGCTATAAAGTTTTGATTTGATCTGTCATGTGAACCAGATAATTCACATAAAGTTTTTTAACAAATTTGCTTATATAAGTTTTCTAAGCGACCGTGACGCCAGCAGTATCTTAGATGTGGCTTTTGATGCAAAACGCACTAAAAAAACCAATGTTTTTGAATAGGACTCGCTTGGTGTTTTCTATCGATCGATCGCACACCGGCTTACGAGGGAACAGCTATACATAAGAGATGAGATTTACTAGCATATTTGTAGATATAAATTTACTAACTTTATATTTTGTCTGTGTGGTATCAACTCTATTTTAAAAAAGAAAAAAAAATGAATCAGATCAAAGGTAAGCCGAGACATCACATCTGTCCCACGTTGAGGTTTCATCACAGTATGTACGATATTTTATTTAACAACCTACAACATATACAGACGACTAATGACGTCATTAGAGAACTTAAGGTGGGCGGGGGGAAGGTTATATGCTTGTATAAGAAGCAGTTTTTTCTTTTCTTTCTTGAAAAAATATTATCAAGTTTTAAAAATTATAGAAAGAAGGGAAACCTGAACCAAAGAAAACAACCAAACGAAAAAAAAATACAAATAAGGTGAATTGTATAGGTAAACAAAAATAAAACAAAAGTTTGCAATGTAAGTAAACAATAGTAATTTGAACAAGGTAAGGGAAAAGTGGAATAGAAATGTGATAAAAAAAATGGTTTTAAATATTTATGACAATGATAAATAATTTACCAATAGCATTAAAATCAATAATAGTTTGGAAATTTTCAAATTTCAAACTCAGTGGATTTTGGTCGTACAGCGTTGCTCTCTGTTTGTTTCATTTTGGTTTGTATTTTTCTCTCTCCGTGATGAAAATAACTTTTGTTTTGCTGAGTGAAATTCAAACTACTTTTCTTTACCAATATACAAATATCCATTAAAAGTTACTCTTCAAGACCCGGCACTCAAGATGTCATGATCTCCTTTACCATATAGGGTTTCATATCCTCTGCTTAGAATCAGAACTAATTCATATGCTACTTATGTGTCTATAGTAGGTGATCGTCTCATGAAACCTCGTTGTGCACTGATCGTGCTGTCTAGGCAGAGCATTTCAGTTTCCCGTTCTTTAATATAGCTTAACATAGAACAATGGGGGACTGTACCAAAGTTAGCTTTTAACGCCATTTTAAAGTTGCAATTAAACAGAAATAGAGTTGGTGGTTCAATTTGATTTAAAAACATTGAAAAAATTAAATATATTCAACTCGTCTGGAAAGAAATACAAAAACAAACAAGCTCTAAGAAAATGTTTGGTTCCAGTTTGTATTGAACGTGACTGTTGTACGTGAATTTATTTCAAAATGTTTCTAAAAAGCCAAAACATGTAACTCTCTCAAGGTTTTATCACCGCTTCATTACAGAAAGTCTTATCTGCTGTGCGTGTTGCCATTTACCCCTGCACGGTGTTCGCCCACCTTGCGGCGACATATGTTGTTTGTTGTTATTGTGGTAGCATAATGTGTTTCTGCAGGCGTTGTAATAAGAAACCGTCGAGAAGGGCAAATTAGTTCGTTTTATGCAAAGTGTTTGAGCCTTTGTGTTTGCAATGCCTTTGAGTATTGTCTTTGAGTTGGGAGACTTGAACGTTAACCAGGTTACGTAGAGCCGTATACTTCTTGAGTCCACGTACACTATAGGAAGGTCTCGTTGGTCCGAACAAACACATTGCAGCAGGAACTATGAAAGCTGCTTGCCATATTATTACCCAAACAATCCCGCCACACCCCAACAAAAGTGCACAAAGAGTTTAAATGCACTTAATTCATAAGAAATATAAAACCTGATAACGTACGTTTTATCTTACAAAATTTACGTTTGGACCATTCATTATGTTTACATTGAAGTCATTTTAGACTAAAATGGGAGTTTGACTTATTAATGTACAATACGTAAAGTATCATAACCCATGACTTATAAAACTGCTCCTGTATAAAATCATAAGAAATGGGTTCATTCAATCCAACAAAATGTACTACACAGAAAATTCCATTTGGAAACATAATTTTAAAAGCGATTAAACATAACCTCCAAGAGCCTCTAACTGGACACGAATTCTATGTTAGTTTAAATAAAAAGGTTTGATTTTCGAAGATATTCGCTGCCAGCACAGAAAATATGACGTCTTACTCGCTCTCTTCACACAGTTGAGCACACAAAACCGTGAGGCTCCGGCGCACTATTGGGGTCAGTGTGTGAGTGGGACGATAGATTTTTATCGCGAAGTAGCGCCGTCTCACTTTATAGTTTGGTTAAACTCAAGGAGAGACCGTTAATGCAGATGCTCGCGCAACGACATTACGGTCCCCGGCCAAGAGTTATTCGCAATATTCAATGTGACGCTCCCATAAATGTTTATGTCACTGCTTTGTATGTAGCCCTCAGTCCCTGGGGAACTTGCTTTGTTCCTAAGCGCTAATACATAAGAGTGGAACAATCTAGGGGTGCTAGAACTTGCAAACATGGATCTGTAAATGTAAGGGTTTAAACTTTTACCGAGTTCCTAGATTTCGTAAACGACGGTTGAGGGATAAAATACTGAGTACTTCTTAGTAGTTTATTCCAAACATATTAATCTATACCTTACATATCACACTTACTTAATCTGTATTATATTATCTCGCAAACGTAGTCTATATTTATCTTTAATTTGGTATTTAATAAACAGGTTAGGTTAGGTTATATCTAACTGTCTACATTTACCTTAAAACATCTGAGGTTAAACCTAAAATTCACCAAGTGTATGGTGGCAGAAATTAGAATTGAACGATTTCTAACACAGAAGAGTTTGGCCTTTAAGAGGTGATGGGAAATCTTGGGTTTTACTGGAGAATCAGACATAGCATAGACGCCATTATACGGGCTATTACAGATATATATATATATATATATATATATAAATATATATATATATATATATATATATATATATATATTATATTAAATATGGTGATATGTTTTCTTGTAATATAGTTAATAAATTGAAAACATTTCAAAAACAAGAATAATTTTAATGCATATATTATTCAAAGCTTTTCGCCGATAAAACAGTACCAGCATTTTCATATATATAGACAATATGTTATATATATTAATTGTAAATTCAATTATAATTCTTGTATTTGTATTTTGACTTCGTTCTTTATATATATATATATATATATATATATATATATATATATATATATATATATATATATATATATAAGAACTGTCTTTCTCTCTGTCTTTCTCTCTCTCTCTCTATATATATATAGAGCCTGCATTTGTTTTATGAAGAGAAAACTGGAGAGTCAGAAGGAGGTGGGAATCTTGGGTGGTGGATTTACGGAGGAGAGAACACCTGCGGGCCGTCTTAGGGATTGTGCTTCCAGAGGGGAATTGGCCGTCATGGTCACGAAGGAGGGGAAGATTTAGGTCTGCAAAGCAACCAGTGTGCTCCGTTGTATTATGACGTCAGCGAGACATTACAGTATGCAGAGTTGCTGTTGAACACGGGTCACGTGGGAACCATCGCGAAAAACATCTCCATCAGTGACATTATGCGCAACTCCCGCGGGCGGATATCAGCGCGCTCTGGGAGGCGTAATGCTAAACCCACTCCTCAGACGTTACTTCCAGCGTCTTGTCTTTAGAGCCTGGTACTTTATTTAAAGACGCGAGGTCATGTTATTCAGTGTAGACTTTAAGGTTTTATTACGTAATAAAATGTACAATTTGTGTTTAACAATCTAAAAATAACAATATAATATAAAATACACAATTGACTCATATTTAATAAACGAAAAAAAAATTGAGAGAAAAATATGCGAAATAGAGCTTTTAACGAGACACTTAGAAACAAAACCAAACACAGTAACCGTAAACATAAATCAGTAAAAGAAAAAAAACACAACCGAAACATAAAATATATTCATTCTGAATTCTATAAATATTGCAAAAAAGAGGGAAATTATCTAAAACAACATTAAAACAAATAGGTAAATTAATTATAGAAATGGAATTAGCAATAAAATTATAACCAAGAAGTACAAGGAAAGAACACTGTAATAGTCCTATACAAACTATCAAATTTATACAAATATGTATTGTAAATGCACGCGTAATATTGTTATTATAATGGTCTTATAATTACTGGAATTTAAAATTTTAACAATGCATCGTTTGTATTGTGTTCGTATAGTTAGGTTTATGTGTATATCTGTACAACAACGGATTGCGGGTTATTAATTTAAAGTGGATTACGTCACGGCCGAGCGATTAATTCGAGTAGTACGCGTGCTGACGAGCGCGCGCTCTAGCGGCAGTTGATCAATGTCCACGTTACGTCGGCCAAATCGTTTCCCCCGTTAAGGGTGTAATTATTCCAGCGCATAAATTCTCTTTGTACATAATTACGTCATAGATACTATGGAAGCATTTAATCTTAGACAAGTAGGATATGTTTGAATGTAAGTGTACAAATCCACTTTGCACTGTAAGACAGTCACGCTCTAGGATGTCTTCGCACTTGCTCCAACGGGTCGTTACGTAACTTTGTAAACTCGATTATCCCTGTTGTTTGCAAGAAACAAAGGTTGACAGTCATGTTTCGTCCACTCCATCTCTGCATCTAGGTTAGGCGCTTGGAGTAATTGTAAATACATTCAACCTGGACGTATAGGCTACCCGCTTCTCTCCTTGTTCTGGTATTGCAAATAAAAAGCTAATGGCTAGCGGGAAACTATTTAAGGAACGAGTATATGAACGGAACGTGCGTGCTGTAAAGCTGAGCAATTCGTCCCATTTGATTGGTTGTTGCCAAATTTCGAAGCAACAAAACACTCTGATGCTTGTCTTGGCAAAGTTCACGCAAGCCTGAACCCACAACCGCCAAACATAACATTATGGTGTGACCTTGGCCTTTTGGCGTTATACGTTAGCCCAGGTCGGGGCTGTACTCCATTGCAGCATCCTTTGTAGTGTGACTAAAGTATTTGGAGAACAGCCCACCTAACCTGTCGCTGCACATGTGGCAGACATTAAATTTATATATGTTACTAGAATTTAATGTTACCCTAACACACACGGGTGCAAATAGAGGGTGTTTTTCGGGGGTACCTCTCTAAATACCTTTCTAATATTTTATACCCTATCGGATTTAATTTAAATCGGTGTCTTGTAACTGATATACAGTATTATTCTTGAATTTCTTCTATTTGTTTACACTCTCCTTACACACGAGTGTCTTGTCGAAATTTTCAATCGTTAATAAAATACGTTTTTAATCTTCTACTCACATTCAAATACTATTTTAACTGGTGGTGGAGGGCAATTGATGTTATTACAGTTTTATCAAATATTAATTCATTAATTAAATGTAATGACTTAATTAGAAATTATATTAGAAAATATCGTTTCAAAAGAGGGGCAAGTTATGCAATATAGTTATTTCGTCTCATTTCAGTTAAAATACGTACAACATACGATTCCATCAAACAGATGATTATATGTTATAGGTTATGTGGTAGAACAGCTGTTATAACGAATAGGTTATCTTACTTTATTTATACTAATTATAACTATTTAATAAAAAATAAATAAAATAAATTTTTTTTAGTGACCTAAGTGAGAGTTGACTTTAAAAAAATGATGTTTATATTACTTGTTTCAAATTCTTTTAAAGAAATTCAATAAATATAAATTCCAAGGCAGTTAAACACAATAGAACCCAATAACCTATATTTAGAAATTAAATTAAAATTTTTAGTTAATAATTATTTAAAAAAGTGTAACAATTGTGTTAATTAATCTAATATACGGGTCACACATTACGAGCTACAATGGACATAGAGCTGTTCCGTGAAGTGTAGCAGAGCTTGACGTGCCTATGTGACTTCGTATATTCCATGTTGTTTTGTCTCTGAGAATGTAAATATATAGTTGGCGTCTAAGACCTTTTCATATCTTGCAAGCCCTATCCCGATTAGTGTTTATGTGCATTGCATTACGCCTCAAATTTGGTTCGTTTCAAATTAATTCATTTGTAAACTTTGTCTCATATTAAGGGATGGAATTTAGGTAAATGGAATTTCCAAAATATTGCCCCAGGTGATGAATTAGCTCAGAGTCCTCTCGGTATGTCAACCCCTCCCGGGAACAATTTTTTGGTACATTCCTGCCACACTCTATAACAGTAAGCGGGGAAAACGTCAACGGAGGCTTTTACAAAGAGTTTAAAAATCGTTTGTCTCTGTTACTTTCGTATTATTTATACGTCGGTTACTCTTCTTCTAAAACCGAACACAACCGCACGAAGATAAACAATAAAATGAGAAGATACTATATTTATCCTTATATAGATTAGTGCTTTAAAGTGGAAAGATTGTATGAAGATTTTTTTATGTATAATTGTACAATGCGATAAAAAAGGTAGATAATTCTATTGAGTGAAAGCGAAGAGATGGAGAAGGATAGAGGACAGAAAGAAAGGGTAAGGGGAAGGTAAAATTACAAGAACAAAGAAAAGAAAAAAACAGATATCAAAGGAGCGGCAATTAAAAACGAAAATAAGAGAAATAAGATTCAGAGAATTAAATAGAAAGAATGAAGAAGACAAACAGATTAAAAAGGAGTAGCAAGTCATTCAGAAAAATAGCGGTAGAAATAAGTGAATGAAAAGGAGACGAAGAAGCGAGGGAAGAGATAAAAGAAGGAAGGATAAGGGAAGGAATCAATAAGCTTATGGGAAATTATTGGACGGAGAACATGCGGGAAGAAAGAATAATAGAGAGAGTAACAAAGGAAAGACTCGAAAGGAGGTAAGGAAGCAGGGGAATGAAGAATACTGTGTTTTAAATAATATCATAAAAGTAAATTTTAACACAACAAAGGAAGAAAGTTTGAAAGTGATTTTAGGGAATTGTTTTTAGAAACCATGAATTATTCAGAGGAACAGATACACAAGAGAAGAGAATTATACAAGAGATTGGTGTTGAGAAATTCAAGAAGTTTACCTCAGGAAAATGAATGAACACGAAGGTTGTGAACCAAGCAATTAATATTCAAGGGCGTTTTAATATTGAAGCAACAATGATGGCGTGTAGATAAAAGGAAATATTTGAAGATTCATAATGTCGTTGTAGCCCCGAAGATTTTAAAATAAAACTTGCAAGGTTAGTAAATTATTTATTGATAATAATCGACTACATCTTTAACCTGAGCTACAAGTATACACTCAAACACTTGGACATATATTAATTGGGACACTTTCCTATTCAGTCGTTAATGTCTAAATTATCCATGAAGCACATCTCCTGTCCTCAAAAAGAAAAAGTAAGTGCCTACTACAGGTTATCGTCACATAACGTATGTAAACGTGTTTGGGGTTTTTGGCTTTGCTATTTGGTTCTTGAGGGGTCTAAACTAAGTAATCAATGGTGGACCTCGATAGCGGTTAACGGAAAGAACGCCTTATATTAATTAGTTCCTCCCTAATCTACCGATCACCTCCTCCCAACTTGTGAAGGGCTATATCCTAGATCTTAAACGTTCCTATTTAGGGAACCTAGTAACTAGAGCGTAAGTTTTATGTTTAAACTTTCTACTCTACAACGGGAGACCAAACATCCACAATGCTGGCCATGAGTGGTTACTCAGAATACAGGATAAGTGATAAAGTGTCTTGCTCACATGCGAGAATTTACAGAATAGTAGTATTATAACTTTAATGTATTATATATATATATATATATATATATATATATATATATATATATATAAACGAAACCTACAAAAAAATTTTTTTTCATTATTATTATATGAAACCAATGACATTGACCAAAAAAATAGATAATATTGGAAACCAAAACACACTACTACACTGCATCTGGCTATCCCCGCGAATGCGCAGAACGATTTATCTTAAGCCTTTTGAACGAAGGACGAAATTTGAAGGGGCAATACATAGCGCCTTAGCACTCCCTCGCCTCGCCTTGCCATGAATGATCCAGTGTGCGGCACCTTCATTTAAACCAGGGGTTCCCAAACTTTTTTGTACCACGCCCCCTCTGGTTATTTGGAGACCCCCACGCCCCCCTACACTTATCAGCTTTCCATTTTGCAATACCCTATTTCCACGGTGCCGTACATAGCAACTCCTACTTGTACAAGTACATGAACTCGTACAAGTATGTGCTTGATACGGTGAGTAGGTAGATTTTTTGTTCACTGTTGAATGCGGTAACGCAGAATGGAAAGATTCGACAATTGAACGTATGATGAAAATTAAAACAAGTATTACATGAAAAACGAATATAATTACTGATACAAAATTTAACATTGTAACACAGATACATTTTCAATTTAAGGAAGGTGAAACAATAGGCCTACCTACTTACAAAAACAAAACATAAAGTGTAATTTAGTGAGATGGGTGCGCTTGCATGTTCTGAATAAGTTGACAGATCCTGGGTTGTGTTTCAGACAAAGCACAGCGTAGGTCACTTTCGACATCAAGTTTGTGTTGCGGTACTTTGTTTTGATCGCCACAAGAGTTGAAAACGCTTTTTCGCACATGTATGTTGTTGAAAAAGGCAAGTACATCCGAACAGCTTTATCTGAAACACTGGGGTAAACTTTTAAGTACTTTAACCAAAACTAGGGCTTGTCCATTTGTTCAAAATCGTATCTTGTAGCAGAGTCATTTTTTATTTCTATTCCCTCCTCTTGCAACTCTTCTGGCAGCAACTGTATGTCCATGTGGAATGGGTCGGTTGATAGTTTGTAAAACTCCTCTGAAGTTAGGAAAGTACCTGCTGAACTGTTCCTTGAGGTTCTTCAAATGGTCAATTATCAAGTTTTTCAAAAGCGGTCCTTCAAAAACGTCCTCAAAACATGCTTCTTCTGAGACTGATACTACTTTGCTGAAACTTGAATAGTTGCTGGGGTTCATTGACGTATCCAAAGTTGTAGTTTCTCAACGTACATCTTGATGGCATCCTAATGTGTTACTATATTTGAGTCTGCACCTTGCAGTCTCAAGTTTAGGTTGTTTAACGTGTCAAAAAAATCTGATAAATCGGCCAAAATCACTTGGTTACTGGGGTTTTTTAACTCTGCACTAAGCTCGTTTTGTTTCTGCTGTGCCAAAAACGTAATAACTTCATCACGGAGCTCAAATAGTCTTCCCAACATATTGTCTTTTGATCGTACTTCTGTATGAAATAGCAGCGTTTTGTGGTCACTTCCTAAATCTTCACAAAGAACTTTAAGCAATCGAGTATTTAATGCACTGTTCTTAACGTAGTTGACTACTTTAATACATAGCTTTAAAACAGCATTGAGTTCGTATGGAAGCTTTTTTGCTGCCAAGGCTTGGCGGTGAATAAAACAATGAATCCCAACCACATCAGCATTCTTCTCTTTGACCAACTGCACAAAGCCTGAATGAGAACCCAGCATTGAAGGAGCACCATCTGTGCATACACCAATAAGTTTTATTTTTTTGTAGGAAATTATTTTTGTAATTTTTTTATTTATTCCATTAGGGTGTCACGCCCCCCTGGACTTTCTCCACGCCCCCCAGTTTGGGAACCTCTGATTTAAATCAATCCAATCCACGTCGTTTAAGCCGCCATAAGGCAAAACGTCGCATAGCGCCGAGAAACACCGCGCTATATCCATTGTGCGGCTGGCCTAATATACTGATCTTCACTTCTGTTAGGAATATATATATATATATCATGTAAGAATGTTTGCTTCGTTAATTATTTTACTAGGATTTACAGCTTTCCTATTATAACAACTCATATTGTTTGCTTTTTCACTAATTGTAGTTCAATTATTAAACTTGGAAATATGTATACAACATATAATATATAATATAATGCACAGGTTTTGATTAGTATCGAAATCATAGCTTTACTTTACTTGCACCATAAACATGAGTTCTCACATACGTGGAGACGGTTGCCTAGCAACCTTGACATTTCAAATTTCCTCTCCAGAGCTTTATTATATTACTTCCAAGCAAATATTTACTCGGCTACCCTACGTGGCCAAAGTTATATATAAATTCTGATGGTATATATATTTTGTCAGGCGCACACTTTCTTTTACCCTCTGTCACACACACAAACACACACACACACAGACATACACACACACACACACACACACACACACACACACACACACACACACACACACACACACACACACACACACACACACACACACACACACACACACACACACATACACACACATACACACACACACACACACGCACACGCACACATACACACATACACACACACACTCTCTCATACACACACACACACACACACACACATACAGACGCACACATACACACATACGCACACACACACACACACACACACACACACACACACACTCACACACACACACACACACTCCACACTCACACACACACTCTCATACACACACACACACACACACACACACACACACACACATACACACACACACACACACACACACACACACACACACACACACACACACATACACATACACAGAAACACACACACAAATTAGCAAAGTGAGTCCATATATCCCGTAAGCCTACATAGCTGCAAAGAATTAAGTTCTTTGAATAATTTGCAAACAAGCGATGTAATACAAATATTGCCGGCTTTGCGACATTACATAAAAAGTTGCAACTATTCCTGAATATTTCCATTGCTAGCTTTACATAGCGGGTAACAAAACCACAACGGTATTTATTTATCTGTCACTTGAGTACAGAGAAGGGTCGCTTTGTCAATGGTTTATTCCTTAAATAAGTACGATTTATAGTGTACAGATAGTTGGAGTTTTGCTCTAAATATATTTAAGAGATGTTATAGACAAGTTGTGTTTAGAGCGAATGGTCTGTAGGACATTTCGCTGGAGGTTTTGGATCCAATCGAATCAGAAAGACAATTTAAAGGCGATTTAGTTTTTTCTACTTGACACATGTTAGAAAATAATATTAAGAAGCTAAAACTATTGATATGAATAAAATTCTGGAGTCTTACATGATGGAGTGCTAAAACATTATTTTCCAATATAACTCGCAATAAATACATTTTCAAAACAGGAAGTTACAGCTCCATAGTTGGAGTTACAAGGTATAGCAAGTACTTATAGCTCCATATGAGACGTTACAAACCAAAAACACATGGTTACAGCCTCATAAGTGAAGTTTCAGGCGAAAAGATTGTGGTTAAAACCGTATACTTGAAGTTTCAGGCCCAGTACTAAGAGTTACAGGCCCAAAACTAGAAATTACAGTCCCATATTTGAATATACAAGAAAATTAAATGGGATTTCTGTTTAACTTAATTCCTCTCGTTCAGTTTTGGGTAAATTTTAATAAAACGTTTCATTGTATGGAAGGTATACAGCCTAGTTATATTTACAAAACAAGCAAAGGTACAAAGGCCGCACTCTGATTAGGGTGGTAAGATCAGTTAATGAAGAAAGCAAGGATAATTGCTCGAACGGTGGACGGAACAGAGTTTAACGGAAAGTGATTAACGTGGAGTGTGGTGGGAGCTTACCTTTTGTAGTGTTTATACAGGGCGCTGCGCTATACAAAGGGGAATATTACGGTTGGGCGAACAAGTGATTGGGCCGAGAGTTTAGAATCTTATAAAACCGTCCAAACACGTGGTTGTTGAAAAACAAATTCATGCTACTTTTAAAAAATCTAATCACTAGTTTTTAGTAATGGCAAGTTCATAAAGTCTAGAGTTATTGTGAGACCTATAAGAAATATATTATTGTACGCACATCGACTGTACAGTAGTAAGCTGGGCACAAATTCCGATGGTTCTCTTCATGTACCTTGTGCGGTGTTGATCTTTGGGTGTGATGGTCACAATGTAAGGACTCATACTTGATGCTCAAAAACTTTCATTCCATTACTTCAGAAGGATTTATCCACTGTCATTGCGACATTAAAGCTGTAGCGTCTAATCTCTCTCTCTCTCTCTCTCTCTCTCTCTCTCTCTCTCTCTTTCTCTCTTCTTACCCAGCCGACGAATTTCCACTTCGTTGGGGTCATGGTTGGTCTTAGATATACGACTTTAGAATCACATTTCAACAGCCTCGAGGAATATCGTTCGGGAGATGAGAGAAGTATTAGAACTTTAGAGATTATGCTACAAGCCGCAAGCCGGGAACCCTCGTAACGAGATTATTTGAAGGTTCGTGACACAATGCCGGGGATCTGGAGAAGGGGAAAGAATGGGAGCTCTGACCAATTTATATTTTTGGAGAAGTAAGCTCTCTTAACGAGATTATTAGAGGTTGCATGACACAAAGCCGAGGAACCTGCAGAAGGGGTTAGAAAGAGAGTTCTGCCCACATTATAGTATTGCGGGAGTAAGCTATCGTATTGAGATTATTTGAAGGCGCGTGACACAAAGCCGGGGAGCCTGGAGAGGGAGTTAGAAAGAGAGTTCTGGCCAATTTCTATTATTGGGGAAGTAAGCTCTGTTAACGTGAGTATTTGCAGATTTGGAGACTTTACAGTGCACTCTATAAATAAGAATCTATTCATATATTTAAGCGACGTTAGGTTGAAGTAAAATTCATATATTCCGGCTGTGATCAAGGGACGGCAGTTTAAATTCAAATAGTCCCTGTTTGGCGAGCATCTACAATTTGTGTTTCGGTATGTTCACCATTTGGGGGCGCTAAAATTAACCACTAAAATTTATGAGGAACGTTTACATAGGTTAAATCTGTAATTAGTCCTACGGTCATTGAATTTAAATATGGTTTAACTTTTTCAACCTAAAAGGCACGCAAAACTGATGCATAAATTATATTCAGTTTTATTTATATGCCCTTAGAAATGATATAGATTTGCCCCTTCGTATTTATTATTTTTGTGTATCGTTAAAATCTCTGAATCGTTTTATATATAACGTTGGATTGTATTTATAGAGCTGCGAAAGGAGTTAACAGTTTAAACTGTTGCTCTCCCGCGGGATCAAAGCGGGAACGGGATTGGCATTCCCATTTATCTCCTGTGAATTTCGTTCTAACATCGCTAAAACATTTTTCAAATACGTATTAAATCGGTAAAAAATAATTACAAAAATATATTCCATTAAAATGCAATGAATAATTTTTATTTTACATTTTATCATTGGATTGGCTTTTATGTAGACTTGAATGGAGCAAAGAATCGAATAATTTTTTATAAACGTATGATTATATCACTAAGGTCAGGAAGTTAAGAAAAATATAAAAGTTACTTGCATTCGTTTTAATGGAAACGTGGGCTTTAGAAACCTTTTGTAAATAATTATATGCCTATGAATTATATTATTTTAATGGCATACTATACGTTTACTTATGGGTTTTAATTATTTTGTGATATTCAAACTTCATGTTCTATATAACGACTCCCTTGTTATACCATAAGAAGGAGCGGGGTAACGTACGGTATCCTAGGAACGTTATTGTGCCCAGTACGGGGTTACCAGCCACTTTATTGTCCTAGGAGTGATCGCAGGTACGCATGCACAGCTTGAGTTGAACTTGGATCTGTAAAAAGCACACAGAATTTGAAACGAATATTGTCAAAACAAAACAAGCTGCAAACACTTAACTCCCGGGCTTAATGCACTCCCCTCAGGGTGTGAAACTGTCGCACGCACGCACGCACGCGTGGTTTAGGGCTCTTTAGTCTATACAACGAAAGAACCCACAGAAAAGTCAAGGTTTTTATAAATATAAAATATTCAATGAACAAAGACAAACACGATAAATTGTTTGAATTTACAAACCCACCTCTAACAACTTGTAAATAGTGTGTTAATGGAATTATAATATTAGTGTTACAACGTTGCCGTACATACCTCCTTCCTTATAGAGCTTACTTGCATGCAGCTACACGTGATGTCAGTGCGCTTGGAAATGGCGTGACTACACTCACAAATACACACACACACACACACGCACACACACGCACGCACACACACACACACACACACACACACACACACACACACACACACACACACACACACACGCGCGCGCGCGCGCACACACACAAACACACACACACACACACACAAACACATACATAAACACACACACACACACACACACACACACACACACACACACACAGACACACACACACACACACACACACACACACACACACACACACACACACACACACACACACACACATATATACACACACACGCACGCACACACACACACACACACGCACACACACACACACGCACGCACGCACACACACACATACACACACACACACACACACACACACACACACACGCACGCACACACACACACACACACACACACACACACACACACACACACACACACACACACACACACACACGCACGCACGCACGCACGCACACACACACACACACACATACACACACACACACACACACACACACACACACACACACACACACACACACACACACACACACACACACACACACACACACACACACACATATACACACACACGCACGCACACACACACACACACGCACACACACACACACGCACGCACGCACACACACACATACACACACACACACACACACACACACACACACACGCACGCACACACACACACACACACACACACACACACACACACACACACACACACACACACACACACACACACACACACACACGCACGCACGCACGCACGCACACACACACACACACACATACACACACACACACACACACACACACACACACACACACACACACACACACACACACACACACACACACACACACACACACACACACACACATACATACATACACACGCACGCACACACACACACACACACACACACACACACATACGCGCGCGCACACACACACACACACACACACACACACACACACACACACACACACACACACACACACACACACACACACACACACACACACACTTCGGAAACAGCGCTGTCGTTAGATTGCCTACACAGCTCTGTGTTTATCTCACAGGGTATGTCCATTACTGTAATTGCCCTCAGTAACGTATCGGTAAATCATAGTTTTTTTCAGAGGTTTTAAAATAAATATAAAAAAACTTATATACCTAACCTAATCTTGTTTAATAAATACGAAATAAAGTTAAATACAGATCCGTTTTGTATGATTAAGGGTAATATATAAGGATATGTTTGTTTGTAACTGAAATAAATGATTAAGAAATACCCAGGTAAAACTCAGCACCTCCCAAACTCAAACGGTTAATGTCGGAGAATGGTAGCCTTTACTATTAGCGCCTGCCTTCATCAGTGACCAAGGTTTGACATGTGCAAACATTTTTAGCAACAGAGAGAATACCTATAGTAATTGTGTTAAAATACAAACTCTCATTCTCTCTCTCTCTCTGTCGCTCACTCCTTACATATATATATATATTTATACTATAATATGTATTCTTGTGTATTAATAAAGATATTAAACAATTTACAAATACAAGAACAATTTATTGAATTCACAATTCAAAGCTTTTCGTTGGCAAAAGTACCAACATCCTTAGAAATACTGGAAATATAACACCAACCCTATGTATATATATATATATATATATATATATATATATATATATATATATATATATATATATACATATACATATACATATCGGGTTATAGGATATACATATAGATTCAACTGAAATTATATTCAATATCCTTTTTAGCAATAAAAGCAGACATATAAATATAAATTAGTCCTATTAATGTATTACAATTTTATCTAATTTTGGTTGTTTTTTAATAAGAAGCTGGTGTTTTTAATGTTTATATAGGTTTTGCAATTTTTACATAATGTTTAAGAAACTGTTTGAGTTTAACGGGGGTGATTTTATCGGGCCGATACAAGAAAACTGGACAATGGGCGACCTGAGGGGGTGAAGGTAAGGTGATATATTACACACTAGGCACCCCCCCCCAATGTGTCTCGCACGTGACCGGCATCAATCATTCGCTCCTCACTTACTTATTCCGCGCCTAGAAGCAACCTTTATGTAAAGCGGCAGCGCTATCTGCAGGGGCAAGCATAATATCAGGTGTGGTTGTAGTAAAATATCCCCGCGTAGGGAAACTGTCTGATGAAGAAGACAAATCAGGGAGGAATTACGTCTGCGGTTACCTTCTTTGATGGTGACAACTGTAACCGACCTGTACTTGTCAGGTATTTATGTCACATTGTTTGATTTGGTAATTATTTTATGTTTGTGTCTGTAACAGATTTGGAGCATTCTCAGCCAAAATTCCGTTATGCCGACTCCGTTGTACAGGCAACTGAATGTTTGTAGCTCGTCTGCAGTTGTCCAAAGTTTTTTATTTTTCCTACACATTAGAGGTACTAAGTGGTGTTTGAAGCGCCCATCTTCCTCCATATACTCATCTCAAGCAGGAGGTTTTAGTACCAAACAGTGCCTATTTCCCAATGTGTTTTTTATTTTGAGCGGTAAAATACCCTTCTAATTTTAATTCTACCTGAAACAAATGGTATAATATTGACAGTGGGATAGCGATGGAAGATCTGTCGGAATTGATCGTTTAATGGCATTTTAATCTTGCTAGGCAATACGTGAATCCAACTGGACCAGAAACAGGCGTTACAATAATTGTAAAAATTTATTCAAAAGTAAAAACCCAATAATAGTGTTCTGGGAGGCTCAAATAATGAATAAATTATCTCTAATTTCATTTAAATGAAAACATACTCTGGTAATATTTCTTTAATTAGTAAACTTTCGTTTAAAAAGAAGGAAAATTTTAAAAAAGAGCTAATTGGGTCATACAATATAGTAGAATTAAAATTAGAAAGGTATTTTAAGGTTGGCTATACTGAAGTGCTTCATCAATATGCATCTGACGGTTGCACGTGGGTGGAAGTCACAAGTCTGACGAGAAGTATATTAATTTTGTCTTTGTCCTCATGGAAACCATTTCTTTGATTTATAGGAATCTTAGACGTTGCTACCGTCATCTTTACTGTCACGGAAACCACTACGTAATTTGGCTATTTCCCATTATATGCTTCCACATTAATAATGGTCTATTTCCCATTGTAATTTTTATTTTGAGTGGTAAAATACCCTTCTAATTTTAATTCCATTTGAAACAAATAGTATGCTATTGACCGTGGGATAGCAATGGAAGATCTGTCGGAATTGATCATTTAATGTCACTTTAATCTGTGCTTGGCAATACGTGAATCCAACTGGGCCAGAAACAGGCGTTACAATAATTGTAAGGTAGCAGTCGCGTCACGTGACACACTAAAGCAATTGCATTTAAAATTATAAACAAGGCAATAAAAATCGCCCAGCGTCGTCTTCTGCTTGCTTGTGCGAATTATTGTTCCAGTGCAAGCCATAGCCCAGACCACGTCTACTCTACATCATGTCTCAATACAGAGCTTATTGGACGTTAACAGATTTATAACTAAGTGATATAATAAATCAGAAATGGTATTTTATAGTCAGCAATATAATGACACGGGTTTTAGTTTAGAAATTTCTTGTGGTGTTCATTAGCCTAATATCGTCCAATATTTGGCAATTCCGGAAGCTGTAAAATACATGCAATTACCCCCTCCCCAAATGCCACAATCGGATATTTACGTACCTGTGACATTTAAGGTTAACAACAGAATGTTGTCTTTGAGAATATAACTGTATGGAGCTGAAGCGTGGCCTTTCACAAGGAAACACAGCGATATAATTAAAGCTATGGAGATTTGTTCCAGGAGAAGGCAGGTAGAAGTAATAATACGAGATGTAAAGATTTTAACGAGCTTGATTTTATATACAATTTAAAATATTTAAATTTACAATTTAAGTACAGTTGTAATAGTGAAGAGCAGGAATTTTAAGGAAAGTAAAGAGAAGATCGTTAGGAAGTCATGGTGTATGCCTGGATACAGGAACAACAATGGGATCTCTCCAAAATAATATAACCATTTGTCTCTGGATGATGTAAATTGTTAGAACGATGACAGGGTTCTAAGAACAGGAAACGCAAGCTCCCGGGGGAGGGAATGAACGGCAGATCTATCACCCCAAATGTTACATGCAATGTGAATGTTGCAAATGTTTGCGCTAAATGTTACAGCTGTGAACCGCTGTACCCACGCGAAGATTTAGTTTAAAGGGTAACAAGGATTCTTATTGCACGAAGCGGTCTGCTGACATTGCACTAAGGAACAAGCTACAAACCATGTTATATCGCTTTAGCCGCAACAGTGTGTATGTGCGACCTGACTGAGTGGAGTCAGATACTGTGAGTGAGCGTTGTCTTGGTTACGACTAGCGACACCGAGTAGTTATTCAAATGTAATTGCGCAAATATGTACTCGTAATGTATTTTTTACAAAACTATCACACGTTAACGTAAACTGACCCAGAGATGTCCTTCTAGACCAAACTCTCCCTTCCCCTGCGTCCGACTCTTCTCATGTCCTTCATTTCTCTTGGACTGATCGATCACATCCAATAGCTCTACATGAGTCATCTGTTCATGCAGTACGTCCCCAATATAACACCATGGCTCGAAGTACTCCAATCCATTCCTTAGCAGTGTCTCCTTTATTCCTTCCATTATGTATAGCAGCACTTCCTTCTAACATCTTCGGCAAGGCTCCACTTTAATGTAAGGAATAATGGCATATTGTTTCATTTTCATCAACACACTCCTGCCTTGTTCGACTTTAGCTTCTGCCTTTTGTTTCTTGACAGTTGTATTACCAAAAGTTTCGTAATGTTCAGATTTGAAGTCATCAAAGTACACATCTACGTGCGGTAAATATACTTGTACTCTTTAACCATATAATATAAACTTGTTTTTTTAAAAATATTATTCAATATTCGCCGAATATCTATAAAAATCGCCAGTGAGTATATCTACCTATCAGCTCCTAGGTCTGGTTAGGTCGTTTGGAATTAAATTAGGTTAGGTTACCTCAGCTCAGCCCAGACTACGTTCGGTTAAGCTTGGTTTGGTTGGGTTGGCTTCTAAAGGACAGGTTAGGTAAGGCTAGGTTCGGTAAGTTTAAATCAAGCAGTATGATTTTTTAATTTAGCTGCATAAAGATGCGTAAGCAGACATATTATTAATTAAGCCTGACCGCTCGTTACAGCTTTGTAGGAAACTAAAAAACCTCTACCATAAACAATATTTCATGTAAATTTTACCATGAAATCTATTCCAATACAAAAATATTTCTTCAATATAGCTTATTTTTTAATTCACTTCAAAAGATTGAAAATATATCAATTATGAAATCAGAACGAAAGATCGCTAAATTCCAACACTATCTTTTCTGGTTATAATAAGCGTTAAAGTCTTTTACATTACTTATGATATCATAATATCATCTGTAGGAGATATAGTTTATGGGTGATTTTATCATTTATAGGAAAGGAGAAAACGGAAAACACTGGCGACCTGAATGTTTAATTCAGTTCATATACATATAACTTTTATAGTTTCGAATACAAAAATAGCTCCAAAGTATACGGTATTTGTTTGTTTTGGGTTGAATAAAGCGAAAAGGATGCGACCGTGATATTAGAGAGTCTGATGTTACAACACCCCTTCTCCCGCCAACATGAATACCGTCCCGTATCTAAAGTATATTTTATCTACAATAAAACACGAGGGGCCAGCCTTCGTCTACAGCTTTACTTTGCTTATATGAAAGTAGAAACCTTTTCTTCAGTGATGTGTGAAATGGATTCCCTTTAAAAGTGACCGTAGGGGTTATTTCGATATAACTGGAATGGAAGATTAAAATCTAGCGCAGTTGCATCCCTTACTAGCTTCCTACCCTTATTATCTAATGTCCTATACTTATATACATTATGAGGTTACTAACTACGCATAACCCTACGTTTCACTAAGGGGTTCTTCTGGTCGATGGTTCCTTGCGTTGCCACAATGGAGCAACCTATCAACTGTGGAGTTTGTTGAAGTGTTTAGGGTGGAAGTCGCCTCTGGGTTGGTGTAGATGTGTTCCCAGCTTGGTAAATGCTCAGTAAATGCCAAAGTGGCTTGGTACCTACTGCGGAACGCAGCTGGTCGTCTCTGCAGCCCCCTCCCTGTTGCCGGAGAGATGTAGTGTTGCAGCCTGACAGCCAGTGGGATAGCAACCTCTCCACCACTGCCCAATGGTCCTTCTACAGCTAGGCAGACATCATGACACCGTGTTACATGGGACCATCCATCCTTTGGGCAGCGCAGGGTGAGACTCAGCGAGCTAACAACAAAGATAAATGAATAAAATAGCATTGTATTTGAGAAGACGGCAATAATTACTTGTTTTATTAGAGGTGGAATCTGTTTGCAACGACTTTGTATTCATGCGATACTATCAGAAACCCTCCGAACTTATAACGCCTCAAAGTGGCAACGTTATGTCACATACATAGACCCCAATATATAGTAGCTATTCGGATGGATAGTAAATTCATGAGAGTATTTCCAAGAAGTGATAAAGTAGTTAAATGGAGGAAACAAACATTTTCTGTGCCATGAAGCTTCGACTTTGTGTCCTTTCAAAGCTTCAGGAAGCTCCTATCTTTCCCGAGGACTCCTATCCCTACCCTCTCTGGCCGGTTGACTGACAACGAGTGTAGAAATACATGTTGCTACAGTTAGAACATACATCATTGTGAAATGTCGCCCTCTTCCTCCGATAAAGGTATATAGCACTGTTTACATTGGACTACTCTGAACCTCTCCACCACTGCCCAACGGTCTTTCTACAGCTATTCAGACATTATGACACCGTGTTACATGGACAGCGCAAGGTGAAACTCAGCGAGCAAGGGGTGCGGTTTGACCCTTACCTAATATGAATGACTATCAAAGATAAATGAATAGAATAGCCTTGTACCTAAGAAGATAGCAATAATAACTTGTTTTATTAGAGGTGGAATCTGTTTGCAACGACTTCATGCGATACTATCAGAAACCATCCGAGCTTATAACTCCTCAATGTGGTAACATTATGTATAAAAATAGACCCCAATATGTAGTAACTATTCGGATGAAGAATAAATTCATGCCGGTATTTCCATCTAGTGATAAATTAGTGATCGTGGAAAATGAAAGAAACAAACACATTCTGGTCCATGAAGCTTCGACTTTGCGTCCTTCCAAAGCTTCAGGAAGCTCCTCCTTAATCCTTCCCGCGGGCTCCTATCCTCTATCCTCTTTGGGCGTTTGACTGACAGCGATTGTAGAAATACATCGCTGTAAAACGTCGCCCCTTCCTCCGATAAAGGTATATAGCACGGTTTACATTGGACGACTGTACAGATAAACTTGAGTCACAAAGGATTCTAACTGGAAATACTAATAATATTTGAGGAACCTTATAACGCGTGTCCTTATCTTGCGTGAAGAATGCCTGAATTGATTACGTTTTTAGTTGCCTCACGTTTAACCCGTAACTCCGACCTCCCGCCTAAAGGAGCTGTGAAAGTTTAATGTATTACGAGTTTGGGAGATGTTCTTTTTTATCACCTTAAAGCAAATCCATTTTACTTTTCAATTTATCCACGCTACAACCTTTCAACGCTATTACCTATCCCGAAAACGTCGGCAATTGCACTAACAAAAACACTTATTAAATTGATCATTCATATTTTTATTTGTTAAAAAATAAACGTGAGTTAATGTTAGTATGTAAAGTTGGAAATGTAATAATAAAAGATTCAGTGTATTTATGGTATAAATAGTAAAGGTTATATACTATGCAGTAGCTATGGATGATCGTGAAGGCTTAGAATTTCAACCTATTGTAATATTGATTTTATGTATAAAGTGTACGAATTATTTGTAGCATTTGTTTGTGGTCCACCATTAAAGTTTTCTTCGTCAAGAATAAAACTATAAAAAGTGCCACAAAATCAATAGAAACCCTAGGTATAGAAAAACACACAGCGCTAATAAACATTAATATAATAATATGAACAAAAATGTGTTGTGCTATTATTCACCGTTTGTCTAACTGACTAATTGGATGGATGTAACATATTATTCAAAACGAGTTTTGGATCTAGATTTAAATCAGTTGTATGTCAATATAAGCAACTAATATTACGTATAATGAAGAAATACATGGAGTATTTTGTTACAAATAGGACAGTTTATACTTACCTATGTTCGTGTGAGATGATCCTTTATACTTAGTACTTCAATGTACTGTATTGGTTGCTTTATTTCTAAAGTGTATGAAATATTCGTAACATTTGTTGTGCTCCACCGTTAAAATTATCTGCGTCAACAATCAAATTACAAAGAAACTAATAAAAAGCATTGTAAAAAACAGAATGAGATTAAACGTTGTTAAAATATTATAAATCAAAATGTATTGTACTACTAACGTCAAATATTTGGGACTAATTGGATGAAATAAACTTTTTATTCAAAATTTGTTTTGCTTCTGGATCCTGTTTTGCATTTAATTTTAGTCTTCTGCTTCCTATTGCACTTTCGAGCGTTCGATTTTAATTCGAAATGTATATATTTGTAAAGTATTATAAATATGAAGGCATTGAAATATAAAAAAAAAACATTCTTCTGACATAACAATAAAATTATAATCCCCAATGTTAAAGCGTATCCCCATTGGGCCCTGCGAAACACTGCTCCGATATGTCGACCCAAAAACGAACGTCCCGCTATAATCCACACAAAATTGTTTTTCCAGTGATAAATCTTTCGCTTGGAACACAAACCACTCGCGGCCAAACTTTGTTTTGATTTGGAATGATAAATCTTCATGAGTAAGTAAATGGCATGACTTGGGGACAGTGATGGAACGTTTTTCGAGTTGACAGGCTTTTTAGGATCCCCCACGCACCTGTTCAAGGGTTGGAGTTTTGGCGAATGTAATGTATACGTAAAGTAATGTCCAGTGGGCAAGTCAAAAGTAATGAGAAGATAGAAATATTTGTAGTTCATCATTATATCAATTTTAACCAATGTATAATATCTCTTTGTTCCGACAGTGGTGCCACTTTAGGGTTCAACGATTTATCAGGCAAAATTTTAAAGAGGATAAGGATAATGTATGTAATTAGGCTAATGTCGAAATTTATTTTTACTCGACTATATCAGACGATGTTGGTAGCAAAGGACTTCGCGGAGACTTTAACGATACTAAATACGGAATTTAATTTAATCTGACGATGTTGATAGGCGAGGTGTTCGGGGAGACTTTAACGTCCCAATAGTTACGAGTTGCCGAATAATCAAAGTAGATTTATAAGAAACGTTTTGAGTCGGAATCTTTACAACTCACGCACCATATGTCCAGGTGCTAAAGCGCATCCTAGAACTTCCTACACAAATAAAAAGAGTCACATCTCGATACTAGAATAATATGAAAATTAAAAACCTGCAAGAAATTAAAATATTTGGTCCCAAATACGTATTTCTTTTGGCCGCAATAGTCACTAATATCTTCCGAAGGAAAAGCCAAGGGTGGAGGCGTAAAAGATGTACTTGTCGAATTTGAAATAAACATATTTTTTTGTGTTACAAAACCGTGTCTACCTGTTACAGCATTTTATAAGGAGAAATAGAAGGAAAGGTATATGGAATCAAATGGAGTAATGGAAAGGACATATTCATCTCCTAGGACTAGGAATAGGGGAAAAGTAAAATACAACAGTTGTTACTTTGAGGTTATGTTTTATACTGTATTGTACATTGGAGTAAGTTAGGAGTTTGTGTTTGAGGAAATTATATTACTTCATACTCGGTGAAGGTAAATATATTTAACTGATAAACTGATCCAAACCAAGCCAGGTTTATTAGGTTTACTTTACCAACAACGCCATACCCAAAGTTATGTTAATAAATATCATGCGACATATTTTATGCATGTCTATTGTAAATTGAATTATTTGAAAGCAAAGTTTTAATCGTAATTTTTATTAATCGGAAAGAATTTATTTTCAACCTATCAGCAAAGTACCATCATTGCTGTATCCTAGTAACTGAGCGACGTAATTAGTCGTACAAACATTAGCAATGTATATACCGACTGCTTTTATATCCCCGCAACAAATTCCCGCGCGCAGTGTTTCATATAATTACAGAGATTTCAACAAAACATTCCGCAGCGTGTGGGAGCCGTAATTCCTGTAAAACACGAGAGTCGTGAGGGGGCGCTACGTGACCGAAATCTTTAGCGTCTGCTTATACATATCCGAAAACTAATGACGACAGACCTACTGTACTGGCATAGCCTAGTACACGTAATGTCGGCAATTATGCAGACATTCCAGGCTTATGTTGAGTGGTTTTATGGGCTTCTTAATGTTTAACAAAATAATTTCCACGCATTTCCTCAGAAAGCGCATCAGTGAAACAATGAATAATGGGAATCCATTATCTTTTTTTATTATTTACACAGTATTATTAAAGAAATCGATTGTTATAATATCATATTAACTGGTATAAATGTTTCACCGACAGTGTTTGCATTTTGAAGAGCTTGTAGTGTAACGAGTATCATCGAACTCTACGAGTTCATGAAAATGCTGAAAATGATTGAACAAAAATTCATAAACTTTAATTTTGTGAATAAATGTTTGTATTAAAAATTTAGAATAGAAATTAGCTAGAACCTAATACCGGGACATGTATAAAGGTTCGGAAGATCTGAAAGTTATTTGGAGATTCTTTTCGGGTCCCAAGACTTGCTAGAACTTGGCACATGTGTTTTTTTGAACTTTCGGAAAAACAGGTCGGAAGGGAAACGTTGGCGAAGCAGGTCATGGATTTGTTATGTCTAGGATTAATTCAGTATAAAGGAGAGTAGTGTCAGATGAAGAGGGGTATTGCGTGAGAGACAAGAGTTAAGCGTTACTTATGCTAGACAGGAGTGCGTGGCCAAAGGAAGATATCAGATTGCATGTTGTCCAACGAAGAAATCTCTAAATGAAACAATGCTTGCTTATCGAACGTTAAAATCCATTTGGTTAAGGAATGAATTATATGTACATATCACACACTGCAGAGGGCGCTGTTCGAATCGATTCAACATTTCCGTGCAGAATATTTAGCTTTACGAATTGTAATGTTTCTGGCAGTGGTAACTGTAAAATATAGTTCCATTTAGACTCGAGAATGTGATTAATGGCTTCTTCTGTTTGCAGATTTGTTTTAAACGTAACCTTTATTACACTGAAAGGTTTTTTTGTACCTCTTCCGGACCGCAGCTAACACAACACCTATAGAGGACAATCACTTTATAATTTACATTATGTTAACTGGTGGGTTTCTGGGGAGACCTTTTTGAGACTTCCTTTGAGAGACACACGCCTCCGTACGTCATGTCCTTCCGTACCTCGTTTTTGTTTCACTATGGAATAGTAAGCCCTCAACTCTGCATCCGATAGAGAGACTTCAGGCTTACACACACGGATGTACTACTGAAGTCTCTCAACCCTCGTAGTAATATGTTCCATTTGTTCAGAACTATCTTTTTACCTTTCGTTAGTGATAAAATGTCGTTAAATTCATTTTAATAGAGGCATTCGTTACAGTTTTGTAATTATATAAAGTTACAGTTTTAGAAAATAAACAAATAAATACAATCTTGATTTTATAATTTTAAATTTAAAACCACATAGAACAATAAATTCTGAGATGTTCAATATAAATTATATTTTAAAACTTGATTCCGATAATCGCATGCATTTACAAGGTCTGTTAATGTGGTGACGCAAAGCTTTGCTGATTCCATTGTAGAACTATATCGTTTGTAAATCGAGAGATTCGCTCCTGTAGCGCTTCTGTCATTACTTGCGATCGGGAGCTGATAGATTACATCTTGGAACCGTTGACGGTTGAAACGAGGCAAAAGTTCAGAATATATGGCTTCCAGTTACTTACCAGTCGCATGTGTCAGTCTTTTGTATTTTTAATCAACTTCATTTCACGTTTATACGATTATGGAGACCCCGTAGCACGAGAGGTTTGTTTCTCTGTTTATATGACAAATTTCATGACTGGGAATCTTTACATGTAAAACCAAGACCTGCCGGTGACTCCAACTCCGACTCCACGATCAAGATAAACGCTGCCATCACAAAAGCCTCTCACGATAACTTCCGCCATTATCATCTCCACTCCACTACTATTACCATTTTCTCGGCTTCACTGACGTAAGATAAGGTAAGTAGACTGCCGTGCGCTACCCAAAACCGGTGCCGTGAGATGAGGAATGCAGACAGACGTGTGCTACCCAATACCTGGGCCGTAAGATAAGGAAGTAGGATAATGTTTGCTACCCAATACTTGAGTCTTGAGTTACTGGAAGGAGACAGACATCGAAAGGCCCAGGGCAGGCGTGTATACAAGGACTTTAGCAGTGGCTCACAGCGTCAAAGCCAGTATGGCTAGTATCTCCTACGAAGGTAGGGCAGAAATGCCCCTAGTAGCATGGTCTATCCTCCGAAGTATACTATATCTACCTACATACTAACGGGTTTAGAAATAGTTATCTGTCCTCCTCAGCATGCTGGAAGAAAATGGATAAGTGTCGGTGGAGTTAGGTAGAGCTAAGAAAAGAGTTAGGCAGGGCGAAATAATTTCCTCTATCTGGGGAAAGGAGAGTATTAACTGACACCAAGTAATGCTCTACTCAATCTCCGGGGGGAAGAGTCTTGTTTGTTCACTCTCGCGCATTGTTGGCATTTTGCGTTAATTTTTAAAAAAATGCAAATAGCCAAAGAAATTATTGTTGTTTTAATATTCTGCTGAAGTATAGTTCAATGAAATCATAAAAGGATTAGATTAATAATAATTTTCTGTAGATATACTTAACGGTATTTTTAAGCAACATAGAATATTCTTGTATTTAACAATTTTCTATGCATATAAGAATTTCATTTTAGTTAACAGCAGTGTGTTACTTTTCTAACATTTTATTCAAAATACTGATTCGTTGTGATAAATAATTTAAACCTTGATTTCGTAACGCTTCTTTTGACGCTAATTTTAAGTTGCGATGCATGTAAGCTATCTTTAATCAAATTACAAGGCGTCCTTTCCTTCCCCTCGTTGCGTTCACTGGCTTGACTTATCCTAAAAGCCTGAAATCTCTCATCTCAGTGACATATACGGAAGGGTTCCCATTCACGCTGACTGATCCATTGTCGATAGCTTTCAGATAAACCTTGTCAAGAGACGATGATTTGTTTGCAGAGTGGACGATTTTACAGGCGTGGTTTTTACTCGGTGGTGGAAATTCCGAAATACGTTGTATTTGGAAGCAAGTAAACGCTGCTTTTGCGATTATACTCCCCTCTCTCTTATTGGGTATATTCTCTCTCTCTCTCTCTCTCTCTCTCTCTCTCTCTATATATATATATATATATATATATATATATATACGAGATATATATATGCATACGTATATAAGTATGCATATATGTATATATATATAATATATATATTATATATTAAATATGCATTTATATATATATATATATATATATATATATATATATATATATATATATATATAGGAACAGGCACCTTATAACTGACTCGTCTACAAGAAACCTGGGGAAGGGAGTATAATTCTAAAGAGATTAAGGGGTAAATATGTAGGGTTTCAGGTAAGAGCAACGCAGTTATAGCGCGGCAGTGAAGGGAGTTCGGTGCATCCCCAAACAATTGCTATACAGGCTATAAATTAGGTGGTATATCAATACGTTGTCTACGAAATTCAATACGTTGTCCTCAATTGTCGTGCGGCCATTTTTTTCTTTAAAATTATTTCTCGTTTCTGAATTAATGTGCAAAATAATATAAAAGAGAGGAATAATACGGGTATAATGGGTGGTGTAATGGAGAAGCCCCGTGGCGCTACGCTCGCGGTAGGAGACGGTTGTATTGTAAGTGCTTCCACTGTGAGTGGTTTGAGGTCCCAGCCCGGGATTAATTAATGGCAAAATATTTATGTAATACGCAACAATGAATCAGCTGCAGATTTAAGGATTTTGTCAGCATGAATCCTATGTGTAGGTTGCAACGGTCAGATCGGCCATTGCAGAAACGTGGTGATTGTATAGAAAGCTCACTTTGGATAAAACTGAAAAATATAAAAAGTTAGGAAAGTCAAATAAAATAAACAACCAATAAAATAACAATCAGACAATGGTAGCTGTGGAGAAATTTATATTTATTATAATTATATTGATAAATAACTTAAAAATATTATCAAATAAACTAGTTTCCACGAAATTATAACCTAAAAGATAGCCTCATTCATGAGGTCTAAACTTTTACATAATACATAGCCTCACAGTTGATCACAAGAAACCTTATTGAAAAAATGTATTTATCCGCAACAAATATTTAGAAATATTTTGCAAGATGGCTGCTGAAGCATCGTCAGTGGACAAAAACGTGAAAGTTAAAATAAATACATTTGAACAAATATAAAAATAACAATTAACTGAAGAAAAATGAAAAGTTCAATAAATCAAATAAACAAAAACATCTGATGTACGAAGAGGCTAGGAAGATGACAGGTAGTGACTCGTACAAGGTGAGTGGTAACATCTGTCAGTGACTCGGACAAGTTGAGTGGTAAAATCAGTTAGTGATGACAGTCAGTGACTCGGACAAGGGGAGTCGTAACATCAGTCAGTGATGACAATCAGTGACTCGGACAAGGGGAGTGGTAACATCAGTTAGTAATCGAATAGAAGAGGAGGAGTTGGCCGGGAAAAACATGAAAGGAAGTGAAGGCACAGAAACTACCACCACACTCAAGGTTTTTTACCGCTTGGAATTCTTTAAACTAAACAGCCCAAGTCAAGGAAAATATGCCAGACACGCTGATTTACATTATTATAGTTCCGTAATGTTTTGAAATAAAGAATTTAATCAATATTAAGAGACTTTATTGACAGTTTTACATGACATCACGACCGGTTTTGTTCCACCATTTACGTCGATAAACGAATCTGAAGTCCAATCTCCTTGCAATTTGTCGTTTGTATGATTACGTCTCTGTTCCCTTGTAAAATCGATTGATGTAAGAGTAAAAAAGTCACATTTACCTTACCCCTGCACTCAATTTACCTGCTACAAAGAATATCGATTATCGAATCCCGTGTAGGGAGGCTTAAGGGAAATTAATTATTGGTTTCGTGTGCTTTCATTCCCCGTCACATTGTATCTGGTCGCATTACAAACAACCTGTAGGGACATAAACGCTGGGGTAGAATAAAAGTTGCGGAGTTTTTAAATTGTTTATAAAATCTTATATTTTTCTCATGAAAACACGTCACATAAATTAGGTTGATTTTGAACTAGTTTTTCTTCAATTCTTCTCTCAATGTATACAACCTATCTTTAACGTGTAATTTATATTTATACGTATCGTTTCGTCGCTTCCTTGGTCTACCATCCATAAGTTATAATGTCTCTTATAGCTGCTTTGTCTTACTTATGTTCTTGCTTTCTCTCCACCCCTTAAAGGTTTTCACATTTCTTCCTACTAAACATTTTTTACTAACCTATCTCCAGGTAAATTGAGTAAACAATTAATACATATTAGAATAGTTTTAGAATGCACACAAAGGATAATAATTTATCCTATAGGTATCGAAGCAATCTCTCGTATGTACATTACAGAAGGAGCTAGCTGCACGTTTTGGGCTCTGCTTTGGTAAAACACCTGCTATTTTTATGCTGATATGTAGTCGATAATAGTTGATGATTCTAGATCAGTGATGAAGGCAGAGAGTTTGAGTATATATAACCTCGCCGAGGGCGCTCAGTTAATTGGACAAGGTAGCAAGTATTTCCTCCCTTCACCCCAGTTGTGTGACTCCACCTAATCCCACCTACCCTTCTCTATGCACATTTCACGAGTAGATAGCTCTATGTGTGGTACGTTACCATGTACATGTAGCCAATCTCTGATATCCAGTACCAGGTGATTTTATGACACGTTCCTATCTGTCGTAGCCAATACTGTCATACTAGGGGTCCTATAACCGCGATACAAATATCAGTTACTTGTTTATTAGGGTCGGAAATATAGACGAGATTAAGGAGGCGTCGTCTGGGATAACAGATAGGATCCCTGGTACTTCATGTCCATAGAAGAAGAACTACCCTTGGTTTTAGGACAACGAAAGGAATTTAACGGTCGTTTGTAAGAGTAGGGACAGATTGTAAAGTAAGATAAGATGGCTTACCAGAGGAGAGTTTGGTGCAGACAGAATCAAAGAGAAGAGTAGCTTATGAGACCATGTGCTTAGGAAAGGTTTAGAACCTTTATTACTTAGTTTCTGTAAATACACTACTGTTTTAGATGACGTTTTAGAGATGTTTTTTTTTACTTGTTTTTAATGATGGCAAAAGGTTTTATGAAAATAAACACTGTTTTTGTGCGTACCTTTATAACCGTATTCGAAAGGGTCACTTGGAAGAGTTGCCTTAATTGTCACAAAACTGTTTCGTGATGTGCCAGTGATTTTTCTTTTATATTATGAATGAAAATATTGAAACGTTATTAAATATTTCTTTCGAAAATCCCATTACCTCTGAAAAACAAAAATATAACTTTATTTAATAACCCAAGGCGATCCGCCAAAAAGAGGACGAACACGTTCTGCTGCAAAATAGATGTCCTCAACACTCTCCGTCCCAAGGGATCTGAAATACTTTTCTCTAGAATCAACAAAATCAAATTGTTGGCATTTTAGCAACATAAAGTTCCTTAATCCAATTTATCGAGGAAATAACAACACGGATTTTTGTAAATAACAACACGAATAGCCGTAACCTACAACGAAGTACAGGAAATTACCACAGTCTTTATTAACGTATCTAGAAAGTTGTAGCTGATGTGTAAAACTCCCTCCTCCAACTGTCCAAGGGATTTACATTTATTACTTTAATAACCATAAAAATATGCTGAAACCTCGTTTGTTTTCAAAATGCTTTCTCAAAATTTTTGTTACAGTGCTTTTTTGCTTTTCTCCGTCTGCAATACTTTCTTATTCCATTCCAAGAGTTACACCTCAATCTCCAACACCTCTTCTATTTCTAAAATACCTTTTCTCCTTTTCCAACTGATTTTCTCCTACTCCAACACATTTTCTCCTCTTATACATTTACTTTCTCCGACATCTTTTCTCCTTCTCGAACATCTTTCCTCTTCTCCATACTCTTTTCTACTTCCTCAACTTTATTCTCTTTTTCCAATAATCCTTCCTTCTTCTACACCATGTTTCCCCCATTACATTTAATCCTTTCCTAACATCTGTTCTCCATCCTCAACGTCAAGCCTCTTTCTTCAACACCATTTCTCCTTCTCCAACATCTTTCCTCGTTATCCAATAACTTTTCTTTTTCTCCAACACCTTTTCAACTTTTCCAACACCTTATTTTCTTCTCCAACACCTTCATCTTCTTTTCCAACACCTTGTATCCTTTTCCAACACCTTCACCTTCTTTTCCATCTCTCGAAAGACAATGAAATCTTCCTGTTTATGTACAATTTACTAAGTGCAAGGCGGGACTTTACAAGTAAGTTTATCTACATGAATTATTCATCACAGACTTCACAATACATATTGCAATAAAATAGTCCAAGTAATTAGCAATAATTATTTTAGTAATTGTGTTGTTTATTGATTCATTTTTACTAACAAATTGTTTTCGTTTTCAGGTAAGCCGTTTCATATAAGAAACTACATTCAAAAGTGAGTAAACATAAGATTTAAAATGTAAACTGTGAATTAAATTTTTGATTTCAAATGTTACAAACAGCCTTTAACCCTACCAATATAGTTCTCTTCCCCATAAGTGATAACCCATCATCTGTGCTAAGCTACCAGGTAGTTCGTGAGCAGTGTTATGATGACGTCACACCTGTGGTAAGGTTTGAGTTTATGTAACTGTTGAGCTTGTTGAAGTTATAGTGCTACCAGTCGTCATGTCTGCTACAGGAGGGTTAGGAAGGGTTTGTCTTGGTGGAGGATATTGGGAGACTATGTCATCACGTGAGCAAGGTCCTTACATAAAGTAGTCCTACTCAGGTACATTTCCTTGCAAAAGAGGCATCAGATTGGATAGATGCAAGAGAGGTGTCTACCCACTAACGGATAAAAATATAAATATATTTAATTTTATCAGTTAACACGTTTAACGTGCTTTCAAAGTTTCCCTCGCGTCCATACATAGATGTATGATGGGGTTGGTCTTGTAACCAAGGTGACGTCACTACATGGATAGCGACTGCCCTCCTAGATTGTCTGGCTGGAGACTTGAATTCACCGTATTCTACAAAAATTGTCTTTTTACCTGATTTTACATTTTGTACAGCTCTGTCTTGTTACTGCAAAACTATTCTGAAAATTTACCAATAAAATGACCGCGCATGGTTGCCAATATACAATAGTTATACTTCGCTCTGTTTCACCGTTGTACTCATGCACTGACTTAACTTTGTAACGTTTTTCATAGAGAAACACAATACTATTAGACATTTGTAGAAATTGGTTGGATCTAAACTGAAAGAAAACTAAAGATTTTGCTGCAATAAAACAGAAAAAAGAAAACAACGCGACACGAAGAGATCTAGAACACGACCGTGGAGGATTTAAAGTAAGTCCCAGAAACATTCGGGCATTCGGTAATTACTAGTCGTTCTATGTCAGTTTGTATTGATCGGACTCGTAGCTCGAAGAACCAATCATCGGAACCGGAACTGGCGGGTAATCAGTTGTCTACAGCTGGACTAATTAGAAACCAACTGTAACAAATCTTTTGCCAAAGTTTCTGATTACGCGCCGTCATCATGTTGGGCAATTAGCCGTTTCCAACCGAACGGCGTGTTTGCTAATTGTAGGCTAGAAATTTAAAGTTATTGGTTGTCATGTTCGTTTCGTAACGTTTTTAAGTAATTTTCAGTCACGATTATTTATAAAGCAGGTCTCGTGTTCATCTACAGAAGATATTGTTTGTCCATATTATTGTATGATCTATAAATACGTTGTTCGTAAAAACGAGCCAATATTGTTCCCGTTTAACCTACATTCATGCATACCTTGGTTTGTAAAGTTGGCATTATTATTTAAGGTTTCTGAAAAATCTGATCTGAGTGTAAAATTTTACGAGTGCAGTCATAGATTGTCCAACTCCGTAACGATCCTGGGCAGGTTTACTGATATAATAGTAACACGTTTGCAGAACTGTAACAGGAAACTAGCATGGCAGATTGTAAACACGGAGAGGAGTGCTTAGCTCTCATGAACTCCATTTTTATTTTAGTAATAATTGCTTTGGGGTAACAATGGAGATTTGTTCGACGATAGAAAGGGTGCTCTGATTAAAGCTTCGAAAACAAAAGGATTTGTTCTCGGAATATTCTATACAAAATACAAACAGAGGAGTAGAAACAAAGTTCAAAATGTGGCCAGCTGATGTCTAGTCAGCTAATACAGACGTTGACAATTAGAGCTGTAATAGAAATCGAATAAGTAAGAAAATAAAGGATCTTTGCCACTCTCAGTACGTGCAATCAGCCTTGCAATAGCATTTCTATTTAATTTAGAGATGTTTCCAATCGGAACTCACGCTCCATTAGATTTCGGTGTACACAATCACATTAGGGAATGAAACCGCCTAAGCTCACCAATACGGTCCCGTCCCACAACGGGCATAGTTATTGTGTGGTCACTGTAACGGAGACATTAACGCACGTTACAATAATAGCAAGCTAGCACAAATACAAGTGGAATACACATGAAAATATGAAAAACAAATTATTTCTGAAATTGTTATTTACGTCATGAAATACATTTTACTTGTATTAAAACAGTTTGAAGAAAAACTATGATAAAAACTAATAACGTAGTAAATTTAGAGGAACAAACCACTCACCAGACTAAACAAACCATTCTACATTGTAAATAATGTAATTACTGTTATGACGTAATAACTATTACTATGACGTAAATAAATATGTGGTAAATAAAGTAAATAAATATCTGCAAATTGTTATTGCAGATAAAGGGTAAACGTAGACGCAATGCGTGTAACAATCAAGTTACCTTAAATGCGTATACATTCCCTGGGTCCTACGTGTACAAGTACACATGTGCCTTTAGTATTGAACCACTGATTTACTTACAAGTACATGAAAAAATAGTGGAACTTTATTAAAGTTTTTTAACGCGTACTAGGCAGAACTTTGTGTCCAGAAGGTTAGAGCAAATAATGTAAAACAAATGGTACCACTTGGTGCTTGGATAAGTAGGTGTTGCTGAAACCTGGTGAAGGTGGTCAGAAGGATGTTGACCCAGATTCTTTGATAGCCATCAGCGCAGTATCTTCCAACGGGAAGAGAAACGGGTTTCTATGGGAGAAGACAGTCAGCACGTATCTTTCGTCGTGGCTGCCCTTGGTACATCTCCAGTCTCGTGCTGGCCTATGCTCAGCAATCCTACAGATTCCACCATTAGGTTTAGCTCAATCGTTTTTTACTTTGAGCGCTAGAATAACTTCTAAACATTGCCCTGATATTTGTGAATTAATTAAAAATATATACATTAGTTAAACACAAACTGTATTACCCAGTTTATTTTCTGAGAATCTGATGAGTTTAGGTCTTGCACAAAACCTTCCAAGTAGGACGTTATTGATAAAAGCTCGCCAAGAGGACGACGACATTTCTCCATTTTACAGTCAGGTTTACCAAAAGGGGAGATGCATGTTTACCCTAGGCTTTGCTGCATAACCAGTTATATAATGCAAGCCTATTTAGCAGGTAATCGAGTTTGCGCAAACACAATCGATTCTAGCTTATCAGGAGCCATGTGGTGGTTGCATAGTTCGTGTAAATGCATTTTGAATTAACTGACGCAGATCGCGCTATTTAGGTCAACAGTTGATTGTAACGACCGCATTATCTATCATCAATATTTTCATTGTATTTTGGCAAAATGCGCGTTAAGCCCTTTGCTAAATACTGCATATAGGTTACTTTGTAATTCTTCTTTATCCCCGTGTTGTATGTTTTCAATAGTAGCGTCATTACTTTCACTTTTATTAGTTTCGTGTTTATCACATTTATTCCCTTACTTTAATCATTCATACTCTTTTAATAAACCGTATCTCGTTAGCCCAGGTGTGTATTGGACGGGTAAAGATGTAGTGGCTGTTAAAACATTCTTTTTACTCTATAGAAAAGAGCAACATTAACCATTAAGGGTCGGCAGTAGGGCGTCTCCGCTGCTATTAATCTACAGCTGTTTTGTTTGCAAGTTTCCTCTGTAAATACACTCGCAACCTGCTTCAGTGTGTAACTCCTAATTTACTGACGTCACCACTCGCAATTGTTACGCGGTGAAGGCAATGGGACCTCGCAGAGTCGCACAACATACGGCTAATTGCAAGTTACTTACGTCATTAGATGCAGCTCTCGCAAGCGGCGCGTAATGCTAAAGTGTAGATATTATATTTTTCCTCATATCGGTTTCCTTAAGTTTTTATGGTTTGTAGATGTTATGGTTTTTATCATATTGGTTCTTTAAGTTTTTATGGTTTCTTTTCTTTCATTTAATCTGCGAGCTTCTTCACTGAAAGTAACTTTGAATCTATTAAAGCAATGTCAATTATTGTTTGGTTGGTAACAAATACACAATACGGCACCAAACATTGTTTAAATGTTGAACCGTAATTAAATGAACAACTGCATTAAAGGTCTCTTTTAACATTAATATCACTTTGTGGTACTTTATGTAATATTAACTGCTTATTTCGTGTCACATGTTTTGTTTCTGTAAAGTGAGTAATTACTTTGGTCTAGACTGTGTTATTTCATTCATCCCGCCTAACGCGAGTGTAAAAGTAAGAGAAGCCGCAATAACAGTATATAGACTCTAGGCTAGTGATTTGTCTTGTGGTCGCTCCCGGTGTGTTGAGTGTACTCAAGTACTAAACTCTACCGCTGGTTGTTAAAAAAACTCTTTCTAAGTGTTCCAGTGGAATATTGGTCATACCTGAAACAGTATTTGATTGTCTACTCGCCTTGCCCGACATTATTGTTTAACGCAGTATTAATTCCTCATTCATATATATATATATATATATATATATGTTTCACTATAGACTTTTAGAACTTTGTGCTAAGGGTTGCGTTACACGAGGGGTCCTCCTACCACAGGGTATAATGTTTAGTATTTATTTAAACATTTGTAACTTAAATATAAAGGTTTGGGGCGATCCACAATACTAGATTAAGAAAACAGCTGTTGCGTGGAATCCTATCTTATCAATTAATTGAATCAACTGTTCGTATTATTAAAGTAATAGCATAAAAAGACTGAAATAAGTTAGGAGTGATTAAAGTAAGGGTCTTATTTATTATTAATAACATTAACTATTAATAATAACAATTAACTAATTAGAGTTTTAAATAATCCACATTTACATTTAAAATTTTCCAATGTTAAAACATTTGTATGGTAATAGTCCCCATTTCACAGTGACAGTAATGGGGACTCTGTCTGATTGCTATTCTGTCAAAAAAAGATTTCCTTGAGATACGTCAGCACAGTCTCTGGCTTTATAGAGAGAGACATTTCCTGTGGATAGGAACGATTGCGCGACAAATGCAGCGCTGCTAGAAAGGAAACTTTGGATTAAGGTAGAAAAATGAGAAAAGTTAAAATTTTGTTTATAATCAAAATAAAGTATTAGCGGCTGTACCACGTTCAGATTAATGGGATGTACAAAACACACCGACTGTACATAGTCGGCTCGGAGAGAGTAAAAGTACGTGAAGATTTAAAGTGGAAAGTTGTAAAGCACGGGATAATTTGGTGAAGTGTCAGTAAAACGTTTGTCCTACTGTCGCAGGTTTATAACAGCTGCAATCAGTATATTGTTGGCGCTGCGGCTTCCTTCACATAGTTTATAAACACAAAAAACAATATACGGTTTGGCCAGTAACTACATTGCCGGTAATTAAGGTCTGTTGCCTGTTTTTTTCAAAGGCTGTAGTCTTTTCCTCATCTCGTTACAAAAACGAAAAAGTTGACAAAGTACTCGCCTACTGTCAATGCCACACCCGCAAATCTCTCCTAGCTTGGTGTACCCCAGACACACGTTACAGTGGAGAGAAATGTTAAGAACAGTAGATACGGTGTAAAAGATATAGAAGCAAACATTTCCTGAGGCTCTCCCAGTGAGTCTTTCCCAACCGGTCTGCGCTAATCTTTTCTGGCTTATTTTGAAGCACGATTATCTCAGCCGCGATATCAACTGGGTTAGCAAACTCCGACCGTTGCCTTCTGAGTGTTGAGCTAGGATGAATAGAGACAGCCTGAACTCCAAGGACGAGCGTTGGATGAAGTAATTAGTTGTTCCAAGGCCTCGGCGAAGATGTGTTTCAGCTTGACCTTGAGATAGGTCGCTGAGGAACCTTGGTTTAGTTGTAGGCCTACCTAAGTAAGTCGCAGATTGGCTAAGCCTACCCTTATTGGTTACTTAGTAACCCTTGTTGGTTTCTTAGTAATAAATTGTGAATTATTTCAATAAAAGGATTTTCTGTTGAGCTGTATTTAATTTTCGTAGAACATATTTGAAGTGTCCATAAATATATGGAATAAATTACGTATAATATTACACGGAAAGTAAGAATATCAAGCCATTGTAAAGTTTTCGTTTCACTTCGAAGCTATTTTCTTATAAACATTTTAATCCGTGTGAATTTTAGAACGGGCACCCAGACCACAATAATATGATACACATGTCTTCTGATTTTACATAAACAAAAAAAAACTTATTTGACAATAACGTTGTATATTTGCCTTTTTGCTTGTCTGCTGTTTGACCAAAATTGCTTTTAGTAAGAACCTCCTCCCCCACAGAGGCAGCTGGCGCCTACAATTCATAAATTATATAATATGTGTGGATCGACCCAAGAGAAGACCATAATAATGTAAAACACTCAAATTTATGTTTCAATAAAATTAGATCCAAAATAAATGTAACGTTAGTAAATTAAATTGTAGCAGGTAAATTTATTGTTAATATTATTTGCAAATTGTGTGCATTATTAATTTTACAATTAGACGCAGGTATATCTGAGGCTCGATGCCGTGCATTGTTCATGCAGTATGTTTGTTCGGGAGACTTCAACTGTAGACGAAAAGGGCGCTGTACAGGAGTGCAGCGTTGCCAGTTTTACAACAATGTAGCATGTTGACGTCATCAGGAGCCTCATGCACTGTCAACAGCTACAACACCCCAAGAGATAAACTCCATTCTGCGCCATACAACGTGTGGAACTGACTTCAATATTTATTTTGAGCGTGTGTTTGTGACTCTGGAAGTGTCTTTGTTGAAACAAAGCGAAATTAGAAAGAGAAAAATGTCGTTGAAATTTAGACAAAAGCTCGAATAAAAGAGATGATATAATGATTTGAAATTTGTAAAAGGTAATGATAATATTAACAAAATTTGACCTTAGTTTGGGGTAAAATAATCAAATATTTTATACCACAAATAGATGGAAAATTTATTGTGTTATATGCGTTTTAAAGAGAAATCATCATTAGTGAGGATAATCGCAGAAGAGCTATACCATAACTTCTATTTAACTACTTGAGGCAGTGTTTGGACTTTGTACGTTCACAACGATTAATCATGGTGACGAAGGTTTTGTCATGCCATAAACTGCGTCTGAGATTGAGACAGATTGTCTGACATATTGTCATTTTGTGTCCTTGGTTACTTGAACGTAATGGAAATTACTTACAAGTGTAAGTGTATTCAGGAATTTCAACGTTGTGTCAGGACAAGTGTTATAACGACTGTTGTTATATTTGGAAAAATAGGTAACGTTAGGGTAAATTAATTTTTTTCTAGAGAAACACAAAAACCGATATCGCAATCTACATTAATGGCTTCATAAGGCGAGGGAATGTAATGGTGAGTTCAACGCGGGGAAGGTGTAAAGCAGCCCTTCGTTCAGATTTACTCATGTTCTCTGCCCTTAGCCAAACTCACTAACACGGCGGTTATATTGGCAAGCCTAATTCCTCACATCCTTGCTCATTTCAGAATGAGCTACCGTCCATTTCAGGTAAGCGAACCTGCACACAGTTGCTATACCTCCTCTGCATCCTGAACAGTGGTTTTGCGTCACAACCTAATCCTACATTTCCTGAGACGACAACTATCACACTGGATGAGCCTTAGAGCTACAATAAATGGTCCTCTGGATCCAATATAAATAAAAATACAGTTTGCGTGAACACTAATGCAGCAGCATAAATGTCGTGCTGCAGCCAACAAATACAAGGCGTAAAGTGTAAAACATGGGCGCTGGATTACAAGAGAGCGGCGCCACTGTAATAAATTATTAGATATTTCCCCACAAACACTTTGTGCACCCTTTCGCCAACATTATTTCATTACAGGGTCTAAGTTGGTCCATTTACGTAAACACAGTCCACTATACAGCTGAATAGAAATTTATCCCTCTGATTAAATTCAGTGTTAGCGATACCTGCATAAAGCTTTTGTGGCTGGCTTAATGTTATTTATAGCAGAGGGGTTTTTCTTTTACGCTTTAGAGTCATTACTCTCACAAGAAAAAAAATGTGTTACATCACTTAATGTGTTACATCGCTTATTGTGTTACATCACTTAATGTGTTACATCGCTTATTGTGTTACACCACCTAAAGTTTTACATCACTTATTGTGTTACACCACTTGTTGGGCTACACCACTTAATGTGTTACATCGCTTATTGTGTTACACCACCTAAAGTTTTACATCACTTATTGTGTTACACCACTTGTTGGACTACACCACTTAATGTGTTACACCACTTAATGTGTTACATCGCTTATTGTGTTACACCACCTAAAGTTTTACATCACTTATTGTGTTACACCACTTGTTGGGCTACACCACTTAATGTGTTACACCACTTAATGTGTTACATCGCTTATTGTGTTACACCACCTAAAGTTTTACATCACTTATTGTGTTACACCACTTGTTGGGCTACACCACTTAATGTGTTACACCGCTTATTGTGTTACACCACCTAAAGTTTTACATCACTTATTGTGTTACACCACTTAATGTGTTACACCACCTAAAGTTTTACATCACTTATTGTGTTACACCACTTGTTGGGCTACACCACTTAATGTGTTACACCACCTAAAGTTTTACATCACTTATTGTGTTACACCACTTGTTGGGCTACACCACTTAATGTGTTACACCACTTAATGTGTTACATCGCTTATTGTGTTACACCACCTAAAGTTTTACATCACTTATTGTGTTACACCACTTGTTGGGCTACACCACTTAATGTGTTACACCACTTAATGTGTTACATCGCTTATTGTGTTACACCACCTAAAGTTTTACATCACTTATTGTGTTACACCACTTGTTGGGCTACACCACTTAATGTGTTACACCACTTAATGTGTTACATCGCTTATTGTGTTACACCACCTAAAGTTTTACATCACTTATTGTGTTACACCACTTGTTGGGCTACACCACTTAATGTGTTACACCACTTAATGTGTTACATCACTTATTGTGTTACACCACCTAAAGTTTTACATCACTTATTGTGTTACACCACTTGTTGGGCTACACCACTTAATGTGTTACACCACTTAATGTGTTACATCACTTATTGTGTTACACCACCTAAAGTTTTACATCACTTATTGTGTTACACCACTTGTTGGGCTACACCACTTAATGTGTTACACCACTTAATGTGTTACATCGCTTATTGTGTTACACCACCTAAAGTTTTACATCACTTATTGTGTTACACCACTTGTTGGGCTACACCACTTAATGTGTTACACCACTTAATTTGTTACATCGCTTATTGTGTTACACCACCTAAAGTTTTACATCACTTATTGTGTTACACCACTTGTTGGGCTACACCACTTAATGTGTTACATCACTTATTGTGTTACACCACTTAATGTGCTACACCACTTAATGTGTTAGATCATGTATTATGTTACACCGCCTAATGTGTTACATCAATTGATGTGTTACACCACTTATTGTATTACACCACCTAATGTGCTACAACCCTTAATTATGTTACATCACTTATTGTGTTACACCGCCTAATGTGTAACATCACTTGATGTGTTACACCAGGTATTGTGTTACACCACCTAATGTGCTACACCGCCTAATGTGTTACATCACGTGGTGTGTTACACCACGTAATGTGTTACACCACTTAATGGGCTACACCACTTAATGTGTTACATCATGTATTGTGTTACACCACCTAATGTGTTACACCACTTATTGTGTTACACCGCCTAATGTGTTACATCACTTATTGTGTTACACCACTTGGTGTGTTACACCACTTAATGTGCTACACCACTTAATGTGGTACATCACTTAATGTGTTACCCCGGCTTATCTTTTACACCACTCAATTTCACACTGTTTATTGGACCAGCGGATGAACCCACCGCCGTAAGCTCTGTTTATTCCACTACTGATGTATAAGTTGAAATTAATGCAGAGGCTATTCAAGGATAATATCTTGATTGATGACCGCAGGCAATGAAGTAGGCCACCCCTCTTTTATTTACCCAGTCCGCCCTCTTCACAAGGCTCGTTCCAAGAGGTTTTATAATGCACTCTGTAAACACAATTTTATAATTTATTAAAAACACAGCCTTATTTAATTACTTGTAGACACAAATATTTCCAACCCCAAAACGTTAGGAGGGTTTAGTTTCATTTTAGAAACTGAAGAATTTTTAATACATGTTTGATTTACCAGATCTGTATAAACGTAGGCCAATACCTCTTTTAAAAAACAATTTAAAAAAATCAGTTCTATTTCTATTTAAAATCTGAAGTATTAATTTGTTTTCTGCTTCCCGATTCTTGACCCACTTACCCGTTTCGTCATTGATTTATCCGATTTTTACCACTTACCCGATCCAAAATATTTTTACTCGATTTGTCCCACTTACTTGGTCAAACATCTACTTACCTGATTTGTACCACTTATCTGATCGAGATCCGGCTATCAAATTTGTCCCACTTACTCGATCCAAAATCCACTCACCTGAGTTGTGACCTATTTACCCGCAACCCGAACACTTTCTATGTCGCATACAAACAACATCCAAGTAGAACAAATTCACTTCCAGATATTCTTAACAATTTAACTAAAAGAGCCTGGAAAGTAATTTCCTGCGCATGGAGACCACTAGGAATGTTGCTGCCAACAATCGCTACTCCAGGGAAATTAGGAAGGGTTTTAATTATTTCCCTGTTTATAAATTCCGCCTGGGGATAATTGGTAGTAAAAAACTGTTACGGTCAAATTATGTCAATACGGTATAGTATGGCATTATATTAGTCCGCTGCGTAGGAATACGGCTTTTCCTTGTTATATAATCAGGGAACTGACGTAGCGCACACGGGGATGTATGCGCAGCAAGTTAATTTGCCCCTTCCTCCTGCGGCCAAGAATAACACAACAACAAGGTAAGTTGCGTAACATGATGGATAATGTTTGGCTACAATTAAGTATGTTGCATAGATATGTGTTGTTTAGTAAGTGCAGAGGCTGCTTGTTTAAAGGAAGATTTGTTTATAAAAATGTTTTATAAACACGATTGTGAATATGACGCCGTGAATCAATGAATAAATACGTGAATCAATGAATAAATACGTGAATCAATGAATAAATACGTGAATCAATGAATAAATACGTGAACCAATGAATAAATACGTGAACCAATGAATAAATACGTGAACCAATGAATAAATACGTGAATCAATAAATAAATACGTGAATCAATGAATAAATACGTGAATCAATGAATAAATACGCGAATCAATGAATAAATACGTGAAACAATGAATAAATACTTGAATCGATGAATAAATATGTGAATCTATGAATAAATACGGGAATCAATGAATAAATACGTGAACCAATGAATAAATACGTGAACCAATGACTAAATACGTGAACCAATGAAAAAATACGTGAATCAATGAATAAATACGTGAATCAATGAATAAAAACGTGAACCAATGAATAAATACTTGAATCAATGAATATACGTGAATCGATGAATAAATACGTGAATCAATGAATAAATACGTGAACCAATGAATAAATACGTGAACTAATGAATAAATACGTGAACCAATGAATAAATACGTGAATCAATGAATAAATACGTGAATCAATAAATAAATACGTGAATCAATGAATAAATACGTGAACCAATGAATAAATACGTGAACCAATGAATAAATACGTGAACCAATGAATAAATACGTGAATCAATAAATAAATACGTGAATCAATGAATAAATACGCGAATCTATGAATAAATACGGGAATCAATGAATAAATACGTGAACCAATGAATAAATACGTGAACCAATGACTAAATACGTGAACCAATGAAAAAATACGTGAATCAATGAATAAATACGTGAATCAATGAATAAAAACGTGAACCAATGAATAAATACTTTAATCAATGAATAAATACGTGAATCAATGAATAAATACGTGAATCAATGAATAAATACGTGAACCAATGAATAAATACGTGAACTATAGAATAAATACGTGAATCAATGAATAAATACGTGAATCAATGAATAAATACGTGAATCAATTAAAAAATACGTGAACCAATGAATAAATACGTGAATCAATAAATAAATACGTGAATCAATGAATAAATACGTGAATCAATGAATAAATAGTGAACCAACACTTTTTCAACTTTTCCAACACCTTATTTTCTTCTCCAACACCTTCACCTTCTTTTCCAACACCTTTTATCCTTTTCCAACACCTTCACCTTCTTGTCCATCTCTCGAAAGACAATGAAATCTTCCTGTTTATGTACAATTTACTAAGTGCAAGGCGGGACTTTACAAGTAAGTTTATCTACATGAATTATTCATCACAGACTTCACAATACATATTGCAATAAAATAGTCCAAGTAATTAGCAATAACTATTTTAGTAATTGTGTTGTTTATTGATTCATTTTTACTAACAAATTGTTTTCGTTTTTAGGTAAGGCGTTTCATATAAGAAACTACATTCAAAAGTGAGTAAACATAAGATTTAAAATGTAAACTGTGAATTAAAATTTTGATTTGAAATGTTACAAACAGCCTTTAACCCTACCAATATAGTTCTCTTCCCCACAACTGTTAACTCATCATCTGTGCTAAGCTACCAGGTAGTTCGTGAGCAGTGTTATGATGACGTCACACCTGTGGTAGTGTTTGAGTTTATGTAACTGTAGAGCTTGTTGAAGTTATAGTGCTACCAGTCGTCATGTCTGCTACAGGAGGGTTAGGAAGGGTTTGTCTTGGTGGAGGACATTGGGAGACTATGTCATCACGTGAGCAAGGTCCTTACATAAAGTAGTCCTACTCAGGTACATTTCCTTGCAAAAGAGGCATCAGATTGGATAGATGCAAGAGAGGTGTCTACCCACTAACGGATAAAAATATAAATATATTTAATTTTATCAGTTAACAGGTTTAGAGTGCTTTCAAAGTTTCCCTCGCGTCCATACATAGATGTATGATGGGGTTGGTCTTGTAACCAAGGTGACGTCACTACATGGATAGCGACTGCCCTCCTAGATTGTCTGGCTGGAGACTTGAATTCACCGTATTCTACAAAAATTGTCTTTTTACCTGATTTTACATTTTGTACAGCTCTGCCTTGTTACTGCAAAACTATTCTGAAAATTTACCAATAAAATGACCGCGCATGGTTGCCAATATACAATAGTTATACTTCGCTCTGTTTCACCGTTGTACTCATGCACTGACTTAACTTTGTAACGTTTTTCATAGAGAAACACAATACTATTAGACATTTGTAGAAATTGGTTGGATCTAAACTGAAAGAAAACTAAAGATTTTGCTGCAATAAAACAGAAAAAAGAAAACAACGCGACACGAAGAGATCTAGAACACGACCGTGGAGGATTTAAAGTAAGTCCCAGAAACATTCGGGCATTCGGTAATTACTAGTCGTTCTATGTCAGTTTGTATTGATCGGACTCGTAGCTCGAAGAACCAATCATCGGAACCGGAACTGGCGGGTAATCAGTTGTCTACAGCTGGACTAATTAGAAACCAACTGTAACAAATCTTTTGCCAAAGTTTCTGATTACGCGCCGTCATCATGTTGGGCAATTAGCCGTTTCCAACCGAACGGCGTGTTTGCTAATTATAGGCTAGAAATTTAAAGTTATTGGTTGTCATGTTCGTTTCGTAACGTTTTTAAGTAATTTTCAGTCACGATTATTTATAAAGCAGGTCTCGTGTTCATCTACAGAAGATATTGTTTGTCCATATTATTGTATGATCTATAAATACGTTGTTCGTAAAAACGAGCCAATATTGTTCCCGTTTAACCTACATTCATGCATACCTTGGTTTGTAAAGTTGGCATTATTATTTAAGGTTTCTGAAAAATCTGATCTGAGTGTAAAATTTTACGAGTGCAGTCATAGATTGTCCAACTCCGTAACGATCCTGGGCAGGTTTACTGATATAATAGTAACACGTTTGCAGAACTGTAACAGGAAACTAGCATGGCAGATTGTAAACACGGAGAGGAGTGCTTAGCTCTCATGAACTCCATTTTTATTTTAGTAATAATTGCTTTGGGGTAACAATGGAGATTTGTTCGACGATAGAAAGGGTGCTCTCATTAAAGCTTCGAAAACAAAAGGATTTGTTCTCGGAATATTCTATACAAAATACAAACAGAGGAGTAGAAACAAAGTTCAAAATGTGGCCAGCTGATGTCTAGTCAGCTAATACAGACGTTGACAATTAGAGCTGTAATAGAAACCGAATAAGTAAGAAAATAAAGGATCTTTGCCACTCTCAGTACGTGCAATCAGCCTTGCAATAGCATTTCTATTTAATTTAGAGATGTTTCCAATCGGAACTCACGCTCCATTAGATTTCGGTGTACACAATCACATTAGGGAATGAAACCGCCTAAGCTCACCAATACGGTCCCGTCCCACAACGGGCATAGATATTGTGTGGTCACTGTAACGGAGACATTAACGCACGTTACAATAATAGCAAGCTAGCACAAATACAAGTGGAATACACATGAAAATATGAAAAACAAATTATTTCTGAAATTGTTATTTACGTCATGAAATACATTTTACTTGTGTTAAAACAGTTTGAAGAAAAACTATGATAAAAACTAATAACGTAGTAAATTTAGAGGAACAAACCACTCACCAGACTAAACAAACCATTCTACATTGTAAATAATGTAATTACTGTTATGACGTAATAACTATTACTATGACGTAAATAAATATGTGGTAAATAAAGTAAATAAATATCTGCAAATTGTTATTGCAGATAAAGGGTAAACGTAGACGCAATGCGTGTACCAATCAAGTTACCTTAAATGCGTATACATTCCCTGGGTCCTACGTGTGCAAGTACACATGTGCCTTTAGTATTGAACCACTGATTTACTTACAAGTACATGAAAAAATAGTGGAACTTTATTAAAGTTTTTTAACGCGTACTAGGCAGAACTTTGTGTCCAGAAGGTTAGAGCAAATAATGTAAAACAAATGGTACCACTTGGTGCTTGGATAAGTAGGTGTTGCTGAAATCTGGTGAAGGTGGTCAGAAGGATGTTGTCCCAGAGTCTTTGATAGAAATCAGCGCAGTATCTTCCAACGGGAAGAGAAACGGGTTTCTATGTGAGAAGACAGTCAGCACGTATCTTTCGTCGTGGCTGCCCTTGGTATATCTCCAGTCTCGTGCTGGCCTATGCTCAGCAATCCTACAGATTCCACCATTAGGTTTAGCTCAATCGTTTTTTACTTTGAGCGCTAGAATAATTTCTAAATATTGCCCTGTTATTTGTGAATTAATTAAAAATATATAAATTAGTTAAACACAAACTGTATTACCCAGTTTAATTTCTGAGAATCTGATGAGTTTAGGTCTTGCACAAAACCATCCCAAGACTTTAAAAAGTTGAAGTAGGACGTTATTGATAAAAGCTCGCCAAGAGGACGACGACATTTCTCCATTTTATAGTCAGGCTTACCAAAAGGGGAGATGCATGTTTACCCTAGGCTTTGCTGCATAACCAGTTATATAATGCAAACCTATTTAGCAGGTAATCGAGTTTGCGCAAACACAATCGATTCTAGCTTATCAGGAGCCATGTGGTGGTTGCATAGTTCGTGTAAATGCATTTTGAATTAACTGACGCAGATCGCGCTATTTAGGTCAATAGTTGATTGTAACGACCGCATTATCTCTCTTCAATATTTTCGTTGTATTTTTGCGTAATTCATGACTGACGTCACCACTCGCAATTGTTACGCGTTGAATGCAATGGGACCACGCAGAGTCGCACAACATACGGCTAATTGCAAGTTACTTACGTCATTAGATGCAGCTCTCGCAAGCGGCGCGTAATGCTAAAGTGTAGATATTATATTTTTCCTCATATCGGTTTCCTTAAGTTTTTATGGTTTGTAGATGTTATGGTTTTTATCATATTGGTTCTTTAAGTTTTTATGGTTTCTTTTCTTTCATTTAATCTGCGAGCTTCTTCACTTAAAATAACTTTGAATCTATAAAGCAATGCCAATTATTGTTCGGATGGTAACAAATACACAATACGGCACCAGACATTGTTTAATTGTTGAACCGTAATTAAACGAACAACTGCATTAAAGGTCTTTTTTAACGTTAATATCACTTTGTGGTTCATTGTGTAACCTCAACTGCTTATTTCGTGCCACGTGCTTTGTTTCTGTAAAGTGAGTAATTACTTTGGTCTAGACTGTGTTATTTCATTCATCCCGCCTAACGCGAGTGTAAAAGTAAGAGAAGCCGCAATAACAGTATATAGACTTTAGGCTAGTGATTTGTCTTATGGTCGCTCCCCGTGTGTTGAGTGTAATCAAGCCCTAAACTCTACCGCTGGTTGTTAATAAACTCTTGCTAAGTGTTCCAGTGGAATATTGATCATACCTGAGACAGTGTTTGATTGTCTACTCGCCTTGACCAGCATTATTGGTAAGGCAGTATTAATTCCTCATTCATATATATATATATATATGTGAAGAGTGGACTCGCTCTTCTACTGTTGTTGGGTTCACCTCGTCAATGCTGGATGAGATTCTAGCGAAACGTCGGAACTGCGAATTTATGGACTGCAGAATGAACGGATGTACTCCAGACAGTAACATTTCATCATATATATATATATATATATATATATATATATATATATATATATATATATATGTTTCACTATAGACTTTTAGAACTTTGTGATACGTTCCCCTTGCTTTACATGAGGGGGTCCTCCTATCACAGGGTATAATGTTTAGTATTTCATTAAAAATTTGTAACTCAAATATAAAGGTTTGGGGCGACCCACAATACAAGATTATGAAAACAGCTGTTGCGTGGAATCTTATCTTATCAATAAATTGAATCAACTATAATGTCTTGTTAATGTAATAGCATAAACAGACTGATATAAGGTTAAGTGATTAAGGTATGTTTCTTAGATATTATTATTAACATTAGTTGTGTATTTTTTCTACGTTAACTGAACCCTCGTAACCTGGCCATAATATAATGGGCTGCACAAGGATCGATTATTCCAACAACCAAGTACAGTAGTGGTAATTAGAGTTTTAAATAATCTACATTTACATTCAAAATTTTCCCAATGTTAAAACATTTGTATAGTAATAAAATTTATTTCACAGTGATAGTAATGGGGACCCTGTCTGATTGCTATTCTGTCAAAAAAACTCTTTGTGATACGTCAACACAGTCTCTGGCTTTATAGAGAGAGACATTTCCTGTGGATAGGAACGATTGCGCGACAAATGCAGCGCTGCTGCAAAGGAAACTTTGGATTAAGGTAGAGAAATGAGAAAAGTGTAAATTTTGTTTTTAAGCAAAATAAAGTATTAGCGGCTGTACCACGTTCAGATTAATGGGATGTTCAAAGCACACCGACTGTACATTGTCGGCTCGGAGAGAGTAAAAGTACGTGAAGATTTAAAGTGGAAAGTTGTAAAGCACGGGATAATTTGGTGAAGTGTCAATAAAACGTTTGTCCTACTGTCGCAGGTTTAAAACAGCTGCAATCAGTATATTGTTGGCGCTGCGGCTTCCTTCACATAGTTTATAAACACAAAAAACAATATACGGTTTGGCCAGTAACTACATTGCCGGTAATTAAGGTCTGTTGCCTGTTTTTTTTTCAAAACAGGAAAACTGGCTGTAGTCGTTTCCTCATCTCGTTACAAAAACGAAAAAGTTAACAAAGTACTCGACTACTGTCCATGCCACACACGCAAATCTCTCCAAGCTTGGTGTACTCCAGACACACGCTACAGTGGAGAGAAATGTTTAGAACAGTAGTTACAGTATAAAGGATATAGAAGCAACCTTTTCCTGAGGCTCTCCCAGTGACTCTTTCCCAACCGGTCTGGGCTAATCTTTTCTGGCTTATTTTGAAGCACGATCATCTCAGCCGCGATATCAACTGGGTTAGCAAACTCCGACCAGTGGCTTCTGAGTGTTGAGCTAGGATGAATAGAGGCCGCCTGAACTCCAAGGATGAGCATTGGATGAAGTAATTAGTTGTTTCAAGGCCTCGGCGAAGATGTGTTTCAGCTTGACCTTGAGATAGATCGCTGAGGAAGCTTGGTTTAGTTGTAGGCCTACCTAAGTAAGTCGCAGATTGGCTAAGCCTACCCTTATTGGTTACTTAGTAACCCTTGTTGGTTACTTAGTAATAAATTGTAAATTATTGCAATGAAAGGATTTTCTGTTAAACTGTATTTAATTTTTGAAGAACATATTTGAAATATCCATAAATATATGGAATAAATTACGTATAATATTACACGGAAAGTAAGAATATCAAGTCATTGTAAAGTTTTCTTTTCACTTCGAACCGGTTTTCATATAAAACATTTTAATCTATAGGAATTTTAGAACGGGCACCCAGTCTACTTTAATATGATACACAATACATGTCTTTTGCTTTTACAAAAACTAAAATAACTCATTTGACAATAACGTTGTATATTTGCTTTTTTGCTTGTCTGCTGTTTGACCAAAAAATCTTTAGTAAGAACCCCCTCCCCCACAAAGGCAGCTGTCGCATAGAATTCATAAATTATGTAAAATGTGTGAATCGACCCAAGAGAGGACCATAATAATGTAAACGACTCGAAGTTATGTTTCAATAAAATTAAATCCAAAAGAAATGTAACGTCAGTAAATTAAATTGTAGTAGGTAAATTTATTGTTAATATTATTTGCAAATCGTGTGCATTATCAATTTTACAGTTACACTCAGATAAATTTTAAGCTCGATGCTATGCATTGTTCATGCAGTATGTTTGTTCGGGAGACTTCAACTGTAGACGGAGTGGCGCTGTGCAGGAGTGCAGCGTTGCCAGCTTTACAACAATGTAGCATGTTGACGTCATCAAGAGCCTCATGCACTGTCAACAGCTACAACACTCCAAGAGATAATCTCCATTCTGCGCCATACAAGGCGTGGAATAGACTTCGATATTTATTTCGAGCGTGTGTTTGTGTGACTCTGGAAGTGTCTTTGTTGAAAGAAAACGAAATTAGAAAGAGAAAAAATCGTTGAAATTCAGACAAAAGGCTCGAATAAAACATATGATAATAATAGATTCGATTTAAAATTTGTAAAATGTAATGAAAATAATAACAAAATTTGACCTTAGTTTGCGGTGAACTAATCAAATATTTTATACCACCAATAGATGGAAAATTTATTCTGTTTACGCGTTTCAAAGAGAATCGTCATTAGTGTGCATAAATTACTGAAGAACTAAGCCATAACTCCTATTTAACTACTTGAGGCAGAGTTTGGACTTTGTACGTTCACACCGATTAATCATGGTGACGAAGGTTTTGTCATGCCATAAACTGCGTCTGAGATTGAGACAGATTGCCTGATACATTGTCATTTTGTGTCCTTGGTTACTTGAACGTAATGGAAATTACTTATAAGTGTAAGTGTATTCAGGAATGGCAACGCTGAGTCAGGATAAGTGTTATAAAGACTGTTCGGGTAAATTAATTCTTTTCTAGAGAAACACAAAAACCAATATCGCAATCTGCGTTAATGGCTTCATAAGGCGAGGGAATGCAATGGTGAGTTCAACGCGGGGAAGGTAAAAGCAGCCCTTCGTTCAGATTTACTCATGTTCTCTGCCCTTAGCCAAACTCACTAACACGGCGGTTATATTGGCAAGCCTGATTCCTCACATCCTTGCTCATTTCAGGATGAACTACTGTCCATTTCAGGTAAGCGAACCTGCACACAGTTGCTATTCCTCCTCTGCATCCTGAACAGTGGTTTTGCGTCCCAACCTAATCCTACATTTCCTGAGACGACAACTATCACACTGGCTGAGCCTTAGAGCTACAATAAATGGTCCTCTGGATCCAACATAAATAAAAATACAGTTTGCGTGAACACTAATGCAGCAGCATAGATGTCGTGCTGTGGGCAACAAATACAAGGCGTAAAGTGTAAAACATGGGCGCTGGATTACAAGAGGGCGGCGCCACTGTAATAAATGATTAGATATTTCCCCACAAACACTTTGTGCACCCTTTCGCCACCATTATTTCATTACAGGGTCTAAGTTGGTCCATTTACTTAAACACAGTCCAGTATACAGCTGAATAGAAATTTATCCCTCTGATTAAATTCAGTGTTAGCGATACCGGCATAAAGCTTTTGTGGCTGGCTTAATGTTATTTGTAGCAGAGGGGTTTTTCCTGTACGCTGTAGAGTCATTAAGCGCACAAGAAAAAAAAGTAATGTGTTACACCACTGAATGTGTTACGCCACTGAATGCGTTACGCCACTGAATGTGTTACGCCACTGAATGTGTTACGCCACTGAATTTATTACGCCACTGAATGTGTTACGCCACTGAATGTGTTACGCCACTGAATGTGTTACACTACTGAATGTGTTATGCCACTGAATGTGTTACACCACTGAATGTGTTACGCCACTGAATATGTTACGAAGCTGAATGTGTTACGCCAATGAATGTGTTACACCACTTAATGTGGTACGCCACTGAATGTGTTACGCTACTGAATGTGTTACGCCACTGATTGTGTTACGCCACTGAATGTGTTATACTACAGAATGTGTTACGCCAATGGATGTTTCACGCCAATGAATGTGTTACGCTACTGAATGTGTTACGCCACTGAATCTGTTACGCCACTGAATGTGTTACGCCACTGAATGTGTTACACTACTGAATGTGTTACGCCAATGAATATGCTACGCCAATGAATGTGTTACGCCAATGGATGTTTCACGCCAATGAATGTGTTACGCTACTGAATGTGTTACGCCACTGAATCTGTTACGCTACTGAATGTGTTACGCTACTGAATGTGTTACGCTACTGAATGTGTTACGCCACTGAATGTGTTACACCACTGAATCTGTTACGCCACTGAATGTGTTACGCCACTGAATGTGTTACACTACTGAATGTGTTACGCCACTGAATGTGTTACGCCACTGAATGTGTTACGCCAATGGATGTTTCACGCCAATGAATGTGTTACGCTACTGAATGTGTTACGCCACTGAATCTGTTACGCTACTGAATGTGTTACGCTACTGAATGTGTTACGCCACTGAATGTGTTACGCCACTGAATGTGTTACACCACTGAATCTGTTACGCCACTGAATGTGTTACGCCACTGAATGTGTTACACTACTGAATGTGTTACGCCAATGAATATGCTACGCCAATGAATGTGTTACACCACTTAATGTGTTACATCATCTACATTGTTACATCACTTATAGTAGCACGTGTAGCACTACATGTGTTGTAGTAAATGTAGAGGCTGCTTATTTAAAAGTAATTTTTGTTTATAAAAATGTTTTATGACTAGCTGCCAATATGGCGCCGTGAATCAATAAATAAATATGTGAATCAATAAATAAATACGTGAATCAATGAACGGGTTTTCCGAACATACAAGGGTGGTTATATTTCGAATCTTATGCTTATCGTGGAAATAGAGTTTCGTTCATTCTCGCAGGACACACGAAAGACAAAGGATTGCTTGGGATTGCAGGTGTTAAAGTTCTTGGTAAAGTTTTAATAAAGTAATTTTCAAAATTAATTAACAACGGGGAAATACTTTATTAGTGGCTTTGTTACGTTAAGTTTCTTATTTTCAAAATTTAAAAATGGATTAAAAATGAGTCCGTGTAAATTATTATATGTCCTAACAAGGCCACGTAAGTATAAGTGATTGCCAAGGTATGTTTGTCAGGAACTCTTTTTTGATAATTTTCAATTCAATCAAATCAGTAAATATAGGATACCAGCGTGCATTAACCTAGCTTTGTCTCAAAACAATCTTAAAGAAGTAAACTTTTGTATTTTAATTTGTGAAATAAAAACCTGTAAGAAGCAAATTGTATTTAAAGTGTAATATTTTGGCTATTTTAATTGTTTCTAAATTAAATCTTTTTAAAACACAAATGAGAATTTTAATGTAACCTGTCTTTATTAGAGAGATTAAACAGACAGCCAGTTTGCCTGAGTAAGGCACAATCGCCTAGACAAACAAGTATCTGGAGTGTCTCCAAGTACAAAGAATAATAGTAATTTAAGTTTTTTAAATAAATTAAATGACGATACTACCATTTGTAAAATACTGAGGGGGGGGGGGGGGTTACAATATATAAATATTAAATAGGTTTTAAATATTGTAGATAATGCTGTATGTTTAGTTTTGATAATGGCCGTAAAGAGACGCTAATTATCCCTGAAATGAACAGAAATATTAAACTGTATTCATTATTTAAATATTGTATTTTGTTAATCGTTATTTAGTATTTATTATATTATTTATCAATTTATCTTGTACGTAACAGGTCGTTAGATCCATTTCATGTTACAATATGTTTTGTCAAATTTCATTGTATAAATTTCATACAATTAATGAATATTTATAAATTTCATAGCTCATTTGTTTTGACTTTTTAAAAAATATACCTAATTTGATTTAAGATCCCTGATTTCAGTAAATTGCAACTTAATCAATTAACTTGATTAATAAATATTATTGTAAACCTCTATAAATTTTGGAACACCTGTTAAAATCTTCCCGGAAGAAAGTGTAACAAGGTGTGACTTCCAAGGTATAACCTTTTATTGATACGTTAGGAGCTTTTCCCGCTGGAGGTTTACTTTAGTCGGGAAATTCAAATGCTGGTACAGAACGGTAAACACATATGTTCCAGTGCCCTCCTTACCTCGACGTGTTTGTCACTCACTCATAATATGAAGCAGTAGTGTGCTCTGACACGTTACATTCTCCTCACCGCTTCATTTTACCATTGGAGTCGACAAAACAGTGATTAAAAGCCGTGTCATTAGCCGGCCGCACTGCATTCATGGGATTTAGTCCTTGGGGAATTACATTGACTGATGTAAATGGGTGACTAAATGAGAATTCTATAACGCAAGCATCAGATTCCGCTTTATAATTGTGTTTGGAGGAAACATATTCATGAAAATAAAGGTAATGTAATCTTGTCCAATAAACAAAATTTAAATATATAAAGGTGAATAAGACTTCACATAATTATAAATTGTTTGAGCAATATTTTTTTTGTGGTTGGTATTTGAAAAATATTTTTTTATCATTGGTTTTATATTAAAAGCACTCAATGATTGTATTACACTCAAGGCTCTAATGTATTATTGAAGCAGTTTGTATGAATAGTGTGGCATTTTTATCTCTTTACGTTCGCATCCCTGAGATCAACTGAGAGTAATAAACAAGTAAAAACACCCTTACAATTACATTTAATGTCATGTCTGCGTTAATATTCCATATTAGTTTTTTAAAGTTAAGTGATCCGTTTTTGGTATTTTGACAGTGGAAACTGGTAAAATCTTATGTACAATGATTTTATAGTAAAAGTCAAACGAACCGTGGAAAGTTCTATAAGTGGGAAGAACAGTGCAGTAACTGACGAACACCACGTTTGCTGACCCGAGCGTTCAACTCTTTCTATCAACTAAGAGAATATTTGGACAAGTGAAAAGTTTAACACGTTTTCGTCTTATTACTTCAAATGTTTTATCTCAACAGAGATCATGTAATTGTGTATAATGATGATGACTCTATTCTTCGAAACCAAATTAGAATCACTCAAAGAAACACAAAATATGGTAAAGAAGTTGGGTGAAAATGAATTGTTACTCTTTACGTGAAATTTAAATTTTAGTTTAAGGAAAGCAAGATGATGGAAACTAGACTGTTGAAACATGTATGACATTTAAGTTATTTCCTATGTTCGCTCTCTGTAAACATCGGTTCAGGGGTGATTGCATTTTCACGCTGAAATAGAGCTACGAACTTACAGATAACTTCAATACATTGTAAGGTAATAACTTTGCCAATAAATCTACGCAGCCCTCCCCGAGGACCCTTCAGGGTTGGAGCCCTAATTAGATAATTACTCTGTGGGTAAAAGAAACAGAAAACTTGAAGTATAAACAAGTATTCACGAGACGTCTCAGTTATTCTCCTAATTAAAATTATACGACTGCCCTCCTTCAACCCTTAGAAAGGGAAAAATGAATGTCTATTATTTAAAATAAAAACCAAAGATTGTTCACCTGAGTTATTATAAGGGTTTAACTTTCTTTTTGTTTTGTATTTCTGTATTGCGGTTATGGCATGAAAATAAATGTGACAGATGGAGATTGGCGAACAAAGAAAGAGAGAGACATTAATATTTCATTGTTTTAAATTAATAAAGATGAAGATATTTTTCTCAAATTTCAATGAGTTCTTTTCGTTTAAAGAACGAATACAACATAATTTACCTTAAAACCTCTTTCTATAAAATATAAATGTATATAACTTAATGACTAGCTGTACATCTGGAGGGCCAAACTACGAAGCACTTGAGTTAAATGCAAATTATTTATGTTCAAGTTGTTTTAATATTTTTTATATAAAAACAAAACCTTTGAAACCCGAACACTGTCTATAAACGTAGGTACGTTCAAAGTCTTCATATTGATTAGGGTAGCTTGGTTAGGTTTGGGTACCTCGGTTAGGTTAGATTAGTTTAGGGTAGGTTAGTTAGGTTAGGTTATGTGTATAAGGTTAGGTTTGGTTGGTAGGACAGATTATATGGACTTATTAGAGTTTCAACTCAGCCATTTAGAAATACTCCAACGTGTTTGTCAGAATGGTGTAAATATTATGTCGGTATAATACGAAACTTTAACCGGTGTATGCTCTTTGCTGAAGATGACAAAGAATTTCCTGAGACGCGTTTGATATCAAAGACCTGGTTTTGGGAATTGAGTTTTGTATGTATAAAAGTGTGAATCAATACTATATATTTAATTTTCAAATAAATAAAACCTCTAAGCCACAAATAACATTTATTTAAACCTTATGTACATTTCGATTGCCCAGCAATCATCTTCAGAGGTAGTTAAAAATACAACTAACTTTATACAACATAATACAACAAATATATATGCATAAACCGGCAACTACTTCGCCACGCCCCTTATTTAAAAAACTAGTACTACGTTGCAGTAAATTCCCCCTCTACAACTTGGTCCGGGCTTCCCCCTCTCGTGGTGAAGAGTTACCGTTACAACTATTTCAATTTTACTAAAAAACAATAATATTCCTTATTAACAAAGTTATAACTATCTCCTAATTAATGAATATAACTGAGATTTAGGGATAGGCCCTTTATCACAATTTAATAAATTATTTTCGTCATATTTGTGAATGTACAAACTTTCAAAACTATTCAAAAGACCTTTTGAATTAACAGTTTTCAATAATTTTAGATCTTTTAATTCTAAAGTGTATTTTTCAATTTATTTATAAACTCTCCTGTATTTTTTATTGAGCTGGATTCTATATTAAATTTAAAATTTCCAAAAACTTTTTTTAACCATTTTGACAAAAGATAAGTTGGTGAGTCAATCCCCGAAACTATCGGTCTCATCAAATTACCTTCTTTGTGTATCTTTGGGAGGCAATATAACCTAGGTATAACTGCATTTGAAACATTAAATTTATAAATTTCATTTTTTGGAATAACTAAATTACAACTTCTAATAATATTTACCGTTTCTTTTACAAATTTGTTTATTGGATTCTTCCATTGCATAAAAATAGATTTAAATGTGAGTTGGCCAGAATTAAAGAGATCGCTAAATTCAATGGATATGATCCTAAAATAATAGATAATATATTGAGAAAACAAAAATTAAAAAAGTTTAGAAACGATTCTACTACCTTAATAACACAAAAAGAAAATGTTAAAAATCAATTCATTAGCCTACCATTTGATATGGATTTAACAAAAGGTTAGATAAAGTTTTTAAACAGGTAAATTTAAAAGTAGCTTACAAAAGCTTAAATAGCTTAAAAAATGTATTAGGTAACCCAAAAGATAAAATTAAGATGATAGATAAATCTGGGATTTATAAAATAAATTGTAATTCATGTAATAAAATTTATATTGGCCAAACGAAAAGGAAAATATTAACCAGATTTAATGAACATATTAGCCATATAAAATTTCAAAGACCTGAAAAATCTAGTGTTGCAGAACATATTCTAAACACTTAACACACTTTAGAATTAAAAGATCTAAAATTATTGAAAACTGTTAATTCAAAAGGTCTTTTGAATAGTTTTGAAAGTTTGTACATTCACAAATATGACGAAAATAATTTATTAAATTGTGATAAAGGGCCTATCCCTAAATCTCAGTTATATTCATTAATTAGGAGATAGTTATAACTTTGTTAATAAAGAATATTATTGTTTTTTAGTAAAATTGAAATAGTTGTAACGGTAACTCTTCACCACGAGAGGGGGAAGACCGGACCAAGTTGTAGAGGGGGAATTTACTGCAACGTGATTGGTCGTACTAGTTTTTTTAAATAAGGGGCGTGGCGAAGTAGTTGCCGGTTTATGCCTATATATTTGTTGTATTATGTTGTTTAAAGTTAGTTGTATTTTTTAAATACCTCTGAAGATGATTGCTGGGCAATCGAAATGTACATAAGGTTTAAATAAATGTTATTTGTGGTTTAGAGGTTTTATTTCTTTAAAAATAAATATTACGCCACAGTTGCTTCATACAGTTATAAATATGACTTCTCGGTCAAGAGAGCATAACAGATTCCAAAAATTAAATTTACAAGTTAAATTTATATTAGCGGATATAAAATTTCTTAAAACATGTAAAAAGAAGAACTTAACTACTAAATTTATTGAAGGAATTAATATAAAAGTTAAAAATTATAGAACAAAGAAAGTTTTACAATTTGGGTGTGTGTGTATGAGTGTGAGTGAGTGTGTGTGAGTGTGTATGAGTGTGAGTGAGTGTGTGTGAGTGTGTATGAGTGTGAGTGAGTGTGTGTGTGTGTGTGTGTGTGTGTGTGTGTGTGTGTGTGTGTGTGTTTGTAGTGGATTAAAGTAAGATATAGCTAAGACTCAAAGTAGCCGTGAATGTGTTATGATGGTGGAAAGTAAAGACTGGAGTAGATATGGTCGCTTCCTGAGGTAAGTAGGTATGACGTAATGTAGACCTCTAACAGCACTAAACGCGTAAGGGTAGAAGTAGTTAGAGCAAGTGCGCCCTCTGGAGGCTGTGTTCATAACGTGCATGAGGATAATAATGCAAAGTACATTTCTACTGGAATTTTCTGCTTTTAAAGTAAATAAACCAGTAGTTGCCTTAAACCTTGTAACTTATATTTTGTATTAATTCCTTGAAGAACGACTACATTTGGTCCAGTAAAAACATCGGTGAACCAATTCTTTTGCTTTGGTATATTTTGTTGATTTATAAAAAGATACAATTTCAGTATATATATATATATATATATATATATATATATATATATATATATATATATATATATATATATATATGATGATGCGTATTCCTTCACGGATATAAAAATATGATGAATAGTTATTATCTGGAGTACATCCGTTCATTCTGCAGTGCATAAAATCGCAGTTCCGACGTTTCGCTAGAATCTCATCTAGCATTGACGAGGTGAATCTAGCACGTCGGAACGGATGTACTCCAGATAATAACTATTCATCATAAATATTTCAATAAATAGTAAATATATTTCCAACAGGAATATAACTTCTAAAATTTAGAAGGACTTGGATTTATTTCTCGCCACTAGATTTTTTAATATAACATAATTTTAAGTTATTCAAACTTATGTTTACGATATTGACAGTAGAGAATAGCATATAGTAGGCTACATAAAATCACTATCTGAAATTTTTAATAAGTTCAATTTTAATTTGATCATTTTGAAAATTATGTCAAAATGTTTAAATATAGACTGCTAAAAGTTACAGAACAATGCGTGACCTTAACGCATCCGCGATCAGTTTTCCTGTCCTCGCTGAGTTCAAGTCATGGAGACACTATAGTAGTGTGAGGTAGTGCTCTCCCCTACAATAGGTTCCTTTATATTGTTGTACAGCGACAAACTTCATGAAGAAATATCGTTAATAACTTGAGCAGAAAGGAAAACTGACAGTGTAAAGAAGATTAAAACACCTTTTTTGCTAAGTTCTCTAGGGTTGGAGTATACGTTTCTCTTTCGACTTATTGGGTCTTTTTACGACCTATATATTTGCAAACTAATGCTCAAGATCCAGTAACAACTACCTTCCCCTGCCTCATTAATAACAGCACGACACTGTAATAACAACACGATTTTGTAATAACAACACAATACTGTAATAACAACACGATACTGTAATAACAACACGACACTCTCATACCAACATGATAATTAAATAACCACACGATACTGTAATAATAACACGATACTGTAATAATAACACGACACTGTAATAACAACACGATTTTGTAATAACAACACAATACTGTAATAACAACACGATACTGTAATAACAACACGACACTCTCATACCAACATGATAATTAAATAAGCACACGATACTGTAATAATAACACGATACTGTAATAACAACACGACACTGTAATAACAACACGATTTTGTAATAACAACACAATACTGTAATAACAACACGATACTGTAATAACAACACGACACTCTCATACCAACATGATAATTAAATAAGCACACGATACTGTAATAATAACACGACACTGTAATAACAACACGACACTGTAATAAGAACACGATGACTAGCTCCTTCCTTAACCTTCTCGATTTTATTAACTTTTTTTTTTATTAACATTTTTTCTAACTTGGCGCACTATAGATACATTGATCGTAAGTTTTCCGAACCAATATTTAGTAATTATGAACAGTCGTTAGATTAGGTTGGGTTGGGAAGGTTAGTTTACAACCGTAAGAGAAAATATTATGAATAAATTTAAGCATATGAAAACGGTAAAAAATAACATTATCACTACAAAACATTCGCCGCCAAGAAAAACTGTGAGAAACATTTCGTCCAAACATTGGTAGAAAGAAGGCTTGAGTTATTTACTTTATTGATCTGTGTAAATTTCTCACGTGGTATTGTTTTGGGCTTGAGCGGGAATGCGTATAAACAAGCCCGTAACATCTTTGTATTATTTAAAGAATGACGTCATATTTTTACGAGTCGCCACAGAAAGTCAATAGCTTTCCCTTTTATCCAAACGCTCAAATCTCCCTCTACTGAACACATTACTTCGTCTCCTGGCGATATATTATTTCCGGATTAGGAATTATTATTTGTTCATATACTTTGCTAAATGGTTAGAAATGTGTTCGAGATTCGATATTTGCATACAAGAAACTAATGTTGTATGTTGAGGTGTAACATGGTTTTCAGATTGTTTCAACCATTTTTGCGGCGACAAATGTTTTCCCTGTTTCAGTCTCTGACGATTTTTTTATGCATAGATCTAAATGCACGTGTTGGTTGGATAAAAATAGTTTGGTTAAATGAAAGAGCAAACAGATGTAGATAAGTAATCGAAACCAAAATGGTTTACAAAATGAAACTACGAAAACAATATATTTTTTTACTACAGTTGATACGGGTCGTCGGGTATAGCGTGATCATTAGAATGCACAGGACGGGAGACAGATAAACGTGAGTGCGGGACTGCTGGCGTAGGAACTAAAGTGGGGCAGCGTTTTACATATAGTATTCACTACCTTGTACACTGCATTAACTAACAAGAGACTGTCTCAGCGAGTACCCCACCACTCAGTGGTTTTGTGCATCTCATGGTTAACTGTTTTCTACTCCCATAGAGCATCACCTGTGCAACCGCGTTTAGTTTTGATGAAATCATTGCATTCAGCACCCTCCAAAACACCCTGATTGATCATTTCCTAGCTTTTTTTGCCATCGGACATTTTTACCCCAAATTCACTAATTTGCTACTCCCGTAGAGCCACACCCGTGCATCCCCATTAGCTTTCGTTAGTTGTACACGATTGTGACAACCATCATCCAGGACCTATGTGAGCTGAGTAGAGACCTGCAGTAGGCCAGAACGGACATTCTAATGTTTATGATTTCGCCGAGATTACACCACCCAGTGGTGTAGTGTAAACATGTAACTAGTCAGAGAGTCTCGCCATAGTGGAAACATTGTTGGATCTCGTATTATCAGTGGGAATAATATACACACTGGATGCGATATTGATGGATAAATGAAATGCTGTCGTATTGATAGTACTTCAGTCAATTTCGTATTTTTATAATTTTATGAAATTGAAATTCATGGAGTAGTACCATCATGTTTATTAGGAATATATTTTACAAAAACAAGTTACAAAAACACATATACTTCGCTCTTTCAAGTGGCTGCCATATGGTTTCAAAATTAAATGCTGCCTTATAGTTAGTGGGATGCATATATATATATATATATATATATATATATATATATATATATATATATATATATATATATATATATTAAAACAACGATTATATATATAATTTTTGTATCTTTAAAAATAAAGTTAATTTTTATATAAAGTGAACTACCAACGAAACCATTTGGAAAGATGTTCACATGGGTAGGCAAGAAGCAGTCCGATCTCTGACCACAGATGTCAAGACAAACTGAACCAGTCATACTATTGGAGACTTGTCCCTGTGTTGAAGTTACTAAGCGGGGATTACGTCATCAATCTGGAAACTAATGAATTCTGTCAGACGAAGGGCAATTTAAGGAAAATACGCAGCGTTTGCAGCCAGAGTTTATTAAATATAATACAAAGACCAGGAAATCACTCCAAGTCGCGTCTTACTTTATCTTACTCAGTGAATCATGTCACAGTTCCGTCGTCACTTCGCGATTGCTTGGGGGACGTCAGTGTTTAATTAAGAAGCATAACAAAGTCACTGTCATGGAAGGAAAACTTTTGGGTTTGACGTTCGGATAATGTTCTTTACTTTCGGGTAAAGAATGACAAGCATGGGGCGCTGCGTCGCGCTCGTGATGACGGGCTAATTGGAAGGGACAGTAAGTTAGACTGAAAGAAGTTACGTTTTTATTAAGACAAGAAGAATATTCTAATATTTAATGAATATAAAAATCTGAAACGAATTCATTTTAGGCGAGGACGCTTCGTTTAATTTAAACCGACCTGTCATAGCTCTCACGTTGTTGTAACTTTAAACCGAAACAAGTTCATATTCTTGGAAACATAATCGCATAACTCTGTGTATAGAAACTTTAACGACAAATTAAGCAAGAAGTTCATTCAAATTAGGAGCCGTTTGAGCAATACAAATTATTTGGTCGCCAATCGAGGCTCCTTGTCCTATGTTATAATGAGTGCTTTCTCTACTACTAGCTCAAGGTCGTGATTGAATATATCAACATTATCAAATATTTTATTTGAGATTACCGTTGCTGATTAGCTATCGTATGACAAATTTCATATTGCTTTACTCTACACTACTCGCGTCAAATCTGGTAGTGGCGACCCTTTTTCCTCTAAAAACCGAATATTGTTTTTGAATTTATTATGTAAATATTATAACAGAGCCCACGTAAGCTGGCGCGTGATCTCGAAGGACGAGCAGAGGCGGTGGAAGGGGTAGAAGAAACAAATGACAGTTCCACAGAAATTGTAATATGACGTATAGAATTTAAATTAAAATAATGTAGATTTGACAAAGTAGAAAGGCCGCTATAAAGTTTTGATTTGATCTGTCATGTGAACCAGATAATTCACATAAAGTTTTTAACAAATTTGCTTATATAAGTTTTCTAAGCGACCGTGACGCCAGCAATATCTTAGATGTGGCTTTTGATGCAAAACGCACTAAAAAAACCAATGTTTTTGAATAGGACTCGCTTGGTGTTTTCTATCGATCGATCGCACACCGGCTTACGAGGGAACAGCTATACATAAGAGATGAGATTTAGTAGCCTATTTGTAGATATAAATTTACTAACTTTATATTTTGTGTGTGTTTCAGGTAAGGTATCAACTCTATTTTATAAAAGAAAAAAAATGAATCAGATCAAAGGTAAGCCGAGACATCACATGCTGCCCCACATTGAGGTTTCATCACAGTATGTACGATATTTTATTTAACAACCTACAACATATACAGACGACTAATGACGTCATTAGAGAACTTAAGGTGGGCGGGGGGAAGGTTATATGCTTGTATAAGAAGCAGTTTTTTCTTTTCTTTCTTGAAAGACACTGACATAAATATTATCGTGTTTTAAAAATTATAGAAAGAAGGGAAACCTGAACCAAAGGAAACAACCAAACGAAAAAAAATACAAATAAGGTGAATTGTATAGGTAAACAAAAATAAAACAAAAGTTTGCAATGTAAGTAAACAATAGTAATTTGAACAAGGTAAGGGAAAAGTGGAATAGAAATGTGATAAAAAAAAATGGTATTTTAAATATTTATGACAATGATAAATAATTTACCAATGGTATTAAAATCAATAATAGTTTGGAAATTTTCAAACTTTTCATATCTCTGACGCTTTTACAATTCGAGAAATTCTATCTGAAAGGAATACAACGTAATCTATGTATTCTGAGTTTGCACAATTACAAAACATTGCTTATTGTTTGGATCGAGAATCCCTTACGCATAAAATGTTAATTTCAAAAAGTTATTTCCAGTAAAACAAAACCACCTGTGGAGGACGAAGAATAATCCAAGCTGCGGGATGGTCAACATAACGTTAGGGAGCCTTCGCTCTTTATATCTTTGCGATAAAACGTCAAGTGTTTTGAGGCTGTTAAATTGCTTTATTGTAGCCCCTGATCCTCCGCAATAGCGTTTTAGGGCTTTGATGGAATAATGGTGCTATTAACAAGTGTTTTCGTCAACATTCTACTGTTTCATTCCATATTCCAATGCATGAACATCACAACTGAGCCTTAGTGGATTTTGGTCGTACAGCGTTGCTCTCTGTTTGTTTCATTTTGGTTTGTATTTTTCTCTCTCCGTGATGAAAATAACTTTTGTTTTGCTGAGTGAAATTCAAACTACTTTTCTTTACCAATATACAAATTTCCATTAAAAGTTACTCTTCAATATCCGGCACACAAGATGTCATGATCTCCTTTACCATATAGGGTTTCATATCCTCTGCTTAGAATCAGAACTAATTCATATGCTACTTATGTGTCTATAGTAGGTGATCGTCTCATGAAACCTCGTTGTGCACCGATCGTGCTGTCTAGGCAGAGCATTTCAGTTTCCCGTTCTTTAATATAGCTTCCCATAGAACAATGGGGGACTGTACCAAAGTTAGCTTTTAACGCCATTTTAAAGTTGCAATTAAACAGAAATAGAGTTGGTGGTTCAATTTGATTTAAAAACATTGAAAAAATTAAATATATTCAACTCGTCTGTAAAGAAATACAAAAACAAACAAGCTCTAAGAAAATGTTTGGTTCCAGTTTGTATTGAACGTGATTGTTGTACGTGAATTTATTTCAAAATGTTTCTAAAAAGCCAAAACATGTAACTCTCTCAAGGTTTTATCACCGCTTCATTACAGAAAGTCTTATCTGCTGTGCGTGTTGCCATTTACCCCTGCACGGTGTTCGCCCACCTTGCGGCGACATATGTTGTTTGTTGTTATTGTGGTAGCATAATGTGTTTCTGCAGGCGTTGTAATAAGAAACCGTCGAGAAGGGCAAATTAGTTCGTTTTATGCAAAGTGTTTGAGCCTTTGTGTTTACAATGCCTTTGAGTATTTATTGTCTTTGAGTTGGGAGACTTGAACGTTAACCAGGTTACGTAGAGCCGTATACTTCTTGAGTCCACGTACACTATAGGAAGGTCTCGTTGGTCCTAACAAACACATTGCAGCAGGAACTATGAAAGCTGCTTGCCATATTATTACCCAAACAATCCCGCCACACCCCAACAAAAGTGCACAAAGAGTTTAAATGCACTTAATTCATAACAAATATAAAACCTGATAACGTACGTTTTATCTTACAAAATTTACGTTTGGACCATTCATTATGTTTACATTGAAGTCATTTTAAACTAAAATGGGATTTTGACTTACTAATGTACAATACGTAAAGTATCATAACCCATGACTTATAAAAAACTGCTCCTGTATAAAATCATAAGAAATGGGTTCATTTAATCCAACAAAATGTACTACACAGAAAATTCCATTTGGAAACATAATTTTAAAAGCGATTAAACATAACCTCCAAGAGCCTCTAACTGGACACGAATACTATGTTAGTTTAAATAAAAAGGTTTGATTTTCGAAGATATTCGCTGCCAGCACAGAAAAGATGACGCGCACTATTGGGGCCAGTGTGTGAATGGGACGATAGATTTTATCGCGATGTAGCGCCGTCTGACTTTATAGTTTTGTTAAACTCAAGGAGAGACCGTTAAAGCAGACGCGCGCGCAACGGCATTACGGTCCCCGGCCAAGAGTTATTTGCAATATTCAATGTGACGCTCCCATAAATGTTTATGTCACTGCTTTGTATGTAGCACTCAGTCCCTTGGGAACTTGCTTTGTTCCTTAGTGCTAATACACAAGAGTGGAACAAACTAGGGATGCTAGAACTTGCCAACATGGATCTATAAATGTAAGGGTTTAAACTTTTACCGAGTTCCTAGATTTCGTAAACGACGGTCGAGGGATAAAATACTGAGTACTTCTTAGTAGTTTATTCCAAACATATTAATCTATACCTTACATATCACACTTACTTAATCTGTATTATATTACCTCGCAAACTTAGTCTATATTTATCTTTAATTTGGTATTTAATAAACAGGTTAGGTTAGATCATATCTATTTGTCTACACCTATCCTAAAACCTCAGAGGTAAAACCCAAGATTCACAAAGTGTATGGTGGCAGAAATTAGGAATGCCCGATTTCTAACACAGAAGAGTTTTTCTATATAGGGCTATTACAGAAACACACACACACACACACATACACACACACATACACACACACACACACTCACACACACACTCACACACACACACACACACACACACACACACACACACACACACACACACACACACACACACACACACACACACACACACAACCACACACACACACACACACACACACAAACACACACACACACACACACACACACACACACACACACAAACACACACACACACACACATACACACACACACAAACTAACAACAAACACACAAACACACACACACACACACACACACACACACACACACACATATATATATATATATATATAAGGCTCTCTCCCTCCCTCTCTCTCTCTCTCTTTCTCCCTCCCTCTCTCTTTCTCTCTCTCTCTCTCTATATAAGGCTTTCTCCTTCTCTCTCTCTCTCTCTCTCTCTCTCTCTCTCTCTCTATATATATATATATATATATATATATATATATATATATATATATATATAGAGAGAGAGAGAGAGCCTATATATATATATATATTTTAGAGCATGCACTTGGTTTAAGAAAGGCATAGATATAAGGGAAAACCATGTGCACTACAATGTTTTCAATCGATCCCAGGTTTTTCTGTTGTTCAGCATTTATATAAGTCCAGAATTAATTTTGTTTACCTTAAGCATTATATATGTAGAGAAGTATGGATTGTCTTGATAGTTGTGTCCAAGCAGAGAGCTTTCAGGTGATTCTGTTGTTATACTGGGACTGAATCTGTAATTCCGAAGTGTCGGTTTGGATCTCTGCCCTCAGGAGTGATTTTGGCCGAGTGCTGACTGGCGCATTGGTTGGCCGTGGGGGGTGGGCAGCGAAAGAATTACGCCCGAACCACTACCTTGCATTCCTATAATGTTTCGTTTTTTTTATCTCCCTTCCCTATTGTGCTATAAGTATCAAATGTCGAAGTAATCGGTTTGCTGATTCATTGCTTTAGAGAAAAGTGGTGAGTCCGAAGAAGGTGGGAATCTTGGGCGGTGGATTTACGGAAGAGAGAACACCTGCTGGTCGTCCTAGGGATTGTGCTTCCAGAGGGGAATTAGCCGTCATGGTCACGAAGGAGAGGAAGATTTAGTGCGCTCCGTCATATTATGACGCCAGCGAGACATTACAGTATACAATGTTGCTGTTTGAACACGGGTCACGTGGGAACCATCGCGAAAAACATCTCCAGCAGTGACATTATGCGCAACTCCCGCGTGCGGATATCAGCGCGCTCTGAGAGGCGTAATGCTAAACCCACTCCTCAGACGTTACTTCCAGCGTCTTGTCTTTAGAGCCTGGTACTGTATTTAAAGGCGCGATGCCATGTTATTCAGTGTAGACTTGAAGGTTTTATTACGTAATAAAATGTACAATTTGTGTTTAACAATCTAAAAATAACAATATAATATAAAATACACAATTAACTGTCATATTTAATAAACGAAAAAAGATTTGAGAGAAAAATATGCGAAAGATAATAGAGCTTTAAACGAGACACTTAGAAACAAAACCAAACACAGTAACCGTAAACATAAATCAGTAAAAGAAAAAAAAAACACAACCGAAACATAAAATATATTCATCCTGAATTTTATAAATATTTCAAAAAAGAGCGAAATTATCTAAAACAACATTAAAACAAATAGGTAAATTAATTATAGAAATGGAATTAGCAATAAAATTATAACCAAGAAGTACAAGGAAAGAACACTGTAATAGTCCTATACAAACTATCAAATTTATACAAATATGTATTGTAAATGCACGCGTAATATTGTTATTATAAAGGTGTCACAATAACTGGGATTTAAAATTTTAACAATGCATCGTTTGTATTGTGTTCGTATAGTTAGGTTTATGTGTATATCTGTGCAACAACGGATTGCGGGTTATTAATTTAAAGCGGATTACGTCACGACCGAGCGATTAATTCGAGTAGTACGCGTGCTGACGAGCGCGCGCTCTAGCGGCAGTTGATCAATGTCCACGTTACGTCGGCCAAATCGTTTCCCCCATTAAGGGTGTAATTATTCCGGCGCATAATCTTTCTTTGTACATAATTACGTCATAGATACTATGGAAGCATTTAATCTTAGACAAGTAGGATATGTTTGAATGTAAGTGTACAAATCCACTTTGCACTGTAGGACAGTCACGCTCTAGGATGTCTTCGCACTTGCTCCAACGGGTCGTTACGTAACTTTGTAAACTCGATTATCCCTGTTGTTTGCAAGAAACAAAGGTTGACAGTCATGTTTCGTCCACTCCGTCTCTGTATCTAGGTTAGGCGCTTGGAGTAAGGGGAGAGCCTGGACGTATAGGCTACCCGCTTCTCTCCTTGTTCTGGCATTGCAAATAAAAAGCTAATGGCTAGCGGGAAACTATTTAAGGAATGAGTATATGGACGGAACGTGCGTGCTGTAAAGCTGAGCAATTCGTCCCATTTGATGGGTTGTTGCCAAATTTCGAAGCAACAAAACACTCAGATGCTTTTCTTGGCAATGTTCACGCAAGCCTGAACCCACAACCGCCAAACATAACATTATGGTGTGACCTTGGCCTTTTGGTGTTATACGTTAGCCCAGGTCGGGGTTGTACTTCAGTGCAGCATCCTTTGTAGTGTGACTAAAGTATTTGGAGAACAGCCCACCTAACCTGTCGCTGCACATGTGGCAGACATTAAATTTATATATGTTACTAGAATTTAATGTCACCCTAACACACACGGGTGCAACTAGAGAGTGTTTTTCGGGGGTACCTCTTTAAATACCTTTCTAATATGTTATACCCTATCGGATTTAATTTAAATCGGTGTCTTATGACTAATATACAGTATTATTTATCAATTTATTCTATTTGCTTACACTCTCCTTACACACGAGTGTCTTGTAGAAATCTTCTTTCGTTATTAAAAGACGTTTTTAATCCTCTACTCACGTTCGAATACATTTTTCGAAAAACTGGTAACGGAAGGCAATAGATGTCAATACAGTTTTCTCAAATATTATTGCATTAATTAAATGTAATGATTTAATTATAGTTTTATATTGGAAAAAAATCGTTTCAAGAAAGAGGCAAGGTATGCAATATAGTTAATTCGTCTCATTCCACTTGAAGTACGTACAACATGATTTCATCAAACAGATGATATTATGTTATGGGTTATGTGGTAGAACAGCTGTTTTAACGCATAGATTATCTTACTTATTTATACTAATTGTAATTATTTATAAATAATAAATAAATTAAATGTTCACGAGTATGTCCGTGAAGTGTAGAAGAGTGTGTCGTGCCTATTCGAATTCGTATATCCCATGTTGCTTTATCTGCGAGAATGTAAATATATAGTTGGCGTCTAAGACTTTTTTATATCTTGCAAGCTTTATCTCGATGAGTGGCTATGTGCATTGCATTACGCCACAAATTTGGTTCGGGGAACGGGAACGGGGAAAACGTCAACGGAGGCTTTTACAAAGGGTTTGAAAATCGTTTGTCTCTGTTACTTTCGTATTGTTTACACGTCGGTTACTCTTCTTCTAAAACCGAACACAACCGCACGAAGATAAACAATAAAGTGAGAAGATACTATATTTATCCTTATATAGATTAGTGCTTTAAAGTGGAAAGATTGTATGAAGATTTTTTTATGTATAATTGTACAATGCGATAAAAAAGGTAGATAATTCTATTGAATGAAAACGAAGAGATGGAGAAGGATAGAGGACAGAAAGAAAGGGTAAGGGGAAGGTAAAATTACAAGAACAAAGAAAAGAAAAACAGATATAAAAGGAGCGGCAATTAAAAACGAAAATAAGAGAAATAAGATTCAGAGAATTAAATAGAAAGAATGATGAAGACAAAGAGATTAAAAAGGAGTAGCATGTCATTCAGAAAAATAGGGGTAGAAATAAGTGAATGAAAAGGAGACGAAGAAGCGAGGGAAAAGATACAAGAAAAGGGAAGGAATTAATAAGCTTGAGGGAAACTATTGGGCGAAGAACATACGGGAAGCGAGAATAATAGAGAGTATTCTCTGAGTACTAAAAGAATACTGTATTTTAAATAATATCATAAAAGTAAATTTTAACATAATAAAGGAAGTAAGTTTGAAAGTTGATTTTAGGGAATTGTTCTAAGAAACCATGAATTATTCAGCCGAACAGATACAAAAGAAAAGACAAATATACAAGAGATTGGTGTTAAGAAATTCAAGAAGTTTACCTCAGGAAAATGAATGAACACGAAGGTTATGAACTAAGCAATTAATATTCAAGGGCGTTTTAATATTGAAGCAACAATGAGGGATAAAAGGAAATATTTGAAGATTCAGTTTGTCGTTGTTGCCCCGAAGATTTTAAGATAAAACTTACAAGGTTAGTAAATTATTTATTGATATTAATAGACTACATCTTTAACCTGAGCTACAAGTATACACTCAAACACTCAAGGACATAGATTAATTGGGACACTTTCCTATTAAGTCGTTAATGTCTAAATTATCCATGAAGCACATCTCCTGTCCTCAAAAAGAAAAATTTAAGTGCTGCTACAGGCTAGCGCCACATAATAATGTATTTAAAGTGTTTGTGTTTTTGACTTTGCTATTTGGTTCTTGAGGTTAGTTTTAACCCTTTCTCATTTAATAATTTTAATTGACTATTATTAATTAAGTTTACATATTAAACGTTAGTCTAAAATACTAGCAACAGAAACATTTTTTGTCTATCAATCTATCTTATGTGGCTTATATTGCTCAAAGCCCATAACAATATTTCTTAACATCTGTTTATATTTTGTTCATCTATCCCCAATTTCTTTTTATATTTAAAAAGCCTTTGAATCCTACAATTTACTTAATTAATTTCTTTTCAAACAATATATAAATTTCTTTATTAATTTTTTTTAAAAATTTAATAACAATTTAATTTTTTTTTCATATTCATAAACTTGTTTGGAGGAGTCCTCCATTTTGTGGTGGGAATTTCCCCCACTAAACAATACCCCTTAAAGTTACGTTTTAAACAAAGCCATTGCTTGAAAACTTTACAACTCTATAAAAAAATTTCTTTAATTTTAAATTTATGGAATTTCAATGTTCTCCAAAAAATGTTAAATATAAAATGTTATTTGATTGTAAAAGAGAGAAGCTATGATCTGGCCGTTACACTTAGGATCGCTCCTCGTTCCAGTTACGTTACCGTAATCTTCTCCCTCTATATAGTTGTTTGGTGTGGCCATCTTGGAAGTGAATGGAAGCGTCACCCTCTGTCAAGTCCTTTGTCGATTAATTCAAAAACAGTTTCAGATTTGGCTTTACTAAAATTCATTTAAACTTTACTAAAAATTGATTGAAAATTACTTAAATATAAAATTAAAGAAATTCATTATATTTTAAATTATAAAGGTTATGCAAGGAAAAATATTTCACGTAGATTCTTTTAAATTATAATATAGTATATTTTCATTTCGAAAAATTGATAACTTTTTAACAAGTATGTAAATAGGAAAATAGAATTATTTGTTATAATAAAATGATTATAAATTACAGAAATATACGATAGGATTGTAGAGAAAATAAGATGTTAATGGGGAATAAATAAGAAGTAATGAATAAGAGTAATTAAATATTTAATGAGAAGAATTTTAGGTAAATTAAAAGCTAAGATATACATATAAAATAATTTCTAGTTTATTATCATAATATATAAAATCTTTTTCTACTGGGAAAATATTAAGGCAAAAGTAGGAAGAATGTTAATTTAATTTGTTTATAAGTATAATCAAGCCAAGGAGTGGCAAGAAGTTAATTTAAATTTTATCTTTATACAAGTGGTAAATTTCTTATGTGAACGATATTAATATTATAAATAATTACAACGAATAAATTATTCACAATTTACTAAAGATATTTCAGGAAAAATATAATTGCTTTGATAATGTTACGTTAGGGATAAAGAAGCTAAATTAATAAATAGTTAATGCCTGTAAAAGTGTGCATGCTTTACCACCTTATAAACAAAAAAATATGAGTTTCCAACTAGCAGTCATTAGTGAAGCTTAGCTAAATGACATGCAGTTTCACAGTTTCTTAATAAAAGGTTTCCAAGTACCAAACACCTCCAATAGCAGACACCCCACCCCGAGTGTTATGCTAGTATAGGGAAATACTCCGCTAATTGGTTTCCATACGAAATCTAGGAATTTATTTCTAGGAGATCTAGCCAGGGATGTTACAGGCTACGGTTGACTGACCGAAATTCCTCCTAGGTCATTCTACCATTGCAGGGCGACTGGTAAGTATTAGAGAAAGCTAGATATTAGGAAAGGTAGGTCCTAATGCTACCAGGTAAGAAAGAGTCTCGGAAAATAGTAGGAAATTAATTATTGAAAAATGAATGTTGAATATTAATAGGGGAAATATAAGGGAGTAATAAGTAATAAAGGGGGGAATTGAAGGTTGAAGATTAATAGGGGAAATAGGAAAAAGGAGTAATTGAGGAAATGAGGAAGATAAATGAATAGTAAATAAGGAGTAAAGATGTAAAAGGTTTAAAAATAAAGATAGCCGTGTACAGATGATGAGCGAAAAAAGGCCCGTTGCAACACACACACACACAAACTAATAACAAGGAAGTGTGGAAACCTTAATCTTTTGTCCATGTTGGTTAGCAAAGTGAATCTATATAGCCCAAAGCCCTTGGGCGATGTAAGCCTACATAGCTGCAAGGAATTAAGTTCTTTGAATAATTTTCAAACAAACGATGTAATACAAATATTGTCGGCTTTGCGACATTACATAAAAAGTTGCAACTATTCCTGAATATTTCCATTGTTAGGTTTACATAGCGAGTAACAAATCCACAACGGTATTTATTTATCTGTCACTTAAGTACAGAGAAGGGTCGCTTTGGCAATGGTTTATTCCTTAAATAAGTACGATTTATAGTGTATAGATAGTTGGAGATTTACTCTAAATATATTTAAGTAGGTCTGTAGAACCTTTAGGAGTTTTTGGATCTAATCGGATCTAAAAGGCAATTTAAATTAGTTTTTTCTATTTTACACCTGTTAGAAAATAATATTAAGAAGCTAAAATGGATTGCTCGAACTAAAATTCTGGAGTCTTACAGGATAGAGTTCTAGCAAATATAACTCGCACTAGATACTACAAGCCCAAAACACGACGTTACAACTTCTTCCGCGAAGTTAAATGCCATAAACATGAAGGTACAGCCCATACGTGAAGCTACGGGCCAACAAATTGGAGTTACAGCTCCATACGTGAAGCTATAGGCCAACAAATTGGAGTTACAGCTCCATACGTGAAGCTACAGGCCAACAAATTGGAGTTACTGCTCCATACGTGAAGCTACAGGCCAACAAATTGGAGTTACAGCTCCACACGTGAAGCTACAGGCCAACAAATTGGAGTTACAGCTCCATACGTGAAGCTACAGGCCAACAAATTGGAGTTACAGCTCCATACAAGAAAAAAACCAGTAGTTACAGTTCCATACGAGAAGTTACAGCCTCATAGGTGAAGTTTGAGGAAAAAAGACGGAGTTAAAACTCTATACTTGAAGTTTCAGGCCCAAAACATGGAGTTATAGCCCCATACTAAGAGTTACAGGCCTAAAACTAGAAATTACAGTCCCATATTTGAATATACAAGAAACGTAAATTTAATTTTCTGTTTAACTTTATTTCTCGCCTTCAGTTTTGGGTAAATTTTAATAAAACGTTATATTGTATGGAAGGTATACAGCCTAGTTATATTTACAAACCAGCAAAGGTACAAAGGCCGCACTCTGATTAGGGCGGTAAATTCAGTAAATGGAAGGAAGCAGGGATAATTGCTCGAACGGTGGACGGAACAGTGTTTAACGGAAAGTGATTAACGTGAAGTCTGGTGGGAAACTTTCCTTTTGTAGTAAGAGGAAGTACCTCCTGCTCCCCCTCGTAAGAGGAAGTACCGCAACACGGAGTACAGGGAGGAGCCCGCTGCTGTGGCTACCGGCTGGGAGAGAGTGTGGCGTCGCCGCCGTCGGCTGAAGACCAAGCCGGCACGTGTCGAGGAGTTGAAGAAGAAGTACTTCTTCTGGGACTCCGAGGAAGCCGACGACACGTGTACTGAGCTGATCCCACGCGACGAGCTCGCTACATCATTTAAAGAAATAACCGAGCTCGTCCTAGCTCCGGGAGTCTGCATCCCGGACAAAGACTTTGCAGTGGGACACATCGACTTATACGAAGACCTCATGATGAACGAGGAGGAAAAGGAGCTCAGGGCTAAACGCCGGTGGCGTAATAAGCAGCGGGCATGGCGACGGCAACGACGCAGAGAAGCGGAAGCAGCTTCCCTATTAAAATAAGATATATGTATTCAAATAAATTGTATTTTTTCTTATTAATTCTAAATTTGTACTGTTTTCTTTGTTAAAAATTTTTTGAATAAAAAACCCCAATTTGTACAGGGCGCTGCGCTATACAAAGGGGAATATTACGGTAGGGCGAACAAGTGTTTGGGCCGAGAGTTTAGAATCTTATAAAACCGTCCAAACACGTGATTGTTGAAGAACAAGTTCATGCTATTTTTTTTAATCTCTAAATTCTAGTTTTTAGTAAGAATGGCAAGTTCATAAAGTCTAGAGTTATTGTGAGACCTATAAGAGATATATTATTGTAAACAGATCGGCTCTCCAGTAGTAAGCTGGGCACAAATTCCGATAGTTCTCTTCATGTTCCTTGTGCGGTTGCAATATTTGGGTGTAATGGACACAATGTAAGGAAACAATGGCGAATCTCATACTTGATCCTCAAAAAACTCCCATTCCATTACTTCCTGAAGCAGGATATATCTAGTGTCATTGGGACATTACAGCTGTAGCGTCTAATTTCTTATTCCTCTCTCTCTCTCTCTTCCTACCCAACCGACGAATTTCCACTTAGTTGGCGTCATAGTCGGTTTTAGATATATGTAGCATACGACTATAGAAGCACATTTCAACAGCCTCGAGGAATATCGTTCCAGAGATGAGAGAAGCAGTAGAACTTTAGAGGTTATGCTGCAAGCCACAAGCCGTGAAACCTCGTAAAGAGATTATTTGAAGGTGCGCGACACAAAGCTGGGGATCTGGAGAAAGGGATAGAATGGGAGCTCTGACCAATTTATATTTTTGGGGAAGTAAGCTCTCGTAACGAGATTATTTTAAGGTGCGTGACACAATGCCGGGAAACCTGCAGAAGGGGTTAAAAAGAGAATTCTGCCCACATTATAGTATTGCGGGAGTAAGCTCTCGTATTGCGATTATTTGAAGGCGCGTGACACAAAGCCGGGGAGCCTGGAGAGGGGGCTAGAAAGAGAGTTCTGCCCAATTTCTATTATTGGGGAAGTAAGCTGTGTTAACGAGATTATTTGCAGATTTGGAGACTTTATAGTGCACTCTATAAATAAGAATCTATTCATATATTTAAGCGACGTTAGGTTGAAGTAAAATTCATATATTCCGGCTGTGATCAAGGGACGGCAGTTTAACTTCAAATAGTCCCTGTTTGGCGAGCATCTACAATTTGTGTTTCGGTATGTTCACCATTTGGGGGCGCTAAAAGTAACCACTAAAATTTATGAGGAAAGTTTACACAGGTTAAATCTGTAATTAGTCCTAGGGTCATTGAATTTAAATATGGTCTAACTTTCTCAACCTAAAAGGCACGCAAAACTGATGCATAAATTATATTTAGTTTTATTTATATGCCCTTAGAAGTGATATAGATTTGCCCCTTCGTATTTATTATTTTTGTGTAACGTTAAAATCTCTGAATCGTTTTATATATAACGTTGGATTGTATTTATAGAGCTGCGAAAGGAGTTAACAGTTTAAACTGTTGCTCTCCCGCGGGATCAAAGCGGGAACGGGATTGGCATTCCCATTTATCTCCTGTGAATTTCGTTCTAACATCGCTAAAACATTTGACAAATATTAAAATTAAAATTGTTTCCTTTTTCAAATATGTATTAAATCAGTAAAAAATAATTATAAAAATATATTCTATTAAAATGCAATGAATAATTTTTATTTTACATTTTATCATTGGATTGGCTTTTGTGTAGGCTTGAATGGAGCAAAGAATCGAATAATTCTTTATAAACGTATGATTATATCACTAAGGTCAGGGAGTTAAGAAAAATATAAAAGTTACTTGCATTCGTTTTAATGGAAATGTGCGTTTTAGAAACCTTTTATAAATGATTATATGCCTATGGATTATATTATTTTAATGGCATACTATACGTTTACTTATGGGTTTTAATTATTTTGTGATATTCAAACTTCATATTCTATATAACGACTCCCTTGTTATACCATAAGAAGGAGCGGGGTAACATACGGTATCCTAGGAACGTTATGGTGCCCAGTACGGGGTTACCAGCCACTTTATTGTCCTAGGAGTGATCGCAGGTACGCATGTACAGCTCGAGTTGAACTTGGATCTGTAAAAAGCACACAGAATTTGAAACAAATATTGTCAAAACAAAACAAGCGGCAAACACTTAACTCCCGGGCTTAATGCACTCTCCTCAGGGCGTAAAACTCTCGCACGCACGCACGCGTAGAGAGAATAGTACAATGAGCCACACTGTCATACTTTCTTTGATAATAAATTTTGCTATTTATTCATGTAGTGTTAGAACTGTCTGTTGATTTTCTCGGACCCATGTATCAAACAGTCGCGCCGAACGTAACAGTTCATTGAACTAGAAAGCGATAACGTAGGCACACATGTGATCCGGTCCGTTCGTTAAAAAAGGAAAGACTGGGATTTTGGCGCTAACATGGCTGTGAAATAATCAACTATTAGAAAACACTTGATTTTCTTCCTAAATAAGGTACAGTACTTCACACAACAATTGCAAATATATATTAAATTTGTAGGTTTTGGTAGTTTGAAGGTGTTTTCAAGGGGCTGGGGCAACGACAAGTACAAACTCAGATAAATGTGTGTTTTAGACTGAGTGTCTAGCAAGGTTACTGGTTCTGTTCCACACACCACGATATTTATATGCAAATTATTGTTGAGATATTCAAATTACAGAGCCGATGAGTCAGGTTAGTTGTGTTTCCACAGCGATATATTTATGGAATAAATTATTCATAACACAAGTTGTCTCGGCAAGGGACCGATAGACAACGTCTTAGCAAAGAGTGGCCGCTCGCAGAATGTATTGTTAAATATTGCCTAGGAACACTGCTCAAATATTATTCCCGTTATTTGGGAAAATCTGTCCGCGATTATCATTTTTTTTTTTATATTTCAAGAAGGTCTGGGTACGAAACAATTTGAACACAACTTACCCCCCCCACCCACACAGACACTGGGAAACGAGAGTAATGCATGCAGGAGCACCTCTCTCTCTTTCTCTCTCTCCCTCACATTATATGATTTTCGATCTGGTCTTGTGTCTTTGATGTGTGTGTCGTGTATATATGTATGTATATATATATATATATATATATATATATATATATATATATATATATTTATACACACACACACACACACACACACATATATATATATATATATATATGTGTGTGTGTGTGTGTGTGTGTGTGTGTGTGTGTGTATATATATATATATATTTATACACACACACACACATATATATATATATATATATATATATATATATATATGTGTGTGTGTGTGTGTGTGTGTGTGTTTGAGTTTGTGTGTGTGTGTGTTTGAGTTTGTGTGTGTGTGTGTGTGTGTGTGTGTGTGTGTGTGTGTGTGTGTGTGTGTGTGTGTGTGTGTGTGTGTGTGTGTGTGTGTGTGTGTGTGTGTGTGATAGTGGTCTGCCGAAATACTTCTATAAAGGTAAATAATTGATCTATAAGGAACGGGTAAACCCTATAAAACCTACATTTGTACTACGGTTTCCAACTTCGAAGTGTTTTTTAATAATCAATATACATTCCATTAACAAGAATATTTTTAGAAATATATATATATATATATATATATATATATATATATATATATATATATATTTATACTTACACACTGCAACGGTGCTTCACCCCGTCAACCTTCAACCTGTGAAAGTTGCCTACCACCTAGTTACATGAGCAAGTATTTAAAATCCCATCTAATAAGTATACCCTGGGAACGTTGTCTATAAAGTGTATTTAAAGTCATGGTAAGGTCAGTGATCTGTCATATGGTCTAATTTCATGTCAGCTGAAAACACATAAAATTTATCACATCATAAATTTGCCTTACCATGCTTTGAAGACATCTCTCCACCATGCTCCTGCTTTAGTGAGGTCCGTGCAAGATAGAGTCTTACCATATCCTCCTAAAAGAGGTCCTGTGTTTTATATGGTAAAACCTGTCAGTGAGTATCAACTCCTGGGCTTTAAAGCTAAACCAACTAGTCCTTAAGCTAGCTAATAATTTATAATTTAATTTAATTTAATTAATTTCTCTGGATGGGTTGCTCGATTATCTTTAGGTTGCACATTGGTTTCTAGCTATTTATTATTAAATAAATATGACTGACTCTAATAGGCTGGATTTTATTAATTGCATTGATTTTATGAATTTACTATTATGATTTACTAGTTGGGAAATAATTAAATTTATTATTTTTGTACACAGGATTAATTCAATAAAATTTACTCCTTTGAATTTGTTGGAAACTGAATTTAATAATAAAGAAATTTGTAACTGAAATAAATTGAATATATACTTTTAAATGGTACTATTTTAAAGTCCTTAGCTAACAAAACATAAATGAAATTTTCCTCAAATAAACTAAAATTACTTTGATATTTATTGCAGGGAGGTTGGCTAAGTTTATTTCAATTATTATAAATTTCAAATTTAATTTATGATCTTATTTTGTGGCAGCAGTTAAATGCCATTCAATAAATTTACATATTGTATTATTGAAACCAAATTTGTTACTAATTCTACTACCACAGAAATCATTGATTTACAAGCTTCTGAATTTCTATATATAAATTGAAATATTTTAATTAAAACTAGATTTCAAATTTTATCACTCATTCAGAAAATACTAAATAATTTGTGATTGACTTTGTTTAATAATTTCTGTTTGAGAAAGTATTTATATTTTTCTACGAGTTAAATATTGATAAATATTTTTTCCCAGTTTATTTAACTACTGGTTGTAACAAACGTTATTGCATTTCCTTAGATAGTATGAATGAATTTATGTTATAAATATGCCTAATATTCTTTCTATCTTTTTCCATATACTTTACTATTTCTCTATTTGCAAACATTTGCAAATTTTTACATAACCATTTTTATAACTAAATACTTTTGTAATTTTCAATTTTTTAATTTAATTTTCAAGGAAATAAAGCCATTATTTATAATTTTACACATTTAAAACATTTATTTGAATCTTTGAATCTTTGGAACGTATTCCAAGATCAAATTTTATTTAATTACTAAATATGTATAGAAATCATGACTTGCCCAAATCTCGCACTTTCCATGATACGTCCCAAGGTCCAAGGAGATGACTTTATTGAATTGTAACGGGACATTTCAACCCGTTACATCCTCCTTGCTATTGAATGTATTTGGGATCTTGATCCCAAATTAAATTTAATACTACTTACAAAAATCCTTAGCTTATTACAAGATTTTTCTGTGTCCTTTGGAGTCCTTACACCTGAAACTCAAACAACACTTCATTTTTGTATTTTCAATTTACCACTCACTTAACTTGTTTCTCTGCACTCACGATGCAAGTCAATTTTTCTACATGTTACTTTATTTCTCTTAATTAATTTTATTATTTTTATTACCAATAAACCACTCAATAAATAATGCTTTATTTACTTGATTTACATGCCTTTTGATTTTGTGTATTTATCATATCATTTATTTTCATTAATGTTTATAAACTACTTATAATTAACAATTATTAATTTATGTTACAAGTGAAGTTTTAATTTGTTTTGCTTTCTGACATTTAACCATTTGAATTTCGCTGCTATCGCGCCGCTATTTCCACAGCTGATTTTGACAGACAGCGATATCTTTTAACCAAAGTTCAAATCAGCAACTCCTGTATTCGACGTCATCGGCTCTGTCTCGTTACTTGGACTTTGCAACCCCCCACTCTTGATCATAGCGGTTTAGTCGCGGTTGCATTACATTTCCCATAGCCCTTGATATGACCTAGACAATGTTTAGCAGGAACCTTCGAGTCTGATTTGGTTTGATTCTACTTCTGTCGACGTTCGATTTCCGACCGCTTGTCTGATTGCATATCATACAGTTTATTTTCCTTGTGATTCAATATGCTCGTAACTAACTTTATCGTAGCCTAAGTAAATCCTCATTATAAACATATTTGAAACTAACCATTTTGTCCAGATTATTCCTATAATTCAAGATTTGATTTCAATTTAATTTTTTAACATTTCCAAATCGTAATTTTAATTTTTGTAGAATAATTATTTTTCCAAATATTTTATAATTATTGGTTAAATTTGTTTTGTCCTTTACGTCATAGATTCCCCTAGATTTATGTGTGATTATATTTTTTGAAACTTGCTGTACTTCTATTATTATTTATTTTAAGGCATTGTTTATTGGTAATATTTTTGTTATTTTTTTTACGGTATCTTTTCCACTCTGCTCGTCCTTTGTAATTTATTCGTCTCTTTATACCTAATTCTTGTTTCTGTAATTTCCTAATAATTTTATTGCGATCAGTTGCCATTATTTTACTAGTTTCGTTAGTTAGAGATTTCAGATTATCGATATGCATATAACATGAGCTGTTGACTAATTTATTAAAATTAGCTATTTTGTTTTTTGTAACTTCAGGTCTATCCTGAAAGTTAGTTAATTCTTTTGTTTATGGATCTTGGCCATATTTCTTATATTTTGTTTGTGGCTCGTGGCCGTAATTTTCGGATTCTTTGATCCCTTTCTCCCCTTTACTTTCCTTTATTATTTTTTGTTTATTTAAATTTTTTGGGCTTATACCCCGGTTTGTTTTATTTTTACCATTTTTAATGGATTTAAATCGCTCATTTTACCGCATTCGATTTTAATTTTGTTATCTCCTAACTTCCCTCGCTCCCTGCTTTTAAATTTTATTTAATTACTAAATTTGTATAGAAATCATGACTTGCCCAAATCTCGCACTTTCCATGATACGTACCAAGGTCCAAGGAGATGACTTTATGCTTCCAGACTGGTAGTTCTTCTCGTCTTGAATTTGGTTCATTCAGGAAGCAGGAACGGACAAATTCGGCGAAGCCAGTTTCTTGACAAATGAAAATTTTAACCGTGATTTTTCATATTTCGATGTCTAGTTTTCACTAGACATAAATTAAGACATACTACATTATTCCCGCACTACGCAGCTTCGAGTTTATGCTCTAGAAATCTATTTTGGTATTTTTGCTAATTTAACAGAAACTATGACCTTTCTGGTCAGTGGCCTAATTGCGAGAGAGCTCCTAAACGCTCAGCGACAGATATCGTCTCTATTCCCCCACCCTCGATTTGCTTGTCTGACTTGGATTTTGCCGTTTTTTCTTGTCTTAACTGTTTATTTAAAATATTGTAGAAACCTGATGTTTACGTAGCACACAAAACACTCCCGAAGTCATGATTTGTGTACAATTACAATCTATTTTAGAATTATAGACTTAATGATCAATATTCATGGCTTGAAAAATTTATTTAAATTATATTTTATAAATTGAGATTATTTCAATTGTTTATTGAATTGTAACGGGACATTTCAACCCGTTACAACACACACACACACACACACACACACACACACACACACACACACACACACACACACACACACACACACACACACACACACACACACACACACACACATACACACACACACACACACACACACACACACACACACACACACACACACACACAAACACATATATATATATGTGTGTTTGAGTTTGTGTGTGTGTGTGTGTGTGTGTGTGTGTTTGTGTGTGTGTGTGTGTGTGTGTGTGTGTGTGTGTGTGTGTTTGTTTGTGTGTGTGTGTGTGGGTGTGTGTGTGTGTGTGTGTTTGAGTTTGTGTGTGTGTGTGTGTGTGTGATAGTGGTCTGCCGAAATACTTCTATAAAGGTAAATAATTGATCTATAAGAAACGGGTAAACCCTATAAAACCTACATTTGTACTACGGTTCCAATTTTGAAGTATTTTTTAATAATCAATATACATTCCATTAACAAGAATATTTTTAGAAATAACGGCTTGAAGTTTCACTTCAATTTAATGCCTTGGCAATATCGAGATCCCCATTCACCACTCTCCAGCAAAAGCCTCGTTGCAAGTGGCACAGGTTGGAGACGGCCATGATACACGGCACAGTGGTGGTGGTGTAAAGATTTGTATTCCCATTCGACTGTGGCGTGCCACTGTGACATCAGGTCTCTGACTGTTCCACGCAAACAGCTGATTAAAATACTAACGAATTTATTTGTCATATCATATTTAACTTGGACCTATAAAACGGCTCCCTTTCGCTTATCTGTTAAAGCTTAAACTGTTCCACGTAAAGAATTACTTTCTTATGCAAACTTGGCACGCTATTTATGTACGTAAGAGGTGTGTATTATTTGTATACAATACACGGTACTTTACCAAAAGGTAAACTATCTAGAACGTCATTGGGAAAGTGCCAACTTGTAAGGCTATTTATGTACGTAAGAGGTGTGTATTATTTGTATACAATACACGGTACTTTACCAAAAGGTAAACTATCTAGAACGTCATTGGGAAAGTGCCAACTTGTAAATCTATTTATGTACGTAAGAGGTGTGTATTATTTGTATACAATACACGGTACTTTACCAAAAGGTAAACTATCTAGAACGTCATTGGGAAAGTGCCAACTTGTAAATCTATTTATGTACGTAAGAGGTGTGTATTATTTGTATACAATACACGGTACTTTACCAAAAGGTAAACTATCTAGAACGTCATTGGGAAAGTGCCAACTTGTAAGGCTATTTATGTACGTAAGAGGTGTGTATTATTTGTATACAATACACGGTACTTCACCAAAAGGTAAACTATCTAGAACGTCATTGGGAAAGTGCCAACTTGTAAGGCTATTTATGTACGTAAGAGGTGTGTATTATTTGTATACAATACACGGTACGTTACCAAAAGGTAAACTATCTAGAACGTCATTGGGAAAGTGCCAACTTGTAAGGCTATTTATGTACGTAAGAGGTGTGTATTATTTGTATACAATACACGGTACTTTACCAAAAGGTAAACTATCTAGAACGTCATTGGGAAAGTGCCAACTTGTAAGGCTATTTATGTACGTAAGAGGTGTGTATTATTTGTATACAATACACGGTACTTTACCAAAAGGTAAACTATCTAGAACGTCATTGGGAAAGTGCCAACTTGTAAGGCTATTTATGTACATAAGAGGTGTGTATTATTTGTATACAATACACGGTACTTTACCAAAAGGTAAACTATCTAGAACGTCATTGGGAAAGTGCCAACTTGTAAGGCTATTTATGTACGTAAGAGGTGTGTATTATTTGTATACAATACACGGTACTTTACCAAAAGGTAAACTATCTAGAACGTCATTGGGAAAGTGCCAACTTGTAAGGCTATTTATGTACGTAAGAGGTGTGTATTATTTGTATACAATACACGGTACTTTACCAAAAGGTAAACTATCTAGAACGTCATTGGGAAAGTGCCAACTTGTAAGGCTATTTATGTACGTAAGAGGTGTGTATTATTTGTATACAATACACGGTACTTTACCAAAAGGTAAACTATCTAGAACGTCATTGGGAAAGTGCCAACTTGTAAGGCTATTTATGTACGTAAGAGGTGTGTATTATTTGTATACAATACACGGTACTTTACCAAAAGGTAAACTATCTAGAACGTCATTGGGAAAGTGCCAACTTGTAAGGCTATTTATGTACGTAAGAGGTGTGTATTATTTGTATACAATACACGGTACTTTACCAAAAGGTAAACTATCTAGAACGTCATTGGGAAAGTGCCAACTTGTAAGGCTATTTATGTACGTAAGAGGTGTGTATTATTTGTATACAATACACGGTACTTTACCAAAAGGTAAACTATCTAGAACGTCATTGGGAAAGTGCCAACTTGTAAATCTATTTATGTACGTAAGAGGTGTGTATTATTTGTATACAATACACGGTACTTTACCAAAAGGTAAACTATCTAGAACGTCATTGGGAAAGTGCCAACTTGTAAGGCTATTTATGTACGTAAGAGGTGTGTATTATTTGTATACAATACACGGTACTTTACCAAAAGGTAAACTATCTAGAACGTCATTGGGAAAGTGCCAACTTGTAAATCTATTTATGTACGTAAGAGGTGTGTATTATTTGTATACAATACACGGTACTTTACCAAAAGGTAAACTATCTAGAACGTCATTGGGAAAGTGCCAACTTGTAAATCTATTTATGTACGTAAGAGGTGTGTATTATTTGTATACAATACACGGTACTTTACCAAAAGGTAAACTATCTAGAACGTCATTGGGAAAGTGCCAACTTGTAAATCTATTTATGTACGTAAGAGGTGTGTATTATTTGTATACAATACACGGTACTTTACCAAAAGGTAAACTATCTAGAACGTCATTGGGAAAGTGCCAACTTGTAAGGCTATTTATGTACGTAAGAGGTGTGTATTATTTGTATACAATACACGGTACTTTACCAAAAGGTAAACTATCTAGAACGTCATTGGGAAAGTGCCAACTTGTAAATCTATTTATGTACGTAAGAGGTGTGTATTATTTGTATACAATACACGGTACTTACCAAAAGGTAAACTATCTAGAACGTCATTGGGAAAGTGCCAACTTGTAAGGCTATTTATGTACGTAAGAGGTGTGTATTATTTGTATACAATACACGGTACTTTACCAAAAGGTAAACTATCTAGAACGTCATTGGGAAAGTGCCAACTTGTAAGGCTATTTATGTACGTAAGAGGTGTGTATTATTTGTATACAATACACGGTACTTTACCAAAAGGTAAACTATCTAGAACGTCATTGGGAAAGTGCCAACTTGTAAGGCTATTTATGTACGTAAGAGGTGTGTATTATTTGTATACAATACACGGTACTTTACCAAAAGGTAAACTATCTAGAACGTCATTGGGAAAGTGCCAACTTGTAAGGCTATTTATGTACGTAAGAGGTGTGTATTATTTGTATACAATACACGGTACTTTACCAAAAGGTAAACTATCTAGAACGTCATTGGGAAAGTGCCAACTTGTAAATCTATTTATGTACGTAAGAGGTGTGTATTATTTGTATACAATACACGGTACTTACCAAAAGGTAAACTATCTAGAACGTCATTGGGAAAGTGCCAACTTGTAAGGCTATTTATGTACGTAAGAGGTGTGTATTATTTGTATACAATACACGGTACTTTACCAAAAGGTAAACTATCTAGAACGTCATTGGGAAAGTGCCAACTTGTAAGGCTATTTATGTACGTAAGAGGTGTGTATTATTTGTATACAATACACGGTACTTCACCAAAAGGTAAACTATCTAGAACGTCATTGGGAAAGTGCCAACTTGTAAGGCTATTTATGTACGTAAGAGGTGTGTATTGTTTGTATACAATACACGGTACTTTACCAAAAGGTAAACTATCTAGAACGTCATTGGGAAAGTGCCAACTTGTAAGGCTATTTATGTACGTAAGAGGTGTGTATTATTTGTATACAATACACGGTACTTTACCAAAAGGTAAACTATCTAGAACGTCATTGGGAAAGTGCCAACTTGTAAGGCTATTTATGTACGTAAGAGGTGTGTATTATTTGTATACAATACACGGTACTTTACCAAAAGGTAAACTATCTAGAACGTCATTGGGAAAGTGCCAACTTGTAAGGCTATTTATGTACGTAAGAGGTGTGTATTATTTGTATACAATACACGGTACTTTACCAAAAGGTAAACTATCTAGAACGTCATTGGGAAAGTGCCAACTTGTAAGGCTATTTATGTACGTAAGAGGTGTGTATTATTTGTATACAATACACGGTACTTTACCAAAAGGTAAACTATCTAGAACGTCATTGGGAAAGTGCCAACTTGTAAGGCTATTTATGTACGTAAGAGGTGTGTATTATTTGTATACAATACACGGTACTTTACCAAAAGGTAAACTATCTAGAACGTCATTGGGAAAGTGCCAACTTGTAAATCTATTTATGTACGTAAGAGGTGTGTATTATTTGTATACAATACACGGTACTTACCAAAAGGTAAACTATCTAGAACGTCATTGGGAAAGTGCCAACTTGTAAGGCTATTTATGTACGTAAGAGGTGTGTATTATTTGTATACAATACACGGTACTTTACCAAAAGGTAAACTATCTAGAACGTCATTGGGAAAGTGCCAACTTGTAAGGCTATTTATGTACGTAAGAGGTGTGTATTATTTGTATACAATACACGGTACTTACCAAAAGGTAAACTATCTAGAACGTCATTGGGAAAGTGCCAACTTGTAAGGCTATTTATGTACGTAAGAGGTGTGTATTATTTGTATACAATACACGGTACTTTACCAAAAGGTAAACTATCTAGAACGTCATTGGGAAGTGCCAACTTGTAAGGCTATTTATGTACGTAAGAGGTGTGTATTATTTGTATACAATACACGGTACTTACCAAAAGGTAAACTATCTAGAACGTCATTGGGAAAGTGCCAACTTGTAAGGCTATTTATGTACGCAAGAGGTGTGTATTATTTGTATACAATACACGGTACTTTACCAAAAGGTAAACTATCTAGAACGTCATTGGGAAAGTGCCAACTTGTAAGGCTATTTATGTACGTAAGAGGTGTGTATTATTTGTATACAATACACGGTACTTTACCAAAAGGTAAACTATCTAGAACGTCATTGGGAAAGTGCCAACTTGTAAGGCTATTTATGTACGTAAGAGGTGTGTATTATTTGTATACAATACACGGTACTTTACCAAAAGGTAAACTATCTAGAACGTCATTGGGAAAGTGCCAACTTGTAAATCTATTTATGTACGTAAGAGGTGTGTATTATTTGTATACAATACACGGTACTTTACCAAAAGGTAAACTATCTAGAACGTCATTGGGAAAGTGCCAACTTGTAAGGCTATTTATGTACGTAAGAGGTGTGTATTATTTGTATACAATACACGGTACTTTACCAAAAGGTAAACTATCTAGAACGTCATTGGGAAAGTGCCAACTTGTAAGGCTATTTATGTACGTAAGAGGTGTGTATTATTTGTATACAATACACGGTACTTTACCAAAAGGTAAACTATCTAGAACGTCATTGGGAAAGTGCCAACTTGTAAGGCTATTTATGTACGTAAGAGGTGTGTATTATTTGTATACAACACGGTACTTTACCAAAAGGTAAACTATCTAGAACGTCATTGGGAAAGTGCCAACTTGTAAATCTATTTATGTACGTAAGAGGTGTGTATTATTTGTATACAATACACGGTACTTTACCAAAAGGTAAACTATCTAGAACGTCATTGGGAAAGTGCCAACTTGTAAGGCTATTTATGTACGTAAGAGGTGTGTATTATTTGTATACAATACACGGTACTTTACCAAAAGGTAAACTATCTAGAACGTCATTGGGAAAGTGCCAACTTGTAAATCTATTTATGTACGTAAGAGGTGTGTATTATTTGTATACAATACACGGTACTTTACCAAAAGGTAAACTATCTAGAACGTCATTGGGAAAGTGCCAACTTGTAAATCTATTTATGTACGTAAGAGGTGTGTATTATTTGTATACAATACACGGTACTTTACCAAAAGGTAAACTATCTAGAACGTCATTGGGAAAGTGCCAACTTGTAAATCTATTTATGTACGTAAGAGGTGTGTATTATTTGTATACAATACACGGTACTTTACCAAAAGGTAAACTATCTAGAACGTCATTGGGAAAGTGCCAACTTGTAAGGCTATTTATGTACGTAAGAGGTGTGTATTATTTGTATACAATACACGGTACTTTACCAAAAGGTAAACTATCTAGAACGTCATTGGGAAAGTGCCAACTTGTAAGGCTATTTATGTACGTAAGAGGTGTGTATTATTTGTATACAATACACGGTACTTTACCAAAAGGTAAACTATCTAGAACGTCATTGGGAAAGTGCCAACTTGTAAATCTATTTATGTACGTAAGAGGTGTGTATTATTTGTATACAATACACGGTACTTACCAAAAGGTAAACTATCTAGAACGTCATTGGGAAAGTGCCAACTTGTAAGGCTATTTATGTACGTAAGAGGTGTGTATTATTTGTATACAATACACGGTACTTTACCAAAAGGTAAACTATCTAGAACGTCATTGGGAAAGTGCCAACTTGTAAGGCTATTTATGTACGTAAGAGGTGTGTATTATTTGTATACAATACACGGTACTTTACCAAAAGGTAAACTATCTAGAACGTCATTGGGAAAGTGCCAACTTGTAAGGCTATTTATGTACGTAAGAGGTGTGTATTATTTGTATACAATACACGGTACTTTACCAAAAGGTAAACTATCTAGAACGTCATTGGGAAAGTGCCAACTTGTAAGGCTATTTATGTACGTAAGAGGTGTGTATTATTTGTATACAATACACGGTACTTTACCAAAAGGTAAACTATCTAGAACGTCATTGGGAAAGTGCCAACTTGTAAATCTATTTATGTACGTAAGAGGTGTGTATTATTTGTATTCAATACACGGTACTTACCAAAAGGTAAACTATCTAGAACGTCATTGGGAAAGTGCCAACTTGTAAGGCTATTTATGTACGTAAGAGGTGTGTATTATTTGTATACAATACACGGTACTTTACCAAAAGGTAAACTATCTAGAACGTCATTGGGAAAGTGCCAACTTGTAAGGCTATTTATGTACGTAGGAGGTGTGTATTATTTGTATACAATACACGGTACTTCACCAAAAGGTAAACTATCTAGAACGTCATTGGGAAAGTGCCAACTTGTAAGGCTATTTATGTACGTAAGAGGTGTGTATTGTTTGTATACAATACACGGTACTTTACCAAAAGGTAAACTATCTAGAACGTCATTGGGAAAGTGCCAACTTGTAAGGCTATTTATGTACGTAAGAGGTGTGTATTATTTGTATACAATACACGGTACTTTACCAAAAGGTAAACTATCTAGAACGTCATTGGGAAAGTGCCAACTTGTAAGGCTATTTATGTACGTAAGAGGTGTGTATTATTTGTATACAATACACGGTACTTTACCAAAAGGTAAACTATCTAGAACGTCATTGGGAAAGTGCCAACTTGTAAGGCTATTTATGTACGTAAGAGGTGTGTATTATTTGTATACAATACACGGTACTTTACCAAAAGGTAAACTATCTAGAACGTCATTGGGAAAGTGCCAACTTGTAAGGCTATTTATGTACGTAAGAGGTGTGTATTATTTGTATACAATACACGGTACTTTACCAAAAGGTAAACTATCTAGAACGTCATTGGGAAAGTGCCAACTTGTAAGGCTATTTATGTACGTAAGAGGTGTGTATTATTTGTATACAATACACGGTACTTTAACAAAAGGTAAACTATCTAGAACGTCATTGGGAAAGTGCCAACTTGTAAATCTATTTATGTACGTAAGAGGTGTGTATTATTTGTATACAATACACGGTACTTACCAAAAGGTAAACTATCTAGAACGTCATTGGGAAAGTGCCAACTTGTAAGGCTATTTATGTACGTAAGAGGTGTGTATTATTTGTATACAATACACGGTACTTTACCAAAAGGTAAACTATCTAGAACGTCATTGGGAAAGTGCCAACTTGTAAGGCTATTTATGTACGTAAGAGGTGTGTATTATTTGTATACAATACACGGTACTTTACCAAAAGGTAAACTATCTAGAACGTCATTGGGAAAGTGCCAACTTGTAAGGCTATTTATGTACGTAAGAGGTGTGTATTATTTGTATACAATACACGGTACTTTACCAAAAGGTAAACTATCTAGAACGTCATTGGGAAAGTGCCAACTTGTAAGGCTATTTATGTACGTTAGAGGTGTGTATTATTTGTATACAATACACGGTACTTTACCAAAAGGTAAACTATCTAGAACGTCATTGGGAAAGTGCCAACTTGTAAGGCTATTTATGTACGTAAGAGGTGTGTATTATTTGTATACAATACACGGTACTTCACCAAAAGGTAAACTATCTAGAACGTCATTGGGAAAGTGCGAACTTGTAAATCTATTTATGTACGTAAGAGGTGTGTATTATTTGTATACAATACACGGTACTTCACCAAAAGGTAAACTATCTAGAACGTCATTGGGAAAGTGCCAACTTGTAAGGCTATTTATGTACGTAAGAGGTGTGTATTATTTGTATACAATACACGGTACTTCACCAAAAGGTAAACTATCTAGAACGTCATTGGGAAAGTGCCAACTTGTAAGGCTATTTATGTACGTAAGAGGTGTGTATTATTTGTATACAATACACGGTACTTTACCAAAAGGTAAACTATCTAGAACGTCATTGGGAAAGTGCCAACTTGTAAGGCTATTTATGTACGTAAGAGGTGTGTATTATTTGTATACAATACACGGTACTTTACCAAAAGGTAAACTATCTAGAACGTCATTGGGAAAGTGCCAACTTGTAAATCTATTTATGTACGTAAGAGGTGTGTATTATTTGTATACAATACACGGTACTTTACCAAAAGGTAAACTATCTAGAACGTCATTGGGAAAGTGCCAACTTGTAAATCTATTTATGTACGTAAGAGGTGTGTATTATTTGTATACAATACACGGTACTTTACCAAAAGGTAAACTATCTAGAACGTCATTGGGAAAGTGCCAACTTGTAAATCTATTTATGTACGTAAGAGGTGTGTATTATTTGTATACAATACACGGTACTTTACCAAAAGGTAAACTATCTAGAACGTCATTGGGAAAGTGCCAACTTGTAAATCTATTTATGTACGTAAGAGGTGTGTATTATTTGTATACAATACACGGTACTTTACCAAAAGGTAAACTATCTAGAACGTCATTGGGAAAGTGCCAACTTGTAAATCTATTTATGTACGTAAGAGGTGTGTATTATTTGTATACAATACACGGTACTTTACCAAAAGGTAAACTATCTAGAACGTCATTGGGAAAGTGCCAACTTGTAAATCTATTTATGTACGTAAGAGGTGTGTATTATTTGTATACAATACACGGTACTTTACCAAAAGGTAAACTATCTAGAACGTCATTGGGAAAGTGCCAACTTGTAAGGCTATTTATGTACGTAAGAGGTGTGTATTATTTGTATACAATACACGGTACTTTACCAAAAGGTAAACTATCTAGAACGTCATTGGGAAAGTGCCAACTTGTAAATCTATTTATGTACGTAAGAGGTGTGTATTATTTGTATACAATACACGGTACTTTACCAAAAGGTAAACTATCTAGAACGTCATTGGGAAAGTGCCAACTTGTAAATCTATTTATGTACGTAAGAGGTGTGTATTATTTGTATACAATACACGGTACTTTACCAAAAGGTAAACTATCTAGAACGTCATTGGGAAAGTGCCAACTTGTAAATCTATTTATGTACGTAAGAGGTGTGTATTATTTGTATACAATACACGGTACTTTACCAAAAGGTAAACTATCTAGAACGTCATTGGGTAAGTGCCAACTTGTAAATCTATTTATGTACGTAAGAGGTGTGTATTATTTGTATACAATACACGGTACTTTACCAAAAGGTAAACTATCTAGAACGTCATTGGGAAAGTGCCAACTTGTAAGGCTATTTATGTACGTAAGAGGTGTGTATTATTTGTATACAATACACGGTACTTTACCAAAAGGTAAACTATCTAGAACGTCATTGGGAAAGTGCCAACTTGTAAGGCTATTTATGTACGTAAGAGGTGTGTATTATTTGTATACAATACACGGTACTTCACCAAAAGGTAAACTATCTAGAACGTCATTGGGAAAGTGCGAACTTGTAAATCTATTTATGTACGTAAGAGGTGTGTATTATTTGTATACTATACATGGTAAAACATACTTGCCAAAAGGTAAACTATCTAGAGAAAGTGCCTACTTTTAATACTGCGGTAGTTTGCAATATATATTTTGAGTACGTGTGTCATACTTTCGTCTTGCTGAGGGAGAGGTTAGAGTCTGGGGAGGTCTTGTCGAGATCCTTTCGAGTCAAACACATTTGCAAACCTTTTCTTCGGGAAACCTAAACACACAGAGCTACAACTAAACAGCTGTTGTAAGGTTTAGGGTCAAGGTGGTCTCTGTTCCAGTGGCGCTTGGCTTGTTCGCCTCATTAGCGTGGTGGCAGTGATATTGTGAATGCACCCGCCCACTTAGAATGCCAATACACTCCCCAAGGGAATGCGGATTAGCTGTACCTATTAAGAGGGGCTTGGCGTCCCTCGCGGTAACCCAGTCTAACATATACACTACTGAAAACACTTTCTTCCACAAACAGATATAAAGACACAGATCCTAATAGATAGGTCTTATCGATTCTGATAGAGGCTCTGTCTGGGCAGAATTGTTGCGCGTTTGGAGTTCTGGAAGAATCGGAGCCCGCCAAACTGTGATGGGTGGGGCTTTCTGTAGCGAAGACGTAAGCGCAGATTCTGGCTCTCTGCCACTTCAGCTCTTGGTCATAGTTACCGGCTCCACCTGGATCTAGCTTTTGCAACTCCCGAGGACGACGTGTTAAGAGGATTAGATCGGATTGCTTATATATGTAGCAGCACTTGTTGGTGGATGGACCTATCTATCAGGCACAAGGTGCCCACTAATTGTCCCAAGCATGGTGCCACCACAATCCTATAAGGATCGTTTCAAGTAAATCCTAAGCCAACGGGGATGACCTAATATCTAGTATCACATGACACGACGCTACTGTAAAAGCCAGTAAATCTAAGAACCAGAAAAACCTAAGATATACGAACTCTTCATAAGGGACATCGCCGTCGGACGATTAAAAAAAATAATAAATTATTAGTATTAAAGAAATAGAATTTAGAATGTCCCCCTTTTAAATGGATCATGACATAAATTCCTCCACGGGGTTGGACGGTGCGCGTAAATACGTTTTAATGTAACTATTTGTAATGAAGGATATTTAAATAGTTTAACTGTTTGGAGTCGTCCTTATTTCTAGCTTTTACCTATGTCTGCCTACTGGTTCCCTCAAGAAGATGACATGCCGCGGAATGTGTTCCCTCAGTCACCAGAAACAAGCTGAGGACCGTTTCTCTTCGATTCTCACTATTAGAATGCCACTTTTCCTTACTTGATTAAATTCATTTAGAAAGGGACCGGAAAATTCACGTTTAGCGCGAACAGCTGTTTAATATCGGTCTGCTGAAACGTGCCGGTCTCTCGTGGCAACCGTTGGAACTATTTACTACCTTTTACCTATGTCTGCCTACTGGTTCCCTCGAGAAGATGACATGCCGCGGAATGTGTTCCCTCAGTCACCAGAAACAAGCTGAGGACCGTTTCTCTTCGATTCTCACTATTAGAATGCCACTTTTCCTTACTTGATTAAATTCATTTAGAAAGGGACCGGAAAATTCACGTTTAGCGCGAACAGCTGTTTAATATCGGTCTGCTGAAACGTGCCGGTCTCTCGTGGCAACCGTTGGAACTATTTACTACCTTTTACCTATGTCTGCCTACTGGTTCCCTCGAGAAGATGGCATGCCGCGGAATGTGTTCCCTCAGTCACCAGAAACAAGCTGAGGACCGTTTCTCTTCGACTCTCACTATTAGAATGCCACTTTTCCTTACTTGATTAAATTCATTTAGAAAGGGACCGGAAAATTCACGTTTAGCGCGAACAGCTGTTTAATATCGGTCTGCTGAAACGTGCCGGTCTCTCGTGGCAACCGTTGGAACTATTTACTACCTTTTACCTATGTCTGCCTACTGGTTCCCTCGAGAAGATGGCATGCCGCGGAATGTGTTCCCTCAGTCACCAGAAACAAGCTGAGGACCGTTTCTCTTCGACTCTCACTATTAGAATGCCACTTTTCCTTACTTGATTAAATTCATTTAGAAAGTGACCGGAAAATTCACGTTTAGCGCGAACAGCTGTTTAATATCGGTCTGCTGAAACGTGCCGGTATCTCGTGGCAACCGTTGGAACTATTTACTACCTTTTACCTATGTCTGCCTACTGGTTCCCTCGAGAAGATGGCATGCCGCGGAATGTGTTCCCTCAGTCACCAGAAACAAGCTGAGGACCGTTTCTCTTCGACTCTCACTATTAGAATGCCACTTTTCCTTACTTGATTAAATTCATTTAGAAAGGGACCGGAAAATTCACGTTTAGCGCGAACAGCTGTTTAATATCGGTCTGCTGAAACGTGCCGGTCTCTCGTGGCAACCGTTGGAACTATTTACTATCTTTTATTTACTGAGATCGAGGTTTGGCGTTAATATAAAAAAGGTACACTCATAGTAACAGTCTTCTGTAGTCATCCTCCATTCCGAACGTTTACCACCATACACTCGGTAAATCTTAGGCTTCAACTCGGAGACACTGTAAGTGTTACCTAACGTAACCCAATGGACGCGGTCGTTGCTAGCAAATTAAATGATTATGGAATTCTTTTTTTATTTCTAAAACCAACGATCAAACCTCTTTGGGGATATCTGCCACATCCCAAACTGTCAAGGTAAAAACAAGAAAAGTTTCTTATTTACAAACGTACATTATAAGCACGCGCTCCTTCAGCGGATGTAAGTTTTTATGCCAGCCTTTTTACCTTAGCACCCCTGAATCATCCAAAACATATTTATAGATGTACTAAACAATTATTTTATTCTTAAATCTACTTAAACAACTATATTATAAAATTTATAATCTAAGTAAATACAAAAGGTTTTACTTTGCGGTAAGCGATATTCGTCAGAGAAAAGTAAGACGTAAATGCGCTTGAATAATCGAAATCGTTATGTCTAAATTCATCTTCTTAAAACGTCCTTTTATTATAGGTTCGGCAAAACGTTATTCCAAGTTACTGAGAGTGTCTTTGAAGGCAATACATCCACTGCTCGGATGGTTTTGTAAATGTTTGGACATTTATCTACCAACAGCAGTGTGATTGAGCCGGACAGATTTCTCATTCGTCCTACTGTTACACCGAATTACCTCCGTCTCCGGCTTCTAATGAAGCAATCAGTGTAACGAGGCAGCGCTCCGCGTCCCGGTCACTTCGCTTTGGGCTATGTTTGCTCTCTCTGACCCTGCGATTGGTTTAGGGCTCTTTAGTCTATACAACGGAAGAACCCACAGAACTGACTATAGAAAGTTTAAACTATGCTAAAGAAAAGTCAAGGTTTTTATAAATATAAATATAAAATATTCAATGAACAAAGACAAACACGATAAATTGTTTGAATTTACAAACCCACCTCTAACAACTTGTAAATAGTGTGTTAATGGAATTATAATATTAGTGTTACAACGTTGCCGTACATACCTCCTTCCTTATAGAGCTTACTTGCATGCAGCTACACGTGATGTCAGTGCGCTTGGCAATGGCGTGACTACACACTGTAACGGGAAAAATTGGTCCCGTAACAATTAAACAAAAAATTGAAAAATTATCAATTTTTATAAAATAATTTTAATTAAATTTGCTAAGCCATTAAGGTCAATTGTTAGTTGGATAAGTTTAAAATGAATTGTAATCTACACAAATCATGACATCGCGAGTGCTTTGTGTGCTACGACAAAAATCAAGTTGCTACAGATTTTAAAATAATCAGTTAAAGACAAGAAATACGCTGAAAATCAAAACTGTACAAGAAAATCAAGTAGTGGGGGAAGGCAACGATTGCTTTCGTTGGGTGTTAAGCCCACTCTCGCATGTAGGCCACAGGCCGGAAAGGTCGCAGTTTTTATTAAACTTAAAAAACATCATAATGGAACTCTAAGTTTTTCAATCGAGGCCGCGTAGTGCGGAAAATTGTTGTAGTATGTCTTAAGCTAATGTCTAGTGAAAGCTAGCCATCGAATATGCAGAATCCCGGTTACATTTCGATTGTCAAGAAGATGGCTTCGACAAATTCGCCTGTTCCCGCAGCCTGGACGAACATGTTTTCAGACGAGAAGAACCACCAGTCTGGAAGCAAGGAAATCATCACTTAGGACCTAAGGGATGGATCCAGGAAAGTGCGAGTTGGGCAAGTCATGATTTCTATACAATTTTAAATATTTAAATAAGATTTATTTTTGAAAATTTCTAAAGTTTTAAAAGTACGTTCAAATGTTAAAAAAGATAAATAATGGCTTTATTTCCTTGACAAATAAATTAAAATATGAAATTTATTAAAGTATTCAATTTATTAAAATTTATGTGAAAATGTTAAATGATAGATAAATTTGGAAGTGATAACTGTTTTAATGTTTGAAAAGATAAATCTAGTAAAGCACAAGCACAAAGATGAGTAGAAATTGTCATATATTTATAAATTAATTGAATCAGTAATATTTATGACAATGCAGTAAAATTGTTACAACCAGTACGCCAATAAACTGAGATGAAATATTATGAAGGTTAACTTGTATAAGATCTGAATAATTTCGGACCCAGAAATTAGTAACATAAAATCATTTATAAATTGTTTGTATTTCATAAAGGATTAATTAAATCAGGAATCAGTTTATTAGAATTTTAAGGTAAATGTATATGTTCAAAAACTGGTAAATATATTTATGTCTTTGATAAATAGTTTTAGTAACAATTTTATTTTCAAATACTTTCATATATAAATTGATAAAATGTCATATAACTGCTAGCACAAAATCAGCCCCTAAATTAAATTTGTGTATAGAATTGATATAGGCTCATTCAACCTCCCTGCGTTCAATGTAAATGTATTTTATGTATTAAGGGGAATTTAATTTATGTTATGGTATATATAAGAATTCAAGAAATTATTATGTTAAAGGAATATACGCATTTTGTTCAATCTATCCATTTCAATTTTTATTAAATTTATATGTCAAACAATTGATAGAGTAAAATTTATTAAATCAATCCTGTGTGCTGAATAATAAAATTAATGTTTTCCCAGCTAGTAAATTATCAAATTAAATCAATGAAAGCTTTTAAAGTAGTATCAGCAAGCCTATTAGAGTCATTTATTTTACTAAAGTATAAATAATAAAGGATCACAGTGCACCTAAAAATAATCGAGTAACCCCCCCCCAAAGAAATAAATTAAATAACAGAATCAATTTTGAGCTAGCCACAACACTAGTTGGTTTTATTTTAAAGTCCAGGAGTTGATACTCACTGGCAGATTTTACCATATAATACACAGGATCTCCTTAAGGAGGATATGGTAAGATTTTATCTTGCACGGATCTCACGAGAGCAGGAGCATGGAGGAAAGAGGTCTACAAAGCATGGTAAGGTATTTTTATTTTGTGATATTTTTCTATGTGTTTTCAGCTAACCCATATTAACACCATATGACAGATCACTGACCTTACCATGACTTTTAATAATTTTAATAGACAAGATCCCCAGGGTGTATTTTTAAATGGGATTTAGTTACATGCTCTTGCAGTTACGAGTTAGGCAAATGTCGACAGGTTTAAGGCAGGTCGAGTTTGTTTGGCGGTGAGCGAGCGGGGTGAAGGTCCGTTGCAACACACGCGCACACACACACACACACACACACACACACACACACACACACAAACACACACACACACACACACACACACACAACACACACACGCACAACACACACACACACACACACACACACACACACACACACACACACACACACACACACACACACACACACACACACATACTGGTTGATTTGGTAGTTATTTTATGTTTGTGTCTGTAACAGATTTGGAGCATTCTCAGCCAAAATTCCGTTATGCCAACTCCATTGTAGAGGCAACTGAATGTTTGTAGCTCGTCTGCAGTTGTCCAAAGTTTTTTATTTTTCCTACACATTAGAGGTACTAAGTGGTGTTTGAAGCGCCCATCTTCTTCCATATACTCATCTCAAGCAGGAGGTTTTAGTACCAAACAGTGCCTATTTCCCAATAAGTTTTTTTTATTCTGATCGGTAAAATACCCTTCTAATTTTAATTCTACTTGAAACAAATGGTATGCTATTGACCGTAGAATAGCGATGGAAGATCTGTCGGAATTGATCTTTTAATGACACTTTAATCTGTGCTTGGCAATACGTGAATACAATTGGATCCGAAACCGGCGTTACAATAAATATAAGGTAGCAGTCGGGTCACGTGACCCACTAAAGCAATTGCATTTGAAATTGTAAACAAGTCAATAAAAATCGCCCAGCGTTGTCTTCTGCTTGCTTATGTGAATTATTGTTCCAGTGCAAGCCATAGGCCATACCACGTCTACTCTACATCGTGTCTCAATACAGAGCTTATTCGCCGTTAACAGATTTATAACTAAGTGATATAATAAATCAGAAATGGTATTTTATAGTCAGCAATGTAATGACACGGGGTTTAGTTTAGAAATCTTTTGTGGCGTTCATAAGCCTAATATCGTCCAATATTTGGCAATTCCGAAAGCTGTAAAATACATGCAATTACCCCCTCCCCAAATGCCTCAATCGGATATTTACGTAACCTGTGACATTTAAGGTTAACAACAGAATGTTGTCTTTGCGAATATAACGGTATGGAGTTGAAGCGTGGCCTTTCACAAGGAAACACAGCGATATAATTAAAGCTATGGAGATTTGTTCCAGGAGAAGGTATGTAGGAGCAATAATACGAGATGTAAAGATTTTAACGAGCTTGATTTTATATACAAATTAAAATATTTAAGACTATTGTCTTATATAAATTTTACTTATATATGTAGGTTTCACTACAAGGACAACGGTATTTGTACGTAAATATTGGTAAACGTGACAGTCCACTACAGGCTTAAACAACAAACGGCGCTGTGTAGGCAATTTAAATACAGTGGTAATAGTGAAGAGCATGAATTTTAAGGAAAGTACAGAGAAGAGCGTGAGGAAGTCAGGGTGTATGCTTGGATACAGGAACAACAATGGGAACCACTTTGTCTCTGGATGATGTAAATTGTTAGAACAGGAAACGCAAGCTCCCGGGGGAGGGAATGGACGCAGATCACCCCAAATTTTACATGCAATGTGAATGTTGCAAATGTTTGCGCTAAAGCTGTAAACCACTGTGTTCTCCCGAAGCTTTAGTTTAAAGGGTAATAAGGATTCCTATTGCACGAAGCCGTCTGCTGACATTGCACAAGCTACAAACCATGTTATATCGCTTTAGCCGCAACAGTGTTTATGTGTGACCTGACTGAGTGGAGTCAGATACTGTGAGTGAGCGTTGTCTTGGTTACGACTAGCGACACCGAGTAGTTATTCAAATGTAATTGCGAAAATATGTACTCGTAATGTATTTATTACAAAACTATCAGACGTTAACGTAAACCGACCCAGAGATGTCCTTCTAGACCAAACTCTCCCTTCCTCCTGCGCCCGCCTCTTCTCATGTCCTTCATTTCTCTTGGACTGATTGATCACATCCAACAGCTCCACATGAGTCATCTGTCCATGCAACACGTCCCCAATATAACACCATGGCTCGAAGTACTCCAATCCATTCCTTAGCAGTGTCGCCTTTATTCCTTCCATTATGTATAGCAGCACTTCCTTCTAACATCTTCGGCAAGGCTCCACTTTAATGTAAGGAATAATGGCATATTGCTTAATTTTCATCAACACACTCCTGCCTTGTTCGACTTTAGCTTCTGCCTTTTGTTTCTTGACAGTTGTATTACCAACAGTTTCGTAATGTTCAGATTTGAAGACATCAAAGTACACATCTACGTGCTGTACATATACTTGTACTCGTTTAACCATTTAATATAAACTTGGTTTTTTTAATATTATTCAATATTCTTCGAATATCTAAAAAAATCGCCAGTGAGTATATCTACCTATCAGCTCCTAGGTCTGGTTAGGTAGTTTGGAATTAAATTAGGTTAGGTTACTTCTGCTCAGCTCAGACTACGTTCGGTTAGGCTGGGTTTGATTGGGTTGGCTTCTAAAGGACAGGCTAGGTAAAGCTAGGTTGAGTTAGTTTAGATTAGGCAGTATGATGTTTTTATTTAGCCGCATAAAGATGCGTGAGCAGACATATTATAACTTAAGCCTAACCGCTCGTTACAGCTTTGTAGGGAACTAAAAAACCTCTACCATAAACAATATTTCATCTAAAGTTTACCATGAAATCTATTCCAATACAAATATTTTTCTTCAATATAGCTTATTTTTTAATTCACTTCAAAAGATTGAAAATATATTAATTATGAAATCGTAAAAGATTGCTAAATTCCAACACTATCTTTTTTTGTTATAATAAGCGTTAAAGTCTTTTACATTACTTATGATATCATAATATCATCTGTAGGAGATATAGTTTATGGGTGATTTTATCATTTATAGGAAAGAAGAAAATGGAAAACACTGGAGACCTGAATGTTTAATTCAGTTCATATACATATAAATTTTATAGTTTCGAATACAAAAATAACTCCAAAGTATACTGTATTTGTTTGTTTTGAGTTGAATGAAGCGAAAAGGATGCGACCGTGATATAAGGGAGTCTGAAGTTACAACACCCCTTCTCCCGCCAACATGAATAAGTTTACCGTCCCGTATCTAAAGTATATTTTATCTACAATAAAACACGAGGGGCCAGCCTTTGTCTAAAGCTTTACTTTGCTTATATAAAAGTAGAAACCTTTTCTTCAGTGATGTGTGAAATTGGATTCCCTTTAAAAGTGACCGTAGGGGTTATTTCGATATAACTGGAATGGAAGATTAAAATCTAGCGCATTTGCATCCCTTACTACCTTCCAACCCTTATTCTTTAATGTCTTATACTTATATACATTATGAGGTTACTAACTACGCATAACCCTACGTTTCACTAAGGGGTTCTTCTGGTCGATGGTTCCTTGCGTTGCCACAATGGAGCCACTTATCAACTGTGGAGTTTGTTGAAGTGTTCAGGGTGGAAGTCGCCTCTGGGTTGGTGTAGATGTGTTCCCAGCTTGGTAAATGCTCAGTAAATGCCAAAGTGGCTTGGTACCTACTGCGCAACGCAGCTGGTCGTCTGCAGCCTCCTCCCTGTTGCCGGAGAGATGTAGTGTTGCAGCCTGACAGCAAGTGAGCTAGCAACGTCTCCATCACTACCCAATGGTCCTTCTACAAATAGGCAGACATTATGACACCGTGTTACATGGACAGCGCAAGGTGAAACTCAGCGAGCCAGGGGTGCGGTTTGACCCTTACGTAATATGAATGACTATCAAAGATAAATGAATAGAATAGCCTTGTACCTAAAAAGATCGCAATAATAACTTGTTTTATTAGAGGTGGAATCTGTTTGCAACGACTTTGTAATCATGCGATACTATCAGAAACCATCCGAACTTATAACGACTCAAAGTGGCAACATTATGTACAAACATAGACCCCAATATATAGTAGCTATTCGGATGAAGAATAAATTCATGCGGGTATTTCCATCTAGTGATAAATTAGTGATCGTGGAAAATGAAAGAAACAAACACATTCTGGTCCATGAAGCTTCGACTTTGCGTCCTTCCAAAGCTTCAGGAAGCTCCTCCTTAATCCTTCCCGCGGGCTCCTATCCTCTATCCTCTTTGGCCGTTTGACTGACAGCGATTGTAGAAATACATGTTGCTACAGTTAGATTATACATCGCTATAAAACGTCGCCCCTTCCTCCGATAAAGGTATATAGCACTGTTTACATTGGACGACTCTAAAGTGTAGCTATAGATAAACTTGAGTGGGAAAGGATTCTAACTGGGAATACTAATAATATTTGAGGAACCTTATAACGCGAATCCTTATCCTGCGTGAAGTATTCCTCCGGGAATGCCCGAATTGATTACGTTTTTAGTTGCCTCGCGTTTAACCCGTAACTCCGACCTCCCGCCTAAAGGAGCTGTGAAAGTTTAATGTATTACGAGTTTGGGAGATGTTCTTTTTTATCACCTTAAAGCAAATCCATTTTAGTTTTCAATTTATCCACGCTACAACCTTTCAACGCTATTACCTATCCCGAAAACGTCGGCAATTGCACTAACAAGAACACTTATTAAATTGATCATTCATATTTTTATTTGTTAAAAAATAAACGTGAGTTAATGTTAGTATGTAAAGTTGGAAATGTAATAATAAAAGATTCAGTGTATTTATGGTATAATAGTAAAGGTTATATACTATGCAGGAGCTATGGATGATCGCGAAGGCTTAGAATTTCAACTTATTGTAATATTGGTTTTATGTATAAAGTGTACGAATTATTTGTAGCATTTGTTTGTGGTCCACCATTAAAGTTTTCTTCGTCAAGAATAAAACTATAAAAAGTGCCACAAAATCAATAGAAACCCTAGGTATAGAAAAACACACAGCGCTAATAAACATTAATATAATAATATGAACAAAAATGTGTTGTGCTATTATGCACCGTTTGTCTAACTGACTAATTGGATGGATGTTACGTATTATTCAAAACGAGTTTTGGATCTAGCTTTAAATCAGTTGTATGTCAATATAAGTAACTAATATTACGTATAATGAAGAAATACATAGAGTATTTTGTTACAAATAGGACAGTTTATACTTACCTATGTGCGTGTGAGATGATCCTGTATACTTAGTACTTCAATGTACTGTATTGGTTGCTTTATTTCTAAAGTGTATGAAATATTCGTAACATTTGTTGTGCTCCACCGTTAAAATCTGCGTCAACAATCAAATTACAAAGAAACTAATAAAAAGCTTTGTAAAAAACAGAATGAGATTAAACGTTATTAAAATATTATAAATCAAAATGTATTGTACTACTAACGTCAAATATTTGGGACTAATTGGATGAAATAAACTTTTTATTCAAAATTTGTTTTGCTTCTGGATCCTGTTTTGCATTTAATTTTAGTCTTCTGCTTCCTATTGCACTTTCGAGCGTTCGATTTTAATTCGAAATGTATATATTTGTAAAGTAATATAAATATGAAGGCATTGAAATATAAAAAAAAAACATTCTTCTGACATAACAATAAAAATATAATCCCCAATGTTAAAGCGAATCCCCATTGGGCCCTGCGAAACACTGCTCCGATATGTCGACCCAAAAACGAACGTCCCGCTATAATCCACACAAAATTGTTTTTCCAGTAATAAATCTTTCGCTTGGAACACAAACCACTCGCGGCCAAACTTTGTTTTGATTTGGAATGATAAATCTTCATGAGTAAGTAAATGGCATGACTTGGGGACAGTGATGGAACGTTTTTCGAGTTGACAGGCTTTTTAGGATCCCCCACGCACCTGTTGAAGGGTTGGAGTTTTGGGGAATGTAATGTATACGTAAAGTAATGTCCAGATGGCAAGTCAAAAGTAATGAGAAGATAGAAATATTTGTAGTTCATCATTATATCAATTTTAACCAATGTATAATATCTCTTTGTTCCGACAGTGGTGCCACTTTAGGGTTCAACGATTTATCAGGCAAAATTTTAAAGAGGATAAGGATAATGTATGTAATTAGGCTAATGTCGGAATTTATTTTTACTCGACTATATCAGACGATGTTGGTAGCAAAGGACTTCGCAGAGACTTTAACGATACTAAATTCGGAATTTAATTTAATCTGAGGATGTTGATAGGCAAGGTGTTCGGGGAGACTTTAACGTCCCAATAGTTACGAGTTGCCGAATAATCAAAGTAGATTTATAAGAAACGTTTTGAGTCGGAATCTTTACAACTCACGCGCCATATGTCCAGGTGCTAAAGCGCATCCTAGAACTTCCTACACAAATAAAAAGAGTCACATCTCGATACTAGAATAATATGAAAATTAAAAACCTGCAAAAAATTAAAATATTTGGTCCCAAATACGTAGGCCTATTTCTTTTGGCCACAATAGTCACAATATCTTCCGAAGGAAAAGCCAAGGGTGGAGGCGTAAAAGATGTACTTGTCGAATTTGAAATAAACATATTCTTTTGTGTTACAAAACCGTGTCTACCTGTTACAGCACTTTATAAGGAGAAATAGAAGGAAAGGTATATGGAATCAAATAGAGTAATGGAAAGGACATATTCATCTCCTAGGACTAGGAATAGGGGAAAAGTAAAATACAACAGTTGTTACTTTGAGGTTATGTTTTATACTGTATTGTACATTGGAGTAAGTTAGGAGTTTGTGTTTGAGGAAATTATATTACTTCATACTCGGTGAAGGTAAATATATTTAACTGATAAACTGATTAAAACCAAGCCAGGTTTATTAGGTTTACTTTACCAACAACGCCATACCCAAAGTTATGTTAATAAATATCATGCGACATATTTTATGAATGTCTATTGAGAATTGAATTATTTGAAAGCAAAGTTTTAATCGTAATTTTTATTAATCGGAAAGAATTTATTTTCAACCTATCAGCAAAGTACGCCCGCCATTGCTGTATCCTAGTAACTGAGCGACGAAATTAGTCGTACAAACATTAGCAATGTATATACGGACTGCTTTTATATCCCCGCAACAAATTCCCGCACGCAGTGTTTCATATAATTACAGAGATTTCAACAAAACATTCCGCAGCGTGTGGGAGCCGTAATTCCTGTAAAACACGAGAGTCGTGAGGGGGCGCTAAGTGACCGAAATCTTTAGCGTCTGCTTATACATATCCGAAAACTAATGACGACAGACCTACTCTACTGGAATAGCCTAGTACACGTAATGTCGGCAATTATGCAGACATTCCAGGCTTATGTTGAGTGGTTGTATGGGCTTCTTAATGTTTAACAAAATAATTTCCACGCATTTCCTCAGAAAGCGCATCAGTGAAACAATGAATAATTGGAATCGATTATCTTTTTTTAATATTTACACAGTATTATTAAAAAAATCGATTGTTATAATATCATATTAACTGGTATAAGTGTTTCACCGACAGTGTTTGCATTTTGAAGAGCTTGTAGTGTATCGAGTATCATCGAACTCTACGAGTTCATGAAAATGCTGAAAGTGATTGAACAAAAATTCATAAACTTTAATTTTGTGAATAAATGTTTGTATTAAAAATTTAGAATAGAAATTAGCTAGAATCTAATACCGGGACATGTATAAAGGTTCGGAAGATCTGATTCTTTTCGGGTGCCAAGACTTGCTAGAACTTGGCACATGTGTTTTTTTGAGCTTTCGAAAAAACAGGTTGGAAGGGAAACGTTGGCGAGGCAGGTCATGGATTTGTTATGTCTAGGATTAATTCAGTATAAAGGATAGTAGTGTCAGATGAAGAGGAGTATTGCGTGAGAGACAAGAGTTAAGCGTTACTTATGCTAGACAGGAGTGCGTGGCCAAAGGAAGATATCAGATTGCATGTTGTCCAACGAAGAAATCTCTAAATGAAACAATGCTTGCTTATCGAACGTTAAAATCCTTTTGGTTAAGGAGTGAATTATATGTACATATCACACACTGCAGAGGGCGCTGTTCGAATACATTCAACATTTCCGTGCAGAATATTTAGCTTTACGAATTGTAATGTTTCTGGAAGTGGTAACTGTAAAATATAGTTCCATTTAGACTCGAGAATGTGATTAATGGCTTCTTCTGTTTGAAGATTTGTTTTAAACGTAACCTTTATTACAATGAAAGGTTTTTTTGTACCTCTTCCGGACCGCAGTTAACTCAACACCTATAGAGGACAATCACTTTATAATTTACATTATGTTAACTGGTGGGTTTCTGGGGAGACCTTTTTGAGACTTCCTTTGAGAGCCACACGCCTCCGTACGTCATGTCCTTCCGTACCTCGTTTTTGTTTCACTATGGAATAGTAAGCCCTCAACTCTGCATCCGATAGAGAGACTTCAGGCTTACACACACGGATGTACTACTGAAGTCTCTCAACCCTCGTAGTAATATGTTCCATTTGTTCAGAACTATCTTTTTACCTTTCGTTAGTGATAAAATGTCGTTAAATTCATTTTGTTAGAGGCATTCGTTACAGTTTTGTAATTATATAAAGAGACAGTTTTAGAAAATAAACAAATAAATACAATCTTGATTTTATAATTTTAAATTTAAAACCACATAGAACAATAAATTCTGAGATGTACAATATAAATTATATTTTAAAACTTGATTCTGATAATCGCACGCATTTACAAGGTCTGTTAATGTGGTGACGCAAAGGTTTGCTGATTCCATTGTAGAACTATATCGTTTGTAAATCGAGAGATTCGCTCCTGCAGCGCTTCTGTCATTGCTTGCGATCGGGAGCAGATAGATTACATCTTGGAACCGTTGACGGTTGAAACGAGGCAAAAGTTCAGAATATATGGCTTCCAGTTACTTACCGGTCGCATGTGTCAGTCTTTTGAACTTTTAATCAACTTCATTTCACGTTTATACGATTATGGAGACCCCGTAACACGAGAGGTTTGTTTCTCTGTTTATATGACAAATTTCATGACTGGGAATCTTTACATGTAAAACCAAGTCCTGCCGGTGACTCCAAATTCGACTCCACGATCAAGATAAACGCTGCCATCACAAAAGCCTCTCACGATAACTTCCACCATTATCATCTCCACTCCACTACTATTACCATTTTCTCGGCTTCACTGACGTAAGATAAGGGAAGCAGATAAACGTGTGTTACCCAATACCTTCGTCGTAAGATAAGGAAAGCAGACAGACGTGTGCTACCCAATACCTGGGACGTGAGATAAGGGAAGCAGACAAACGTGTCCTACCCAATACCTGAGCCGTGAGATAAGGAAAGCACAGAGACGTGTGCTACCCAATACCTGGGCCGTGACATAAGGAAAGCAGACAGACGTGTGCTACCCAATACCTGGTCCGTGAGATAAGGAAACTAGACAGACGTGCGCTACCCAAAACCGGTGCCGTGAGATGAGGAATGCAGACAGACGTGTGCTACCCAATACCTGGGCCGTAAGATAAGGAAGTAGGATAATGTTTGCTACCCAATACTTAAGTCGTGAGTTACTGGAAGGAGACAGACACGAAAGGCCCAGGGCAGGCGGGTATACAAGGACTTAAGCAGTGGCTCACAGCATCAAAGCCAGTATGGCTAGTACCTCCTACGAAGGTAGGGCAGAAATGCCCCTAGTAGCATGGTCTATCCTCCGAAGTATACTATATCTACCTACATACTAACGGGTTTAGAAATAGTTATCTGTCCTCCTCAGCACGCTGGAAGAAAATGGATAAGTGTCGGTGGAGTTAGGTAGAGCTAAGAAAAGAGTTAGGTAAGGCGGAATAATTTCCTCTATCTGGGGAAAGGAGAGCATTAACTGACACCAAGTAATGCTCTACTCAATCTCCTGGGGGAAGAGTCTTGTTTGTTCACCCTCGCGCATTGTTGGCATTTTGCGTTAATTAAAAAAAAAATCATAAAAGGATTAGAGTAATAATATTCTGTACATATACTTAACGGTATTTTTAAGCAACATAGAATATTCTTGTATTTAACAATTTTCTATGCATATAAGAATTTCATTTTAGTTAACAGCAGTGTGTTACTTTTCTAACATTTTATTCAAAATACTGATTCGTTGTGATAAATAATTTAAACCTTGATTTCGTAATGCTTCTTTTGACGCTAATTTTAAGTTGCGATGCATGTAAGCTATCTTTAATCAAATTACAAGGCGTCCTTTCCTTCCCCTCGTTGCGTTCACTGGCTTGACTTATCCTAAAAGCCTGAAATCTCTCATCTCAGTGAAATATACGGAAGGGTTCCCATTCACGCTGACTGAACCATTGTCGATAGCTTTCAGATAAATCTTGTCAAGAGACGATGATTTGTTTGCAGAGTGGACGATTTTACAGGCGTGGTTTTTACTCGGTGGTGGAAATTCCGAAATACGTTGTATTTGGAAGCAAGTAAACGCTGCTTTTGCGATTATACTCCCCTCTCTCTTATTGGGTATATTCTCTCTCTCTCTCTCTCTCTCTCTCTCTCTCTCTCTCTCTCTCTCTATATATATATATATATATATATATATATATATATATATATATATATACGAGATATATATATGCATACGTATATACGTATGCATATATGTATATATATATATATATAATATATATATATATATATATATATATATATATATATATATATATATATATATATATATATATATATATACAGCCTGCTAACAATACGGAGACCATACATTGGTCATTTTGCATTCAAACTGGCAGCCGGGTACTTGTGGCAGCCGTATACGGCTGCCACATAGTAATCCATGATAATGTAACACCCTTTGACAATAATCGAAATAAAAATGATGTCAATAAGTGTAAAAAGAAGTGTTTTATTGGAGTTATACTGTATTTCGAAGTTCTATGGTCGTTCTGAATTTTTTAAAAATAATTTGTAATAACCAAACGGTACTCGTATTGATAGCAGAGTGAACGGGATTTGTATATCACAAGTTTGTACCATTTCCGCCAGGGGCAGCATGGTCGCTTCATGTATATAAATTTACTGTATATTTCAACCATTCCCTAACATTATGGCAGCCACAAACTTGGCAACATTGCTGGCATCCACATAGATATCAATCGTACTACGTAATGTATATATTTGAATTGGACGAAGAATCGCTGGAAAGTGACCACTCGGGGGTTTTTGAGTATGCTGAATTCAATGCTGTCATCAAAAGTCTCCGGGGATGTACTGGTGAGGCTAAACCCATGTACCAAAGGGGTTGAATTAGGGTAAAAATGTCAGATGTCTAAATATCGCGGGATATTGACCGTTCGGGGGATTTTTGAGGATGCTAAATTCAATGGCGTCATCTAGAGTCACCGGGGATGAACCGGATGTAACTCTACGTAAGTACCAAAGGGATGATTTGGGGTAAAAAAGTCAAAAGTCATAAAATAACTAGAAAATAACCACTCGGGGGTTTTTGGTAAGGCGGAATTCAATGTCGTCACCGAAAGTCGCCGGGGATGCACTGATGTGGTTCTACGCGAGTACCAAAGGGGTGAATTGGGGTGAAAAAGTCAAAAGTTAAAAAATCTCTGGAACATAACCACTCGGGGGGGTTTTGAGGATGCTGAATTCAATTCCGCCATCGAAAGTCACTGGGGATGGACAGATGATATTCTACGTGAGTGCCAAAGGGATGATTTGGGGTAGAAATCTCAAAAGTCAAAACATTACTAGAAAATAACAACTCGGGGAATTTTGATGAAGCGGAATTCAATGCCGTCACCGAATGTCACCGGGAATGCATTGGTGTGGTTCCACGAGAGTACCAAAGGGGTGAATTGGGGTGAGAATGTCAGATGTCAGAAAATCGCTGAAAAATATCCGCTCGGGGGTTTTCGAGGATGCTGAATTCAATGTCGTCACCGAAAGTCGCCGGGGATGCACTGATGTGGTTCCACGCGAGTACCAAAGGGGTGAATTGGGGTGAAAAAGTCAAAAGTTAAAAAATCTCTGAAACATAACTACTCGGGGGTTTTTGAGGATGCTGAATTCAATTCCGCCATCGAAAGTCACCGGGGATGGACAGATGATACTCTACGTGAGTGCCAAGGGGATGATTTGGGGTAGAAATGTCAAAAGTCAAAAAATTACTAGGAAATAACAACTCGGGGAATTTTGATGAGGCGGATTTCAATGCCGTCACCGAATGTCACCAGGAATGCATTGGTGTGGTTTCACGAGAGTACCAAATGGGTGAATTGGGGTGAGAATGTCAGATGTCAAAAAATCGCTGAAAAATATCCGCTCGGGGGTTTTCGAGGATGCTGAATTCAATGCCGTCATCGGAAGTCTCCGGGGATGTATTTGTGAGGCTAAACCCATGTACCAAAGGGGTTGAATTAGGGTAAAAATGTCAGATGCCTAAAAATCGCGGGATAGTTACCGTTCGGGGGTTTTGGGGATGCTAAATTCAATTGCGTTATCTAGAGTCACCGGGGATGGACAGGATGTGACTCTACGTAAGTACCAAAGGGATGATTTGGGGTAAAAAAGTCAAAAGTCAAAATATAAGTAGAAAATATTCACTCGGGTGTTTTTGGTAAGGCGAAATTTAATGTCGTCACCGAAAGTCGCCGGGGATACATTGATGTGGTTCCACGCGAGTATCAAAGGGGTGAATTGAGGTGAAAAAGTCAAAAGTCAAAACATCGCTGGAACATAACCACTCGGGGGTTTTTGAGGATGCTGAATTCAATTCCGCCATCGAAAGTCACCGGGGATCGACAGATGATACTCTACGTGAGTGCCAAAGGGATGATTTGGGGTAGAAATGTCTAAAGTCAAAAAATTACTAGAAAATAACAACTCGGGGAAATATGATGAGGCGGAATTCAATGCCGTCACCGGCTATGCATTGGTGTGGTTCTACGCGAGTACCAAAGATGTGAATTGGGGTGAAAATGTCACAAGCCAAAAAATCCCAGGAAAATATCCGCTCGGAGTTTTTTGAGGATGCTGAATTCAATGCCGTCATCGAAAGTCTCCGGGGATGTACTGGTGAGGCTAAACCCATGCACCAAAGGGGTTGAATTAGGGTCAAAATGTCAGGTGCCTAAGAATCGCGGGAAAAAGCCGTTCGGGGGTTTCTGAGGATGCTAAATTCAATGACGTCATCTAGAAGGGCGTGCTGAACTCAATGGCGTCCTCGAAAGTCACCGGGGATAGACGTATGTGAATCTACGTGAGTGCCAAAGGGATGTTTTGGGGTAAAAATGTCAAAAGTCAAAAATTTACTTGAAGTTCACCACTCGGGGGTTTTTGAGGAGGCTGAATTGAATGACGTCGCCGGATATGTACTGCGATGGTTCTACACAAGAACCAAAGGGATAATTTGGGGTGAAATTTTCAGATAAATAACTGCCTTAGGGCTTTTGAGGATGCTGAATTCAATACCGTCATCGAAAAACACCAGGGCTGGACGGGTGTGGGCTCTACGGGAGTAGCAAAGGGAGAATTGGGGTAAAAAGATCAGAGGCTAAGAGATCGTTATAAAATGATCACTCGGGGTTTTTAATAATGCTGAGTCTAATCCTAGCACCGAAGTTGGCCATGCACAATCCGGGAAGGGACTGCGGGTGTCGCTGTGGGTGAATTGAGGTAAAACTTGTCAGAATCTAAAATATTGCCCAAAAATGCGCATTCGAAGATTTTCGAAGGTCCTAGTCCCTTCTCATCAAAATTCGTCGGGGATGTACGGGGTGGTGATTCGTCAGGAATCACCAAGGGGTGATTTGGGGTATATATCCCATTGACAATAAATCGCCCGAAATTGTCATGTTTCCAACTATGCAACATTACCTACAGAAAGAGTCGGGTTCGCGACCTTGTCTTGGACAGAAGTTATGCTAGAACTATTTACAGAAATGTTTGTGATATGAAAAAATAAACAGGCGGCACTCCGATAGCAGTTCTAGCACGTTTGTTTACGTCATGTCTGTCAAAATAATCTTTATAATTTGAAGCAGTGTTTCAATGCAGCCTGTCCATGTGCTTTAAGAATTTTAAAGACTGTATGCTTGAAAGATTCAACTTAAAAAGTTAACCGTTTGTCTCAAATTGATAATTTTATAAAAATTAAATTTTTTATTAAATTTTTTTTTAAATGTATTTTGTCTACCTAATTGTCATATATTTTCTTTCCAATTTTACTTAGTCTATTTAGATATCTAATTCGGGTAATTAATTTTCATCTCTTTTTGTGTTATTTTCTTTTGTTCTTTTAAAAAGGATGGTATCGTTAGCGGGGGCAGCGGAATGACTTTTCAACCATCCGTAAATAAAAAAAATTCTACTATAACCGTAAATTAAAAAAAAATATAAATAAGTAGACCTTAATTTGTTCAACCTTTATACAACTTAGAATAAACGACAAAGAGAATTTGTTGACCCACATCATTTCATCGACTTATCTTTATCAGCTTATATATCCAGAAAACCTATTATGCCAATAACTACAAATTCCAAGCTAAACCTTTAACTACCGTCATCGTGCCTGATCATCAGCATTAGCCGAAGAAGACAGTGATTCAGGTGCTGTATCTAATGACCATCTTTTAGAAGGCATCAAAGAGAATAGGGGAATTGTGCAACAGAGTGAAGAAGTAATTGAGCAAAAGGTCAGGGTTCTTCTAAAAGAAGGATGGTTGATCTGAAATTCGGTATCATGAGCGAAAGTACTCCTCTTCGGTACTTTTTCGATCATGATACTGACTCTCAACGAAGTGCATCAGACGATGAAAATGATTTCAAAAAACTGCAACCTCCAGAAATTTACAAAATTTTCTATTTGTATAGATAAATTGTTTTAAGCAATGTAGAATTTGTCCAGCAACAAAAAATAGAAAGACTAGTTACACTTTGTAAGATGTCTTTGTACAGCCAATATGTCTAGAATGTTCTGAACCGCTGTGTAAATACTGCTGTCAAAATTGAGTTATTATTTCTAATGCCAGTTTCCATAAATAAAGCTTATAATGTGTCAAATGATATCTTGTATATAAAGTTAAGTGTGTACAATCAGTGAACAAGAAATAATTAGTGTATGTTAATTATCGTGCGATTATAAGTCTTTTTAACTAAACTGCGCTAAAATCTGTAGGTTTTATTTACTACAGTTTTCAATTAGTAAATATTATATAACTGATCTCATAAAACTACGTTTACCCTACTAGGCACAGGCAATCAGAATATTCAAAAACAATATCTATAAAGTAAATGCAAGATAAATTGTTACACCACACAATAAATCACACTTAGACATTTCGTGCCTGTGAGCTACAACGGCAGATGTATTGTGACAGAAATTGCAGAACGGTAGTTGAAATAGTAGTTAATAAATACTGAATCATCCATCGTTAATCTCTGTATTGTATACAAGAACCTAAATGACATCTGTGCGAGTTTGTCAGTTTATATTAGGATATCAGGCTGTCTCGTGTAAACAAACATAGGTCCAAGCCAAACAAAGATAAAGGCTCGCACTCCACAAGTACTCTCGTGGACGAAGGCCCGAAAAACTGACTTTCTGCATTCTAACTTTTCCATCCCTTTCTCTCATTTACATACGGTGTAAACGTAAATGTATGGTATTCTCCCAACGTCAAAATGGCCGTATAAAGACGGAAACATTTGTTTATATCCTCGACTTTAACCGCTGGTAGTCTATGTTTTATTTTATTAATATGTTTTTTGAATACATTGGTATTAACATTTAGTGAATATATATGGCGTAGGCCATATTAAATGTTACATCTGTTAATACATGTGTTGCAGACTAGTGTTAACATGTTTGCAATGTTACCAAATTGTAACAATATACAGCAAATAGTCACTTTTAGATTATTAAAATCGGATAGAGATGCTACGACAATTAATTTGAAAAGCAAGTTAAGTTAAAAAATAAATACTTAATCGATCCTATAGTATCTAAGAGCCCCAAGGGAAAGGTTTGAGATGCATTGACCGGAACATTAAGATAAGTTTGGTGTGCCATCAAGTAAACAAACACGTCAGAATAGCTTTTGGAGTGTCGGCTGTTTATGTCTACATATTACAATTGTGTCTGTAAATACTTAGCATAGTTCTCTCCAAGATAAGGTCGCGAATCCACAGCTGTATGTCCTTTCCAGCGAAACAACAGTTATGTTCAAAGGAATTGACAGATGTAATATAAGGGGAGTGGTACAGTCTCAAAAACTACCGAGTGTCAATTTTTATGAGATTTTTTTTATATTATTATTTTATATTTATATGCTAATAAGTTCATAAAATAATTCCGTTCTTGACGATAACACTTGCGTGTTTGCAAACACAAATACCAGTAACCCCATAATTGTTTATAAAGTTTTACGAAAGCATGCTAAAATATCATGTTTACAAATTCCTGAAGTACTTACATCGAGGACTCTAATGAAACACTTGGCAACAATATCTCAACTCTTCCAAATGAATGACCAAGGTATTAAAGAACTAGCGTTATTTATAGGCCATACAACATAATTTTTATCAATAATAACATTATATATTTTTTTCATCCAAAATATTTAAAAATAGTTTGAAAAATATAAATAGTAACAAAGATAGAACACGTGGATATATACACACATTCTATGACCATAAGAGCAAAACATTTTAAGTACTTATTTAAGGATACATGTATCATAGGTGTTATTATGTCAATTAAACTAGAGAGCAGTTCTAGTCCCAAGAGTAACTTTAATGTCTATGAGATATTCACTCACTTTAGAGTTGCATGAAAAACTGTTTCAAGTACGGTGATCATTGGTACGGAAACAAATACAGTAGTGCATGGATAATTCGAGGTAGATGGGACCGAGACACCGTCGGATTACCGAAAACTTGGATTACACGGAAATAGCTTCCTGTACACTAGAAAAAAACAGGAGTTCTAATGAGCCCTAATACTATAATTAAGAATGCACAAAATAAGTAGCTTTATTGATTACAGTACATACATAAATTAATGTTGCTTGGCTCTTCAAGACTACTGTACTGATTCTTGCTTGCGGGGATACCATACGATATAAATACCATACTATGTGTCGGCAATTATAGCTAAAAAAAGCCGATGTCCGTTGTAATCTTTATCAGTACGCCCAATGTTTTGATCGTAGATAGTCTTTTTGTTCGCCTACCATAAAAATAAAACGAGATTATCAGTAAATCTAAAGTATAGTGAAAAATTACCGTGATCATCGGTAGTAAATATTTATGATTATCAACGTCTAAAGATTGACTACAAAACGTTTTATAAGCTCTTGGTTAGGGTTGCTTAACTGAAGTAATTTTCTATCAACGAAAAATAGAGAATATTCAAATTGAAATTTTATGTTTGTAATTAGGAGTTATTTATTAACTGGTATTGCTAGTGGTAGGATTCGTAAAATATATAAACATAAAGAGACAGTTTTGAGAAGTGATTGAGTATTAGCAGACTTTGTCTTGAGATCAAGCACAGCCGAACTAACTAAAATCATTCTGATACTAACTATAAAAATGTATGTAACATGTCGACCGAAGAACGGAGAGATTTTTTAAAGTGAAAAAAAAATCTACAAAACAGTCATTATCTTTTACGTCTTGTTTTTTTAACAAGAAATACCATCATAGTGACTAACTTCATTATGTTACTCTGCATAACGCTATTTTACAGCTAGTTTTTGAAGACTGGTTCCTCAGCTATATTCGTCAAAATATTTGTAAATTTTTTCACCATAATAATAATAAATCAAATTGTAGATACCAGGAGGGATACGGTTAAAGATAGAATTAAAGAAGAAGATTAAAATATACTTAAAACTTATCGGATATATTTTCAGGTGCATTCAACCTGTCTTGATGAAAGTAACATCACAATCAAGGTGCAATGTCATCCTTTAGGAACATCTCTAAGGGAGGAATTAAATAAATTTTTTAACCTGGCAACAACGACTACCAGGAAAATTTAATGAATGTAGTTAAAGAGGAACTTTTAGAAAAAATAGGTCTTTACTCAAACACAATTGTACCTATAATAACGTATGACAAATCAAATATGGTGGATAAATAAAATAGATGTATTACATTGCTTACCGAAATCGTTTTTCACCCTGATGCCTAGCTACAATGCAATATACATTGGGAAGAACTATATCCTTACATAATATTATATTCTTTAGAGATCTAGAAGTAAAGAAGTATATTTACCATTGCCTAAACCGCTTGAACTGCACTCTAGTTTTATTGGCACAAAACCACCTATGATACATGAATCCTTGAAATGTTTTGCCCTTATCTTGGTGAAATGTTTATACTGATTGGTATTGGCACTAAAATGTCATATCTTCGTGAAAATTTTACTCCTTGTTAGAATACTATATGCACCCTTTTAAAGCATATGCTCACAGAAAAATAAAAGTTTTTTTGTTACATTTGGTAAGTACAGAAATACTAATATTTCAATGTTTATTTTTTTTATCCGAAAATGGTAATTTGTGCTCGTTTGAACCTATAAAATATAGATGTGTTCTATGGGCCTACGTGAACAAGAAATTAACATTAGATGGGATTCGACCAAATAAAAGCCTTCTTTTATTTACAATGTACAATATAGTTAGATTTTTCTGGTTACCTACCTGAGGTAAAGGTGATACAATATTTGTTGTTTTTCTACTATAGGCCTAACTTTAAAAACTTACTGTAAATAAACTTTATGCCAACCCTTTACTTATCCTTTATCATTTTTTTACAAGCAGTAAAAACTTATTGAAATTTTCATTTTTTTTAATACACTGAAGAAGAAATGTTGAAGAAAATTCGATGTATTAGTCTAAAAATTCTGCAAAATCGTTCTTAAACTGCAAAAACTCTTAAAAGATTGTAACACGAAAGAAATAGAATTTAAAAATTGTGGCAGAAAGCTCAATGAGATAAAATAAATTAAATGAGAATAAATGTATTTTCGTAAAGTAAGGATATAGGAGGAGTTAGTGTACTAACTCTAAGACTGATAATTAAATGAGAAATTCAGAAGAAAAAAGCCTTTATCCCTTATCCCGTGCAGTGCACGCCTGGAAATCTAGATTGAATATTGTTAAAGATGAAACCATTCATTTAGTTGCAGATCTATTGAGGGTTTTGAAAACATGTAATCAATCCAGAGGATCAATGGATACCGGTCTACACCTAACCTGCTGATTCACAATACAATCGTCTACATGCACTCCCGTATTTTTGTTACTATGACACTATGTTTACTGACAGAACTGGAGAACTATTCCTAAAATTTGACAGAGCACTGAACACCTTCAATGGGGCGGGGAAATTTTAAAATAGCAACCTAGCGGCGGTGGATTTATTAATTTTAATTTTTTCCAATGACCTGGAAGAAACCGACACGAGGAACGCGACCCGTAAGGCATAGATTTAGCAAGTGTCTCCCTTTTTTCCCAAACATACGTCAAAGAGAGTAATACCTTTTATAAGACAGTGCCGTGTGTACTAACCTAAATAAAGAAATGACTTAAATTGAGGGTTTAAATTTATTAGTGGATATTTGTTTTTATTAAAAACAATAAATTTGTTATGTTTAATTTCGTTAATTCATATTAAAAATAACAACAAATAATAGAATTGTAACAATAAATGTGACAATTTCTAAGACAACTATGTACTATTGTAGCCTAAACGAAACTGATTGTAAAGAGACGTCCATGTGGTTGTCTGTTAAAAGTAGATGGATAAATGGCGGTATAAATTTCAAATTGTAACATGTGACCAATTAGCGCCTGGGATCGAACCCGTCATAAACGTGTTTGTATAATGTTTATTTTCGATCTCTGAAAGGATGACCACATCATTCAGTATTATCAGTTTTAATCTTGTGACAGGAACCATGATAGCTACTTCATGAGAGTATCTGTTTACTTCAGCTAGTTCATTCCACCCAAAAGATAAAAATACCAAAGTAAAATCTTATTTGGTTGAATCTTTCACTTTGCAAGTCATAATATTCTACCTTTATTTTACCTTCTGAAATTTTTACCCTAATTCCCCAGTTGCTACTAGCATAGAGCATGACCCGTGCATCCCCATTGACGTTCGATAACTGTAAAAGACAACAACATTAAAAACACCCGAGAGATCATTTTTTCTTGTTATTTTGCCTTCTGCCAATGTTACCCCAAATCATACTTTTTCTAGTCCCGTAAGGCACACCTTTGTATCCCCGTTTAATATTGAAGACGGTATTGGACTAAGCACCTTCCAAAACACTACGATTGATCATTTTCTAGCTTTGTTTTGCTTTCTCACAATTATACTCCATTTCATCATTTGCTGCTCCCATAGAGGATCACCAGTGCAACTCCATTGACGTTTGATAACGGTACAAGACACAGCACATTCCAAAACCTCCCGAGTGATCATTTTAAATATTTTTTTGCCTTCTGAAAATTTTACCCCAATTTACCAATTTTTACTACTCTCGTATAGCAACAACCAAGCATTCCCGTTTAATATTGTAGGCGGTATTGGACTCAGCAAACTCCAAAGCACTACGTTTGAAAATTTTCTACTTTTTTTTTGCTTTCTCACAATTATAACCCAATTCATCATTTGCTACTCCCATAGAGGATCACCAGTGCATCTCCATTGACGTTTGATAACAGTACAAGACACAGCACACTCCAAAACCTCCCGAGTGATCATTTTATATATTTTTTTGCCTTCTGAAAATTTTACCCCAATTTACCAGTTTTTACTACTCTCGTAGAGCAACAACCGAGCATTCCCGTTTAATATTGTAGGCGGTATTGGACTCAGCAAACTCCAAAGCACTACGATTGATCGTATTCTAGCTTTGTTTTGCCTTCTCATATTTATACTCCAATTCATCATTTGCTACTCCCATAGAGGATCACCCGTATATCCCCATTGACGTTCGATAACAGTATAAGACACAGCACACTCCAAAACCTCCTGAGTGATCATTTTATATATTTTTTTGCCTTCTGAAACTTTTACCCCAATTTACCAATTTTCTACTCTCGTAGAGCAACAACCGAGCATTCCCGTTTAATATTGTAGGCGGTATTGGACTCAGCAAACTCCAAAGCACTACGTTTGAAAATTTTCTACTTTTTTTTTGCTTTCTCACAATTATAACCCAATTCATCATTTGCTACTCCCATAGAGGATCACCAGTGCATCTCCATTGACGTTTGATAACGGTACAAGACACAGCACACTCCAAAACCTCCCGAGTGATCATTTAAAATTTTTTTTTTTTGCCTTCTGACAATTTTACCCCAGTTTAGCAATTTTTACTACTCTCGTAGAGCAACAACCGAGCATTCCCGTTTAATATTGTAGGCGGTATTGGACTCAGCAAACTCCAAAGCACTACGTTTGATAATTTTCTACTTTTTTTTGCTTTCTCACAATTATACCCCAATTCATCATTTGCTACTTCCATAGAGGGTCACCCGTGTATCCCCATTAACGTTCGATAATGGTGAAAGACTCAGCACCATTAAAACCCACCCAAATGATTATTTTCAATTGTTTTTTTGCCTTCTGACAATTGTACCCCAATTCACCCTTTTTTTTCTCCCGTAGAGCCACATCCGTGCATTCCCAATTAATATGGAAGACAGTATTGGACTCAGCTACCTCCAAAACACTACGATTGATCATATTCTAGCTTTGTTTTGCCTTCTCATATTTATACTCCAATTCACCTTTTGCTACTCCCATAGAGGATCACCCGTATATCCCCATTGACGTTCGATAACGGTAAAAGACACAGCACACTCCAAAACCTCCCGGGTGATCATTATATATATTTTTTTGCCTTCTGAAAATTTTACGCCAATTTACCAATTTCCTACTCTCGTAGAGCAACAACCGAGCATCCCCGTTTAATATTGTAGGCGGTATTGGACTCAGCACCCTCCAAAACACTACGTTTGATCATTTTCTAGTTTTTTTTTGCTTTCTCACAATTATACCCCAATTTATTATTTGCTACTCCCATAGAGGGTTACCCGTGTATTCCCATTGACGTTTGATAACGGTGAAAGACTCAGCACCATTAAAACCAACCCGAATGATCTTTTTCAATTGTTTTTTTGCCTTCTGACAATTGTACCCCCATTCACCCCTTTTCTACCCCGTAGAGCCAGATCCGTGCATTCCCAATTAATATGGAAGGCAGTATTGGACTCAGCTACCTCCAAAACACTAAGTTTGATCATATTCTAGCTTTGTTTTGCCTTCTCTCATTTATACTCCAATTCATCATTTGCTACTCCCATAGAGGATCACCCGTATATCCCCATTGACGTTCGATAACAGTACAAGACACAGCACACTCCAAAACCTCCCGGGTGATCATTATATATATTTTTTTGCCTTCTGAAAATTTTACGCCAATTTACCAATTTCCTACTCTCGTAGAGCAACAACCGGGCATTTCCGTTTAATATTGTAGGCGGTATTGTACTCAGCACCCTCCAAAACACTACGCTTGATCATTTTCTAGTTTTTTTTTGCTTTCTCACCATTATACCCCAATTTATTATTTGCTACTCCCATAGAGGGTCACCCGTGTATCGCCATTGACGTTCGATAACGGAGAAAGACTCAGCACCATTAAAACCCACCCGAATGATTATTTTCAATTGTTTTTTTGCCTTCTGACAATTGTACCCCAATTCACCCCTTTTCTTCTCCCGTAGAGCCACATCCGTGCATTCCCGTTTAATATAGTAGGCGGTATTGGACTCAGCAAACTCCAAAGCACTACGATTGATCGTATTCTAGCTTTGTTTTGCCTTCTCATATTTATACTCCAATTCATCATTTGCTACTCCCATAGAGGATCACCCGTATATCCCCATTGACGTTCGATAACAGTATAAGACACAGCACACTCCAAAACCTCCCGAGTGATCATTTTATATATCTTTTTGCCTTCTGAAACTTTTACCCCAATTTACCAATTTTCTACTCTCGTAGAGCAACAACCGAGCATCCCCGTTTAATATTGTAGGCGGTATTGGACTCAGCAAACTCCAAAGCACTACGTTTGATAATTTTCTACTTTTTTTTTGCTTTCTCAAAATTATACCCCCATTCATCATTTGCTACTCCCATAGAGGGTCACCCGTGTATCGCCATTGACGTTTGATAACGGTACAAGACACAGCACACTCCAAAACCTCCCCAGTGATCATTTAAAATTTTTTTTTTGCCTTCTGACAATTTTACCCCAATTTACCAATTTTTACTACTCTCGTAGAGCAACAACCGAGCATTCCCGTTTAATATTGTAGGCGGTATTGGACTCAGCAAACTCCAAAGCACTACGTTTGATAATTTTCTACTTTTTTTTTGTTTTCTCAAAATTATACCCCCATTCATCATTTGCTACTCCCATAGAGGGTCACCCGTGTATCGCCATTGACGTTCGATAACGGAGAAAGACTCAGCACCATTAAAACCCACCCGAATGATCATTTTCAATTGTTTTTTTGCCTTCTGACAATTGTACCCCAATTCACCCCTTTCTTCTCCCGTAGAGCCACATCCGTGCATTCCCAATTAATATGGAAGACAGTATTGGACTCAGCTACCTCCAAAACACTACGATTGATCATATTCTAGCTTTGTTTTGCCTTCTCATATTTATACTCCAATTCATCATTTGCTACTGCCATAGAGGATCACCTATTTATCCCCATCCGGGGATAGAGCCCCACCCGTTCATCCCCGTTTAATTATGATCACAGTAGTGGACTCAGCATCCTTAAAAAACACCCCAATTTATTATTTCCTAGCTTTTTTTTGGGTTCTAATATTTTACTCTATTTATTGTACCCTTTAGCTACTCCTGTAGAGGCACACACTTGTATCCCCGTCAGCTTTCGATAGTTGTACACGTTTATGAAAACTAACAACCAGGACTTATGTTAGTTGAGTAAATAATTGGCCAGCTGAAATGAAGGAGGGACATACTAATGTTTATGTTTTTACCGTGATTACACACACGTGTCTTAGAGTCTAAACATTTGACTAGCCAGATAGTCCAACCATAGTGGCAACACTGTTGGTTCTCGTATCGTTAGTAGCGTGGGAATAATATACACACCGGCTGCCATATTGTTATTAGACTGAATGAAAATATACACTGGCTGCCATATTGATGCCTAAATGAAATGCTGCCGTATTGATAGTACTTCAGTCAATTTTGTATTTTTAAGATTTTATTGAATTAAAGTACATGGAGTAGTATCATGTTTATTAGAAATAAATTATACACCACGAAAAACATATATACTCCACTCTTTCAAGTGGCTGCCATATGGTTGCAAAATGAAATGCTGCCATATTGATAGCGGGATGTATATATATATATATATATATATATATAAAGAACAAAAGTCAAAATACATATACAAGAATTATATTTGAATTTACAATTCAAAGCTTTTCGTTGGCTAACAGTACCAACATCATCAGGAATATTAAACAATTAAAATTAACATATGTGCAAATTAGATCAAATAAATAGTTATGCCAAATCAATTACAATGTTGTTAAAATTTTTTTTTTTTTTTATTTGTTATTTTTTTATTTTGCTGCCCTAACATTACAAACACTTAATATATTATCGAATTTAGATTTTACTTGTATTTGTTCATTTATCAACTCATTATTAGTATTATATTTATGTATTTCTAAAGCTTCATAAATATTCATTCTCAGGCCTTTGTTAATTTCTTTTATAAGTATCATATTATCTATATTAGGAAATAAGTGATTATTATTAATACAATGACTAGCAAAATTTGATTTATAAATTTCTAGCTTTTTATATGCATTAAAATGTTCTTTATATCTATCTTTAAATTTTTTCTTAGTTTGTCCTATATAAACTTTATTACAATAATTACATTCTAATTTATATACACCGTTTTTTTCATGCATATTAATAATATTATTATTATTCATTATATTTATTAATTTATTATTAGTATTATAAGCGAATTTTATGTTGCTACCTTTAAACAATTTTGTGATATTTTTTACTTCATTACCAAAAAATGTAAATGAAGTCCATATGACATATTCATCATTATTTTTGTAAATTAGATTATTATTTTGTTTCTTTAAAATATTATAATTAAGTTTATCAACAGTTTTCTTTTATAACCATTCTCAATTGCAATTTGATAGATTATGTTTTTTTCTCTTATCTTGTTTTCATTATTCATAGGTATTTTATGTAATCTATATAATAAATTGTATAATGCAGCCATTTTTTGATTATACGGATGGTTAGAATTATTAGGTATAATTTGGTTAGTTTGTGTCGGTTTACGATATATGTTAAATTCAAATTCATTAATATGTCTTATAATTGTTATATCTAGAAAGTTGATCTTATTATTTTCCTCCATTTCATAAGTAAAATTAATATTTTTATTTATCATATTTATTTTATCTAAAATAGTTATTAAGTTTATACCATTATTATTAGATACATACAATCCATCATCAACATATCTAAACCAATAACCGTTTTTATCAAATGTCTGTATAATTTTATTTATTTTATCATCTATATATTGTAAAAATATTTCAGATATTATATTCGATAAGGGAGAACCCATGGCAAGACCATCTTCCTGTTTGTAAAATTTATTATTATATGCAAAATAATTTTGATTTAATATTATTTTTAATGTATTTATCATTTCTAATATTAATTTTCTATCTTTTTCATTTTGCTCTAATCTAGATTTTATAATATTGAGAGTCTCTTTTATAGGAATATTTGTGTACATATTTTTTATATCTAATGATAATAATTTGGTTTTATTATCAATATTAATTAGTTTTAATTTATCAATAAGGTTAATAGAATTACTTATGGTATGATTATTATTTAGTTTCATTTTATCTTTAAGAATAGATGTTATGATTTTAGATATTTTATAAGAGGGGGCATTCATAAAATTTACTAATGGTCTAATTGGTTTCTCAATTTTGTGTAATTTAATAAGTCCATTCATTATTGGTATTTTTGGATTATCGTTCATATAATTATTAATATTATATTTATTAAATAATTTATAAGAAGATTTTATTAAATTTTTTATTTCATTTTGATATTTCTTTGTAGGATCCTTATATATTTCACTAAATTGATTTTCATTTATATATTTTTCTGTTTTATTTATGTGTTCGTCCTTATCAATAATTATAACAGCGTGACTTTTATCAGCTTTTACTGTAATTAAATTGTTATTTTGTAGTTTATTTTTTAAATCTTTAACTCCTAAATATGTTTGTCTATGGGTTTTATTATTTTATTAGTTTTAATTAATTTTTTTATTTCATGAGCTGCTTCGATTCTGGTACTATCTTGTATATTTTCATTTAATTTACTAATGGCTATTTCTGTATCTATTATTATATTATCAATATCTTTATTTATGTTTCTTTTTATATTGATTTTATTATTTTCAAGTAGTTTTATTTCGCAATTATTAAATTTAGTATTAGATAAATTAACAATATTAGGGTGAAAGCTATGATATTTAACTTCAGGTATTATTTTCATTTGTTTTTCAAGTTTTAAATTATTTAGTTTTTTTGATATATTATTTATTTTTATATTTCTAATTTTATTTATCAAGAAGTTAATTTTATTGTATTTTTCTTCCCATTTTATACTATTCATTGTAGAAGCTAATTTTAAATGTAATTTATATATTTCAGTAGTTAAAATGTTTTGTTTTTATATAAATTTCTTATTTCATTTTTAACCCATAATTTCTCAGCTTGTTTACAAGTTTTTTTGGCAGTATCACTTTTGTTTTTTATTGTAATTTTTGCATATTTTGGAATAATATTGTTTATAATACATTGTTTATTAAAATATATATTACAATTTGTGTTCATTAACTGAATTTTCCGCTTTTCAAATAAATTTAAGTCCTTTGTTAAGGCAGCATTACAATTATTAACTGATATCATGTCAATATATATATAAAATTATTACAATAATATGATTATATTATTCCCATTCACGCTGACTGAACCATTGTCGATAGCTTTCAGATAAATCTTGTCAAGAGACGATGATTTGTTTGCAGAGTGGACGATTTTACAGGCGTGGTTTTTACTCGGTGGTGGAAATTCCGAAATACGTTGTATTTGGAAGCAAGTAAACGCTGCTTTTGCGATTATACTCCCCTCTCTCTTATTGGATATATTCTCTCTCCCTCTCTCTCTCTCTGTCTATATATATATATATATATATATATATATATATATATATATATATATATATATATATATACGAGATATATATATGCATACGTATATACGTATGCATATATGTATATATATATAATATATATATCATATATTAAATATGCATTTATATATATATATATATATATATATATATATATATATATATATATATATATATATATGAACAGGCACCTTATAATTGACTCGTCTACAAGAAACCTGGGGAAGGGAGTATAATTCTAAAGAGATTAAGGGGTAAATATGTAGGGTTTCAGGTAAGAGCAACGCAGTTATAGCGCGGCAGTGAAGGGAGTTCGGTGCATCCCCAAACAATTGCTATACAGGCTATAAATTAGGTGGTATATCAATACGTTGTCTACGAAATTCAATACGTTGTCCTCAATTGTCGTGCGGCCATTTTTTTCTTTAAAATTATTTCTCGTTTCTGAATTAATGTGCAAAATAATATAAAAGAGAGGAATAATACGGGTATAATGGGTGGTGTAATGGAGAAGCCCCGTGGCGCTACGCTCGTGGTAGGAGACGGTTGTACTGTAAGTGCTTCCACTGTGAGTGGTTTGAGGTCCCAGCCCGGGATTAATTAATGGCAGAATATTTATGTAATACGCAACAATGAATCAGCTGCAGATTTAAGGATTTTGTCAGCATGAATCCTATGTGTAAGTTGCAACGTCCAGATTGGCCATTGCAGAAACGTGGTAATTGTATAGAAATCTCACTTTGGATAAAACTGAAAAATATAAAAAGTTAGGGAAGTCAAATAAAATAAAAAACAAATAAAATAATAACTAGGCAATGTTAGCTGTGGATAAATTTATATTTATTATAATTATATTGATAAATAACTTAAAAATATTATCAAATAACTCTGTTTCCACGAAATTATAACCTAAAAGATAGCCTCATTCATGAGGTCTAAACTTTTACGTAATACATAGCCTCACAGTTGATCACAAGAAACCTTATTGAAAAAATGTATTTATCCGCGACAAATATTTAGAAATATTTTGCAAGATGGCTGCTGAAGCATCGTCAGTGGACAAAAACGTGAAGGTTAAAATAAATACATTTGAACAAATATAAAAATAACAATTAACTGAAGAAAAATGAAAAGTTCAATAAATCAAATAAACAAAAACATCTGATGTACGAAGAGGCTAGGAAGATGACAGGTAGTGACTCGGACAAGGTGAGTGGTAACATCAGTCAGTGACTCGGACAAGTTGAGTGGTAAAATCAGTCAGTGATGACAGTCAGTGACTCTGACAAGGTGAGTGGTAAAATCAGTCAGTGATGACAGTCAGTGACTCGGACAAGGTGAGTGGTAAAATAAGTCAGTGATGACAGTCAGTGACTCGGGCAAGGGGAGTGGTAACATCAGTTAGTAATCGAATAGAAGAGGAGGAGTTGGCCGGGAAAAACATGAAAGGAAGTGAAGGCACAGAAACTACCACCACACTCAAGGTTTTTTACCGCTTGGAATTCTTTAAACTAAACAGCCCAAGTCAAGGAAAATATGCCAGACACGCTGATTTACATTATTATAGTTCCGTAATGTTTTGAAATAAAGAATTTAATCAATATTAAGAGTAAAATGTAAGAGTAAAAAAGTCACATTTACCTTACCCCTGCACTCAATTTACCTGCTACAAAGAATATCGATTATCGAATCCCGTGTAGGGAGGCTTAAGGGAAATTAATTATTGGTTTCGTGTGCTTTCATTCCCCGTCACATTGTATCTGGTCGCATTACAAACAACCTGTAGGGACATAAACGCTGGGGTAGAATAAAAGTTGCGGAGTGTTTAAATTGTTTATAAAATCTTATATTTTTCTCATGAAAACACGTCACATAAATTAGGTTGATTTTGAACTAGTTTTTCTTCAATTCTCCCCTCAATGTATACAACCTATCTTTAACGTGTAATTTATATTTATACGTATCGTTTCGTCGCGTCCTTGGACTACCATCCATAAGTTATAATGTCTCGTATAGCTGCTTTGTCTTACTTATGTTCTTGCTTTCTCTCCACCCCTTAAAGATTTTCACATTTCTTCCTACTAAACATTTTTTACTAACCTATCTCCAGGTAAATTGAGTAAACAATTAATACATATTAGAATAGTTTTAGAATGCACAAAAAGGATAATACTTTATCCTATAGGTATCCAAGCGATCTCCCGTATGTACATTACAGAAGGAGCTAGCTGCACGTTTTGGGCTCTGCTTTGGTAAAACACCTGCTATTTTTATGCTGATATGTAGTCGATAATAGTTAATGATTCTAGATCAGTGATGAAGGCAGAGAGTTTGAGTATATATAACCTCGCCGAGGGCGCTCAGTTAATTGGACAAGGTAGCAGGTATTTCCTCCCTTCACCCCAGTTGTGTGACTCCACCTAATCCCACCTACCCTTCTCGAGTAGATAGCTCTATGTGTGGTACGTCACCATGTACATGTAACCAATCTCTGATATCCAGTACCAGGTGATTTTATGACACGTTCCTATCTGTCGTAGCCAATACTGTCATACTAGGGGTCCTATAACCGCGATACAAATATCAGTTACTTGTTTATTAGGGTCCGAAATATAGACGAGATTAAGGAGGCGTCGTCTGGGATAACAGATAGGATCACTGGTACTTCATGTTTATAGAAGAAGAACTACCCTTGGTTATAGGACAACGAAAGGAATTTAACGGTCGTTTTTAAGAGTAGGGACAGATTGTAAAGTAAGACAAGATGGCTTACCAGAGGAGAGTTGGGTGCAGACAGAATCAAAGAGAAGAGTAGCTTGTGAGACCATGTGCTTGGTCTCCCGGGGGAGGAAATGGACGCAGATCACCCCAAATTTTACATGCAATGTGAATGTTGCAAATGTTTGCGCTAAAGCTGTAAACCACTGTGTTCTCCCGAAGCTTTAGTTTAAAGGGTAATAAGGATTCTTATTGCACGAAGCCGTCTGCTGACATTGCACTAAGGAACAGCTACAAACCATGTTATATCGCTTTAGCCGCAACAGTGTGTATGTGCGACCTGACTGAGTGGAGTCAGATACTGTGAGTGAGCGTTGTCTTGGTTACGACTAGCGACACCGAGTAGTTATTCAAATGTAATTGCGCAAATATGTACTCGTAATGTATTTTTTACAAAAACTATCACACGTAAACCTAAACTGACCCAGAGATGTCCTTCTAGACCAAACTCTCCCTTCCTCCTGCGTCCGACTCTTCTCATGTCCTTTAATTCTCTTGGACTGGTCGAACACATCCAACAGCTCCACATGAGTCATCTGTCCATGAAACACGTCCCCAATATAACACTATGACTCGAAGTCCTCCAATCCATTCCTTAGCAGTGTCGCCTTTATTCCTTCCATTATGTATAGCAGCACTTCCTTCTAACATCTTCGGCAAGGCTCCACTTTAATGTAAGGAATAATGGCATATTGCTTCATTTTCATCAACACACTCCTGCCTTGATCGACTTTAGCTTCTGCCTTTTGTTTCTTGACAGTTGTATTACTAACAGTTTCGTAATGTTCAGATTTGAAGTCATCAAAGTACACATCTACGTGCTGTACATATACTTGTACTCGTTTAACCATATAATATAAACTTGGTTTTTTTAATATTATTCAATATTCTCCGAATGTCTCCAAAATCGTCAGGGATTATTGCTACCTATCAGCTCCTAGGTCTGGTTAGGTCGTTTGGAATTAAATTAGGTTAGGTTACTTCAGCTCAGCCCGTTCGGTTAGGCTTGGTTTGGTTGGGCTGGCTTCTAAAGGACAGGCTAGGTAAAGCTAGGTTGAGTTAGTTTAGATTAGGCAGTATGATTTTTTTATTTAGCCGCATAAAGATGCGTGAGCAGACATATTATAACTTAAGCCTGACCGCTCGTTACAGCTTTGTAGGGATCTAAAAAACCTCTACCATAAACAACATTTCATGTAAATTTTACCATGAAATCTATTCCAATACAAATATTTTTCTTCAATATAGCTTATTTTTTAATTCACTTCAAAAGATTGAAAATATATTAATTATGAAATCCTGACGAAAGATCGCTAAATTCCAACACTATCTTTTCTTGTTACAATAAGCGTTAAAGTCTTTTACATTACTTATGATATCATAATATCATCTGTAGGAGATATAGTTTATGGGTGATTTTATCCTTTATAGGAAAGAAGAAAACGGAAAACACTGGAGACCTGAATGTTTAATTCAGTTCATACACATATAACTATTATAGTTTCGAATACAAAAATAACTCCAAAGTATACTGTATTTGTTTGTTTTGGGTTGAATGAAGCGAAAAGGATGCGACCGTGATATAAGGGAGTCTGAAGTTACAACACCCCTTCTCCCGCCAACATGAATACCGTCCCGTATCTAAAGTATATTTTATCTACAATAAAACACGAGGGGCCAGCCTTTGTCTAAAGCTTTACTTTGCTTATATAAAAGTAGAAACCTTTTCTTCAGTGATGTGTGAAATTGGATTCCCTTTAAAAGTGACCGTAGGGGTTATTTCGATATAACTGGAATGGAAGATTAAAATCTAGCGCATTTGCATCCCTTACTACCTTCCAACCCTTATTCTCTAATGTCCTATACTTATATACAATATGAGGTTACTAACTACGCATAACCCTACGTTTCACTAAGGGGTTCTTCTGGTCGATGGTTCCTTGCGTTGCCACAATGGAGCCACTTATCAACTGTGGAGTTTGTTGAAGTGTTCAGGGTGGAAGTCGCCTCTGGGTTGGTGTAGATGTGTTCCCAGCTTGGTAAATGCTCAGTAAATGCCAAAGTGGCTTGGTACCTACTGCGCAACGCAGCTGGTCGTCTGCAGCCCCCTCCCTGTTGCCGGAGAGATGTAGTGTTGCAGCCTGACAGCAAATGAGCTAGCAACGTCTCCATCACTGCCCAATGGTCCTTCTACAGATAGGCAGACACCGTGTTACATGGACAGCGTAAGGTGAAACTCAGCGAGCCAAGGGTGCGGTTTGACCCTTACCTAATATGAATGACTATCAAAGATAAATGAGTAGAATAGCCTTGTACTTAAGAAGATCGCAATAATAACTTGTTTTATTAGAGGTGGAATCTGTTTGCAACGACTTTGTATTCATGCGATACTATCAGAAACCATCCGAACTTATAACGCCTCAAAGTGGCAACATTATGTACAAACATAGACCCCAATATATAGTAGCTATTCGGATGAAGAATAAATTCATGCGGGTATTTCCATCTAGTGATAAATTAGCGATCGTGGAAAATGAAAGAAACAAACACATTCTGGTCCATAAAGCTTCGACTTTGCGTCCTTCCAAAGCTTCAGGAAGCTCCTCCTTAATCCTTCCCGCGGGCTCCCATCCTCTATCCTCTTTGGCCGTTTGAGTGACAGCGATTGTAGAAATACATGTTGCTACAGTTAGAACATACATCACTGTGAAATGTCGCCCCCTTCCTCCGATAAAGGTATATAGCACTATTTATATTGGACTACTCTGAAGTGTAGCTATAGATAAACTTGAGTGGGAAAGGATTCTAACTGGGAATACTAATAATATTTGAGGAACCTTATAAGCGAGTCCTTATCCTGCGTGAAGTATTCCTCCGGGAATGCCCGAACTGATTACGTTTTTAGTTGCCTCGCGTTTAACCCGTAACTCCGACCTCTCGCCTAAAGGAGCTGTGAAAGTTTAATGTATTACGAGTTTGGGAGATGTTCTTTTTTATCACCTTAAAGCAAATCCATTTTACTTTTCAATTTATCCACGCTACAACCTTTCAACGCTATTACCTATCCCGAAAACGTCGGCAATTGCACTAACAAAAACACTTATTAAATTGATCATTCATATTTTTATTTGTTAAAAAATAAACGTGAGTTAATGTTAGTATGTAAAGTTGGAAATGTAATAATAAAAGATTCAGTGTATTTATGGTATAATAGTAAAGGTTATATACTATGCAGGAGCTATGGATGATCGCGAAGGCTTAGAATTTCAACCTATTGTAATATTGGTTTTATGTATAAAGTGTACGAATTATTTGTAGCATTTGTTTGTGGTCCACCATTAAAGTTTTCTTCGTCAAGAATAAAACTATAAAAAGTGCCACAAAATCAATAGAAACCCTAGGTATTGAAAAACACACAGCGCTAATAAACATTATTATAATAATATGAACAAAAATGTGTTGTGCTATTATGCACCGTTTGTCTAACTGACTAATTGGATGGATGTAACGTATTATTCAAAACGAGTTTTGGATCTAGATTTAAATCAGTTGTATGTCAATATAAGTAACTAATATTACGTATAATGAAGAAATACATAGAGTATTTTGTTACAAATAGGACAGTTTATACTTACCTATGTGCGTGTGGGATGATCCTGTATACTTAGTACTTCAATGTACTGTATTGGTTGCTTTATTTCTAAAGTGTATGAAATATTCGTAACATTTGTTGTGCTCCACCGTTAAAATTATCTGCGTCAACAATCAAATTACAAAGAAACTAATAAAAAGCATTGTAAAAAAACAGAATGAGATTAAACGTTATTAAAATATTATAAATCAAAATGTATTGTACTACTAACGTCAAATATTTGGGACTAATTGGATGAAATAAACTTTTTATTCAAAATTTGTTTTGCTTCTGGATCCTGTTTTGCATTTAATTTTAGTCTTCTGCTTCCTATTGCACTTTCGAGCGTTCGATTTTAATTCGAAATGTATATATTTGTAAAGTAATATAAATATGAAGGCATTGAAATATAAAAAAAAAACATTCTTCTGACATAACAATAAAAATATAATCCCCAATGTTAAAGCGAATCCCCATTGGGCCCTGCGAAACACTGCTCCGATATGTCGACCCAAAAACGAACGTCCCGCTATAATCCACACAAAATTGTTTTTCCAGTTATAAATCTTTCGCTTGGAACACAAACCACTCGCGGCCAAACATTGTTTTGATTTGGAATGATAAATCTTCATGAGTAAGTAAATGGCATGACTTGGGGACAGTGATGGAACGTTTTTCGAGTTGACAGGCTTTTTAGGATCCCCCACGCACCTGTTGAAGAGTTGGAGTTTTGGCGAATGTAATGTATACGTAAAGTAATGTCCAGATGGCAAGTCAAAAGTAATGAGAAGATAGAGATATTTGTAGTTCATCATTATATCAATTTTAACCAATGTATAATATCTCTTTGTTCCGACAGTGGTGCCACTTTAGGGTTCAACGATTTATCAGGCAAAATTTTAAAGAGGATAAGGATAATGTATGTAATTAGGCTAATGTCGGAATTTATTTTTACTCGACTATATCAGACGATGTTGGTAGCAAAGGACTTCGCGGAGACTTTAACGATACTAAATTCGGAATTTAATTTAATCTGACGATGTTGATAGGCAAGGTGTTCGGGGAGACTTTAACGTCCCAATAGTTACGAGTTGCCGAATAATCAAAGTAGATTTATAAGAAACGTTTTGAGTCGGAATCTTTACAACTCACGCACCATATGTCCAGGTGCTAAAGCGCATCCTAGAACTTCCTACACAAATAAAAAGAGTCACATCTCGATACTAGAATAATATGAAAATTAAAAACCTGCAAAAAATTAAAATATTTGGTCCCAAATACGTATTTCTTTTGGCCACAATAGTCACTAATATCTTCCGAAGGAAAAGCCAAGGGTGGAGGCGTAAAAGATGTACTTGTCGAATTTGAAATAAACATATTTTTTTGTGTTACAAAACCGTGTCTACCTGTTACAGCACTTTATAAGGAGAAATAGAAGGAAAGGTATATGAAATCAAATAGAGTAATGGAAAGGGCATATTCATCTCCTAGGACTAGGAATAGGGGAAAAGTAAATTACAACAGTTGTTACTTTGAGGTTATGTTTTATACTGTATTGTACATTGGAGTAAGTTAGAGGAAATTATATTACTTCATACTCGGTGAAGGTAAATATATTTAACTGATAAACTGATTAAAACCAAGCCAGGTTTATTAGGTTTACTTTACCAACAACGCCATACCCAAAGTTATGTTAATAAATATCATGCGACATATTTTATGAATGTCTATTGAAAATTGAATTATTTGAAAGCAAAGTTTTAATCGTAATTTTTATTAATCGGAAAGAATTTATTTTCAACCTATCAGCAAAGTACGCCCACCATTGCTGTATCCTAGTAACTGAGCGACGTAATTAGTCGTACAAACATTAGCAATGTATATACCGACTGCTTTTATATCCCCGCAACAAATTCTCGCGCGCAGTGTTTCATATAATTACAGAGATTTCAACAAAACATTCCGCAGCGTGTGGGAGCCGTAATTCCTGTAAAACACGAGAGTCGTGAGGGGGCGCTACGTGACCGAAATCTTTAGCGTCTGCTTATACATATCCGAAAACTAATGACGACAGACCTACTGTACTGGAATAGCCTAGTACACGTAATGTCGGCAATTATGCAGACATTCCAGGCTTATGTTGAGTGGTTTTATGGGCTTCTTAATGTTTAACAAAATAATTTCCACGCATTTCCTCAGAAAGCGCATCAGTGAAACAATGAATAATTGGAATCGATTATCTTTTTTTATTATTTACACAGTATTATTAAAGAAATCGATTGTTATAATATCATATTAACTGGTATAAGTGTTTCACCGACAGTGTTTGCATTTTGAAGAGCTTGTAGTGTATCGAGTATCATCGAACTCTACGAGTTCATGAAAATGCTGAAAATGATTGAACAAAAATTCATAAACTTTAATTTTGTGAATAAATGTTTGTATTAAAAATTGAGAATAGAAATTAGCTAGAACCTAATACCGGGACATGTATAAAGGTTCGGAAGATCTGATTCTTTTCGGGTGCCAAGACTTGCTAGAACTTGGCACATGTGTTTTTTTGAACTTTCGGAAAAACAGTCGGAAGGGAAACGTTGACGAGGCAGGTCATGGATTTGTTATGTCTAGGATTAATTCAGTATAACGGAGAGTAGTGTCAGATGAAGAAGAGTATTGCGTGAGAGACAAGAGTTAAGCGTTACTTATGCTAGACAGGAGTGCGTGGCCAAAGGAAGATATCAGATTGCATGTTGTCCAACGAAGAAATCTCTAAATGAAACAATGCTTGCTCATCGAACGTTAAAATCCTTTTGGTTAAGGAGTGAACTATATGTACATATCACACACTGCAGAGGGCGCTGTTCGAATACATTCAACATTTCCGTGCAGAATATTTAGCTTTACGAATTGTAATGTTTCTGGAAGTGGTAACTGTAAAATATAGTTCCATTTAGACTCGAGAATGTGATTAATGGCTTCTTCTGTTTGCAGATTTTTTTTTAAACGTAACCTTTATTACAATGAAAGGTTTTTTTGTACCTCTTCCGGACCGCAGTTAACTCAACACCTATAGAGGACAATCACTTTATAATTTACATTATGTTAACTGGTGGGTTTCTGGGGAGACCTTTTTGAGACTTCCTTTGAGAGCCACACGCCTCCGTACGTCATGTCCTTCCGTACCTCGTTTTTGTTTCACTATGGAATAGTAAGCCCTCAACTCTGCATCCGATAGAGAGACTTCAGGCTTACACACACGGATGTACTACTGAAGTCTCTCAACCCTCGTAGTAATATGTTCCATTTGTTCAGAACTATCTTTTTACCTTTCGTTAGTGATAAAATGTCGTTAAATTCATTTTGTTAGAGGCATTCGTTACAGTTTTGTAATTATATAAAGAGACAGTTTTAGAAAATAAACAAATAAATACAATCTTGATTTTATAATTTTAAATTTAAAACCACATAGAACAATAAATTCTGAGATGTACAATATAAATTATATTTTAAAACTTGATTCTGATAATCGCACGCATTTACAAGGTCTGTTAATGTGGTGACGCAAAGGTTTGCTGATTCCATTGTAGAACTATATCGTTTGTAAATCGAGAGATTCGCTCCTGCAGCGCTTCTGTCATTGCTTGCGATCGGGAGCAGATAGATTACATCTTGGAACCGTTGACGGTTGAAACGAGGCAAAAGTTCAGAATATATGGCTTCCAGTTACTTACCGGTCGCATGTGTCAGTCTTTTGAACTTTTAATCAACTTCATTTCACGTTTATACGATTATGGAGACCCCGTAACACGAGAGGTTTGTTTCTCTGTTTATATGACAAATTTCATGACTGGGAATCTTTACATGTAAAACCAAGTCCTGCCGGTGACTCCAAATTCGACTCCACGATCAAGATAAACGCTGCCATCACAAAAGCCTCTCACGATAACTTCCACCATTATCATCTCCACTCCACTACTATTACCATTTTCTCGGCTTCACTGACGTAAGATAAGGGAAGCAGATAAACGTGTGTTACCCAATACCTTCGTCGTAAGATAAGGAAAGCAGACAGACGTGTGCTACCCAATACCTGGGACGTGAGATAAGGGAAGCAGACAAACGTGTCCTACCCAATACCTGAGCCGTGAGATAAGGAAAGCACAGAGACGTGTGCTACCCAATACCTGGGCCGTGACATAAGGAAAGCAGACAGACGTGTGCTACCCAATACCTGGTCCGTGAGATAAGGAAACTAGACAGACGTGCGCTACCCAATACCTGGTCCGTGAGATAAGGAAACTAGACAGACGTGCGCTACCCAAAACCGGTGCCGTGAGATGAGGAATGCAGACAGACGTGTGCTACTCAATACCTGGGCCGTAAGATAAGGAAGTAGGATAATGTTTGCTACCCAATACTTAAGTCGTGAGTTACTGGAAGGAGACAGACACGAAAGGCCCAGGGCAGGCGGGTATACAAGGACTTAAGCAGTGGCTCACAGCATCAAAGCCAGTATGGCTAGTACCTCCTACGAAGGTAGGGCAGAAATGCCCCTACTAGCATGGTCTATCCTCCGAAGTATACTATATCTACCTACATACTAACGGGTTTAGAAATAGTTATCTGTCCTCCTCAGCACGCTGGAAGAAAATGGATAAGTGTCGGTGGAGTTAGGTAGAGCTAAGAAAAGAGTTAGGTAAGGCGGAATAATTTCCTCTATCTGGGGAAAGGAGAGCATTAACTGACACCAAGTAATGCTCTACTCAATCTCCTGGGGGAAGAGTCTTGTTTGTTCACCCTCGTGCATTGTTTGCATTTTGCGTTAATTAAAAAAAAATGCAAATAGCTAAAGAAATTATTGTTGTTGTTTTAATATTCTGATGAAGTATAGTTCAATGAAATCATAAAAGGATTAGAGTAATAATATTCTGTACATATACTTAACGGTATTTTTAAGCAACATAGAATATTCTTGTATTTAACAATTTTCTATGCATATAAGAATTTCATTTTAGTTAACAGCAGTGTGTTACTTTTCTAATATTTTATTCAAAATACTGATTCGTTGTGATAAATATTTTAAACCTTGATTTCGTAACGCTTCTTTTGACTCTAATTTTAAGTTGCGATGCATGTAAGCTATCTTTAATCAAATTACAAGGCGTCCTTTCTTTCCCCTCGTTGCGTTCACTGGCTTGACTTATCCTAAAAGCCTGAAATCTCTCATCTCAGTGAAATATACGGAAGGGTTCCCATTCACGCTGACTGAACCATTGTCGATAGCTTTCAGATAAATCTTGTCAAGAGACGATGATTTGTTTGCAGAGTGGACGATTTTACAGGCGTGGTTTTTACTCGGTGGTGGAAATTCCGAAATACGTTGTATTTGGAAGCAAGTAAACGCTGCTTTTGCGATTATACTCCCCTCTCTCTTATTGGGTATATTCTCTCTCTCTCTCTCTCTCTCTCTATATATATATATATATATATATATATATATATATATATATATACGAGATACATATATATATATATATATATATATATATATATACGAGATACATATATGCATACGTATATACGTATGCATATATGTATATATATAATATATATATTAAATATGCATTTATATATATATATATAAATATATATAAATATATATATATATATATATATATATATATATATATATATATATATATATATATATATATATATATATATATATATATATATATATATAGGAACAGGCACCTTATAACTGACTCGTCTACAAGAAACCTGGGGAAGGGAGTATAATTCTAAAGAGATTAAGGGGTAAATATGTAGGGTTTCAGGTAAGAGCAACGCAGTTATAGCGCGGCAGTGAAGGGAGTTCGGTACATCCCCAAACAATTGCTATACAGGCTATAAATTAGGTGGTATATCAATACGTTGTCTACGAAATTCAATACGTTGTCCTCAATTGTCGTGCGGCCATTTTTTTCTTTAAAATTATTTCTCGTTTCTGAATTAATGTGCAAAATAATATAAAAGAGAGGAATAATACGGGTATAATGGGTGGTGTAATGGAGAAGCCCCGTGGCGCTACGCTCGCGGTAGGAGACGGTTGTACTGTAAGTGCTTCCACTGTGAGTGGTTTGAGGTCCCAGCCCGGGATTAATTAATGGCAAAATATTTATGTAATAAGCAACAATGAATCAGCTGCAGATTTAAGGATTTTGTCAGCATGAATCCTATGTGTAAGTTGCAACGTCCAGATTGGCCATTGCAGAAACGTGGTAATTGTATAGAAAGCTCACTTTGGATAAAACTGAAAAATATAAAAAGTTAGGGAAGTCAAATAAAATAAACAACAAATAAAATAACAACTAGGCAATGTTAGCTGTGGATAAATTTATATTTATTATAATTATATTGATAAATAACTTAAAAATATTATCAAATAACTCTGTTTCCACGAAATTATAACCTAAAAGATAGCCTCATTCATGAGGTCTAAACTTTTACGTAATACATAGCCTCACAGTTGATCACAAGAAACCTTATTGAAAAAATGTATTTATCCGCGACAAATATTTAGAAATATTTTGCAAGATGGCTGCTGAAGCATCGTCAGTGGACAAAAACGTGAAGGTTAAAATAAATACATTTGAACAAATATAAAAATAACAATTAACTGAAGAAAAATGAAAAGTTCAATAAATCAAATAAACAAAAACATCTGATGTACGAAGAGGCTAGGAAGATGACAGGTAGTGACTCGGACAAGGTGAGTGGTAACATCTGTCAGTGACTCGGACAAGTTGAGTGGTAAAATCAGTCAGTGATGACAGTCAGTGACTCTGACAAGGTGAGTGGTAAAATCAGTCAGTGATGACAGTCAGTGACTCTGACAAGGTGAGTGGTAAAATCAGTCAGTGATGACAGTCAGTGACTCGGACAAGGTGAGTGGTAACACTAGTTAGTAATCGAATAGAAGAGGAGGAGTTGGCCGGGAAAAACATGAAAGGAAGTGAAGGCACAGAAACTACCACCACACTCAAGGTTTTTTACCGCTTGGAATTCTTTAAACTAAACAGCCCAAGTCAAGGAAAATATGCCAGACACGCTGATTTACATTATTATAGTTCCGTAATGTTTTGAAATAAAGAATTTAATCAATATTAAGAGACTTTATTGACAGTTTTACATGACATCACGACCGGTTTTGTTCCACCATTTACGTCGATAAACGAATCTGAAGTCCAATCTCCTTGCAATTTGTCGTTTGTATGATTACGTCTCTGTTCCCTTGTAAAATCGATTGATGTAAGAGTAAAAAAGTCACATTTACCTTACCCCTGCACTCAATTTACCTGCTACAAAGAATATCGATTATCGAATCCCGTGTAGGGAGGCTTAAGGGAAATTAATTATTGGTTTCGTGTGCTTTCATTCCCCGTCACATTGTATCTGGTCGCATTACAAACAACGTGTAGGGACATAAACGCTGGGGTAGAATAAAAGTTGCGGAGTGTTTAAATTGTTTATAAAATCTTATATTTTTCTCATGAAAACACGTCACATAAATTAGGTTGATTTTGAACTAGTTTTTCTTCAATTCTTCTCTCAATGTATACAACCTATCTTTAACGTGTAATTTATATTTATACGTATCGTTTCGTCGCTTCCTTGGACTATCATCCATAAGTTATAATGTCTCTTATAGCTGCTTTGTCTTACTTATGTTCTTGCTTTCTCTCCACCCCTTAAAGGTTTTCACATTTCTTCCTACTAAACATTTTTTACTAACCTATCTCCAGGTAAATTGAGTAAACAATTAATACATATTAGAATAGTTTTAGAATGCACACAAAGGATAATACTTTATCCTATAGGTATCGAAGCAATCTCCCGTATGTACATTACAGAAGGAGCTAGCTGCACTTTATGGGCCCTGCTTTGGTAAAACACCTGCTATTTTTATGCTGATATGTAGTCGATAATAGTTGATGATTCTAGATCAGTGATGAAGGCAGAGAGTTTGAGTATATATAACCTCGCCGAGGGCGCTCAGTTAATTGGACAAGGTAGCAAGTATTTCCTCCCTTCACCCCAGTTGTGTGACTCCACCTAATCCCACCTACCCTTCTCTATGCACATTTCACGAGTAGATAGCTCTATGTGAGGTACGTTACCATGTACATGTAACCAATCTCTGATATCCAGTACCAGGTGATTTTATGACACGTTCCTATCTGTCGTAGCCAATACTGTCATACTTGGGGTCCTATAACCGCGATACAGATATCAGTTACTTGTTTATTAGGGTCGGAATTATAGACGAGATTAAGGAGGCGTCGTCTGGGATAACAGATAGGATCACTGGTACTTCATGTTTATAGAAGAAGAACTACCCTTGGTTATAGAACAACGAAAGGAATTTAACGGTCGTTTGTAAGAGTAGGGACAGATTGTAAAGTAAGATAAGATGGCTTACCAGAGGAGAGTTGGGTGCAGACAGAATCAAAGAGAAGAGTAGCTTGAGAGACCATGTGCTTACGAAAGGTTTAGAACCTTTATTACTTAGTTTCTGTAAATACACTACTGTTTTAGATGACGTTTTAGAGATGTTTTTTTTACTTGTTTTTAATGATGGCAAAAGGTTTTATGAAAATAAACACTGTTTTTGTGCGTACCTTTATAACCGTATTCGAAAGGGTCACTTGGAAGAGTTGCCTTAATTGTCACAAAACTGTTTCGTGATGTGCCAGTGATTTTTCTTTTATATTATGAATGAAAATATTGAAACGTTATTAAATATTTCTTTCGAAAATCCCATTACCTCTGAAAAACAAAAATATAACTTTATTTAATAACCCAAGGCGATCCGCCAAAAAGAGGACGAACACGTTCTGCTGCAAAATAGATGTCCTCAACACTCTCCGTCCCAAGGGATCTGAAATACTTTTCTCTAGAATCAACAAAATCAAATTGTTGGCATTTTAGCAACATAAAGTTCCTTAATCCAATTTATCGAGGAAATAACAACACGGATTTTTGTAAATAACAACACGAATAGCCGTAACCTACAACGAAGTACAGGAAATTACCAAAGTCTTTATTAACGTATCTAGAAAGTTGTAGCTGATGTGTAAAACTCCTTCCTCCAACTGTCCAAGGGATTTGCATTTATTACTTTAATAACCATAAAAATATTCTGAAACCTCGTTTGTCTTCAAAATGCTTTCTCAAAATTTTTGTTACAGTGCTTCTTTGCTTTTCTCCGTCTGCAATACTTTCTTATTCCATTCCAAGAGTTACACCTCAATCTCCAACACCTCTTCTATTTCTAAAATACCTTTCCTCCTTTTCCAACTGATTTTCTCCTACTCCAACACATTTTCTCCTCTTATACATTTACTTTCTCCGACATCTTTTCTAGTCCTCCAACATCGTTCCTCTTCTCCATACTCTTTTCTACTTCCTCAACATCTATTCTCATTTTCCAACATCTTTCCTTCTTCTACACCATGTTTCCCCCATTACATTTAATCCTTTCCTAACATCTGTTCTCCATCCTTAACGTCAAGCTTCTTTCTTCAACACCATTTCTCCTTCTCCAACATCTTTCCTCGTTATCCAATAACTTTTCTTTTTCTCCAACACCTTTTCAACTTTTCCAACACCTTATTTTCTTCTCCAATGAAATCTTCCTGTTTATGTACAATTTACTAAGTGCAAGGCAGGACTTTACAAGTAAGTTTATCTACATGAATTATTTATCACAGACTTCACAATACATATTGCAATAAAATAGTCCAAGTAATTAGCAATAACTATTTTAGTAATTGTGTTGTTTATTGATTAATTTTTACTAACAAATTGTTTTCGTTTTTAGGTAAGGCGTTTCATATAAGAAACTACATTCAAAAGTGAGTAAACATAAGATTTAAAATGTAAACTGTGAATTAAAATTTTGATTTGAAATGTTACAAACAGCCTTTAACCCTACCAATATAGTTCTCTTCCCCACAACTGTTAACTCATCATCTGTGCTAAGCTACCAGGTAGTTCGTGAGCAGTGTTATGATGACGTCACACCTGTGGTAATGTTTGAGTTTATGTAACTGTAGAGCTTGTTGAAGTTATAGTGCTACCAGTCGTCATGTCTGCTACAGGAGGGTTAGGAAGGGTTTGTCTTGGTGGAGGACATTGGGAGACTATGTCATCACGTGAGCAAGGTCCTTACATAAAGTAGTCCTACTCAGGTACATTTCCTTGCAAAAGAGGCATTAGATTGGATAGATGCAAGAGAGGTGTCTACCCACTAACGGATAAAAATATAAATATATTTAATTTTATCAGTTAACACGTTTAGAGTGCTTTCAAAGTTTCCCTCGCGTCCATACATAGATGTATGATGGGGTTGGTCTTGTAACCAAGGTGACGTCACTACATGGATAGGGACTGCCCTCCTAGATTGTCTGGCTGGAGACTTGAATTCACCGTATTCTACAAAAATTGTCTTTTTACCTGATTTTACATTTTGTACAGCTCTGCCTTGTTACTGCAGAACTATTCTGAAAATTTACCAATAAAATGACCGCGCATGGTTGCCAATAGACAATAGTTATACTTCGTTCTGTTTCACCGTTGTACTCATGCACTGACTTAACTTTGTAACGTTTTTCATAGAGAAACACAATACTATTAGACATTTGTAGAAATTGGTTGGATCTAAACTGAAAGAAAACTAAAGATTTTGCTGCAATAAAACAGAAAAAAGAAAACAACGCGACACGAAGAGATCTAGAACACGACCGTGGAGGATTTAAAGTAAGTCCCAGAAACATTCGGGCATTCGGTAATTACTAGCCGTTCTATGTCAGTTTGTATTGATCGGACTCGTAGCTCGAAGAACCAATCATCGGAACCGGAACTGGCGGGTAATCAGTTGTCTACAGCTGGACTAATTAGAAACCAACTGTAACAAATCTTTTTCCAAAGTTTCTGATTACGCGCCATCATTACGTGTAACAATCAAGTTACCTTAAATGCGTATACATTCCCTGGGTCCTACGTGTACAAGTACACATGTGCCTTTAGTATTGAACCACTGATTTACTTACAAGTACATGAAAAAATAGTGGAACTTTATTAAAGTTTTTTAACGCGTACTAGGCAGAACTTTGTGTCCAGAAGGTTAGAGCAAATAATGTAAGACAAATGTACCACTTGGTGCTTGGATAAGTAGGTGTTGCTGAAACCTGGTGAAGGTGGTCAGAAGGATGTTGTCCCAGAGACTTTGATAGAAATCAGCGCAGTATCTTCCAACGGGAAGAGAAACGGGTTTCTATGTGAGAAGACAGTCAGCACGTATCTTTCGTCGTGGCTGCCCTTGGTATATCTCCAGTCTCGTGCTGGCCTATGCTCAGCAATCCTACAGATTCCACCATTAGGTTTAGCTCAATCGTTCTTTACTTTGAGCGCTAGAATAATTTCTAAATATTGCCCTGTTATTTGTGAATTAATTAAAAATATATAAATTAGTTAAACACAAACTGTATTACCCAGTTTATTTTCTGAGAATCTGATGAGTTTAGATCTTGCACAAAACCATCCCAAGACTTTAAAAAGTTGAAGTAGGACGTTATTGATAAAAGCTCGTCAAGAGGACGACGACATTTCTCCATTCTACAGTCAGGTTTACCAAAAGGACAGATGCATGTTTACCCTAGGCTTTGCTGCATAACCAGTTATATAATGCAAGCCTATTTAGCAGGTAATCGAGTTTGCGCAAACACAATCGATTCTAGCTTATCGTGAGCCACTTGGTGGTTGCATAGTTTGTGTAAATGCATTTTGAATTATCTGACGCAGATCGCGCTATTTAGGTCAACAGTTGATTGTAACGACCGCATTTACTATCTTCAATATTTTCGTTGTATTTTGGCGTAATGCATGTTGAGCCCTTTGCTAAATACTGCATATAGGTTATTTTGTAATTCTTCTTTATCCCCGTGTTTCAATAGTAGCGTCATTACTTTCACTTTTATTAGTTTCGTGTTTATCACATTTATTCTCTTACTTTAATAATTCATACTCCTTTAATAAACCGTATCTCGTTAGCCCAGGTGTGTATTGGACAGGTAAAGATGTAGTGGCTGTTAAAACCGCGAGCAGTATTAACCATTAAGGGTCTGTAGTAGGGCGTTTCCATTGCTATTAATCTAAAGCGATTTGGTTGCAAGTTTCCTCTGTAAATACACTCGCAACTTGCTTTAGTGTGTAACTCCTAATTTACTGACGTCACCACTCGCAAATGTTAAGCGTTGAATGCAATGAGATCACGCAGAGTCGCACAACATACGGCTAATTGCAAGTTACTGACGTCACCACTCGCAAATGTTACGCGTTGAATGCAATGGGATCACGCAGAGTCGCACAACATACGGCTAATTGCAAGTTACTGACGTCACCACTTGCAAATGTTACTCGTTGAATGCAATGGGATCACGCAGAGTCGCACAACATACGGCTAATTGCAAGTTACTGACGTCACCACTCGCAAATGTTACGCGTTGAATGCAATGGGATCACGCAGAGTCGCACAACATACGGCTAATTGCAAGTTACTGACGTCACCACTCGCAAATGTTACGCGTTGAATGAAATGGGACCACGCAGAGCCCCACAACATACGGCTAATTGCAAGTTAGTGACGTCACGACTCGCAAATGTTGCGCGTTGAATACAATGGGACCACGCAGAGTCACACAACATACGGCTAATTCAAGTTACTGACGTACCCACTTGCAAATGTTACTCGTTGAATGCAGTGGGATCACGCAGAGTCGCACAACATAGGGCTAATTGCAAGTTACTGACGTTACCACCCACAAATAATACGCGTTGTTGCAATGGTACCACGCAGAGTTGCACAACATAGGGCTATTTGCAAGTTACTGACGTTACCAAACACAAATAATACACGTTGTTGCAATGGGACCACGCTGAGTCGCACAACATACGGATAATTGCAAGTTAGTGACGTCACGACTCGCAAATGTTACGCGTTGAATGCAATGGGATCACGCAGAGTCGCACAACATAGGGCTAATTGCAAGTTACTGACGTTACCACCCACAAATAATACACGTTGTTGCAATGGGACTACGCAGAGTCGCACAACATACGGATAATTGCAAGTTAGTGACGTCACGACTCGCAAATGTTGCGCGTTGAATACAATGGGACCACGCAGAGTCGCACAACATACGGCTAATTGCAAGTTACTGACGTCACCACTCGCAAATGTTACGCGTTGAATGCAATGGGACCAAGAAGAGTCGCAAAACATACGGTTAATTGCAAGTTACTGACGTCACCACTCGCAAATGTTACGCGTTGAATGCAATGGGGCCACATAGAGTCCCACAACATAAAGGTAATTGCAAGTTACTGACGTCACCACTCGCAAATGTTACGCGTTGAATGCAATGGGGCCACATAGAGTCCCACAACATAAAGGTAATTGCAAGTTACTGACGTCACCACTCGCAAATGTTGCGCGTTGAATACAATGGGACCACGCAGAGTCGCACAACATACGGCTAATTGCAAGTTACTGACGTCACCACTCGCAAATGTTACGCGTTGAATGCAATGGGACCAAGAAGAGTCGCAAAACATACGGTTAATTGCAAGTTACTGACGTCACCACTCGCAAATGTTACGCGTTGAATGCAATGGGGCCACATAGAGTCCCACAACATAAAGGTAATTGCAAGTTACTGACGTCACCACTCGCAAATGTTACGCGTTGAATGCAATGGGGCCACATAGAGTCCCACAACATAAAGGTAATTGCAAGTTACTGACGTCACCACTCGCAAATGTTACGCGTTGAATGCAATGGGACCACGCAGAGTCGCACAACATAAAGGTAATTGCAAGTTACTGACGTCACCACTCGCAAATGTTACTCGTTGAATGCAATGTGACCACGCAGAGTCGCACAACATACGGCTAATTGCAAGTTACTTACGTCAACACTCGAAAATGTTACGCGTTGAATGCAATGTGACCACGCAGAGTCGCACAACATACGGCTAATTGCAAGTTACTTACGTCAACACTCGAAAATGTTACGCGTTGAATGCAATGGGACCAAGAAAAGTAGCACAACATACGATTAATTGCAAGTTACTGACGTCACCACTCGCAAATGTTACGCGTTGAATGCAATGGGGCCACATAGAGTCCCACAACATAAAGGTTATTGCAAGTTACTGACGTCACCACTCGCAAATGTTGCGCTTTGAATGCAATGGGGCCACGTAGAGTCGCACAACATAAAGGTAATTGCAAGTTACTGACGTCACCACTCGCAAATGTTACGCGTTGAATGCAATGTAACCACGCAGAGTCGCACAACATAAAGGTAATTGCAAGTTACTTACGTCAACACTCGAAAATGTTACGCGTTGAATGCAATGTGACCACGCAGAGTCGCACAACATACGGCTAATTGCAAGTTACTTACGTCAACACTCGAAAATGTTACGCGTTGAATGCAATGTGACCACGCAGAGTCGCACAACATACGGCTAATTGCAAGTTACTTACGTCAACACTCGAAAATGTTACGCGTTGAATACAATGGGACCACGCAGAGTCGCACAACATACGGCTAATTGCAAGTTACTTACGTCAACACTCGAAAATGTTACGCGTTGAATGCAATGTGACCACGCAGAGTCGCACAACATACGGCTAATTGCAAGTTACTTACGTCAACACTCGAAAATGTTACGCGTTGAATGCAATGTGACCACGCAGAGTCGCACAACATACGGCTAATTGCAAGTTACTGACGTCAACACTCGAAAATGTTACGCGTTGAATGCAATTTGACCACGCAGAGTCGCACAACATACGGCTAATTGCAAGTTACTGACGTCACCACTCGCAAATGTTACGCGTTGAATGCAATGGGACCACGCAGAGTCGCACAACATACGGCTAATTGCAAGTTACTTACGTCAACACTCGAAAATGTTACGCGTTGAATGCAATGTGACCACGCAGAGTCACACAACATACGGCTAATTGCAAGTTACTTACGTCAACACTCGAAAATGTTACGCTTTGAGTGCAATGGAACCAAGAAGAGTCGCACAACATAGAGCTAATTGCAAGTTACTTACGTCAACACTCGAAAATGTTACGCGTTGAATGCAATGGGACCACGCAGAGTCGCACAACATAGAGCTAATTGCAAGTTACTAACGTTACCACTCGCAAATGTTACGCGTTGTTGCAATGGGACTATGCAGAGTCGCACAACATACGGCTAGTTCCAAGTTACTGACGTCACCACTCGCAAATGTTACGCTTTGAGTGCAATGGAACCAAGAAGAGTCGCACAACATAGAGCTAATTGCAAGTTACTTACGTCAACACTCGAAAATGTTACGCGTTGAATGCAATGGGACCACGCAGAGTCGCACAACATACGGCTAATTGCAAGTTACTTACGTCAACACTCGAAAATGTTACGCGTTGAATGCAATGGGACCACGCAGAGTCGCACAACATAGAGCTAATTGCAAGTTACTAACGTTACCACTCGCAAAGGTTACGCGTTGTTGCAATGGGACCACGCAGAGTCGCACAACATAGAGCTAATTGCAAGTTACTAACGTTACCACTCGCAAATGTTACGCGTTGTTGCAATGGGACCACGCAGAGTCGCACAACATACGGCTAGTTCCAAGTTACTGACGTCACCACTCGCAAATGTTACGCTTTGAGTGCAATGGAACCAAGAAGAGTCGCACAACATAGAGCTAATTGCAAGTTACTTACGTCAACACTCGAAAATGTTACGCGTTGAATGCAATGGGACCACGCAGAGTCGCCCAACATACTGCTAATTGCAAGTTACTTACGTCAACACTCGAAAATGTTACGCGTTGAATGCAATGGGACCACGCAGAGTCGCACAACATAGAGCTAATTGCAAGTTACTTACGTCAACACTCGAAAATGTTACGCGTTGAATGCAATGGGACCACGCAGAGTCGCACAACATACGGCTAATTGCAAGTTACTAACGTTACCACTCGCAAATGTTACTCGTTGAATGCAATGGGACCACGCAGAGTTGCACAACATACGGCTAGTTCCAAGTTACTGACGTCACCACTCGCAAATGTTACGCGTTGTTGCAATGGGACCACGCAGAGTCGCACAATATACGGCTAGTTGCAAGTTACTAACGTTACCACTCGCAAATGTTACTCGTTGAATGCAATGGGACCACGCAGAGTCGCACTACATACGGCTAGTTCCAAGTTACTGACGTCACCACTCGCAAATGTTACGCGTTGTTGCAATGGGATCACGCAGAGTCGCACAACATACGGCTAGTTGCAAGTTACTGACGTCATTAGATGCAGCTCTCGCAAGCGGCGCGTAATGCTAAAGTGTAGATATTATATATTTCCTCATATCGGTTACCTTAAGTTTTTATGGTTTGTAGATGTTATGGTTTTTATCATATTGGTTCTTTATATTTTTATGGTTTCTTCTCTTTCATTTAATCTGCGATCGTCTTCACTTAAAATAACTTTGAATCTATAAAGCAATGCCAATTATTGTTTGGATGGTAAGAAATACACTATACGGCAACTATTTGTTGGACCGTAGTTAAATGAACAACTGCATTTAAGGTTTTTTTTAATGATAATATCACTTTGCGGTTCATTGTGTAATTTTAAGTGCTTATTTTGTGTCGCATGCTTTCCTTCTGTAACGTGAGTAGGTACTTTGGTTTAGACTGTGTTATTTCATTCATCCCGCCTAACGCGAGTGTAAAAGTAGGAGAAGCCGCAATAACAGTATATAGACTTTAGGCTAGTGATTTGTCCTATGGTCGCTCCCCGTGTGTTGAGTGTACTCAAGCCCTAAACTCTACCGTTGGTTGTTAATAAACTCTTGCTAAGTGTTCCAGTGGAATATTGATAATACCTGAGACAGTGTTTGATTGTCTACTCGCCTTGCCCAACATTATTGGTAAGGCAGTAATTATTAATAATTCATATGTATATATTGTCTACTTGCATTGATCAACATTATCGGTAAGGCAGTATTAATTCCTCATTCATATATATATATGTTTCACTATAGACCTTTTGAACTTTGTGCTAAGGGCTACGTTCCTCATACTTTACATGAGGGGGTCCTCCTACCACAGGGTATAATGGTTAGTATTTAATTAAACATTTGTAACTTAAATATAAAGGTTTGGGGCGATCCACAATACAAAATTAAGAAACCACCGGTTGCGTGTAATCTTATCTTATCAATAAATTGAATCAATTATAATGTCTTGTTAATTTAATTGAAGAAACAGACTGATATAAGGTTAAGTGATTAAAGTATGTTTTTTAGATATTATTATTAACATTAGTTGTGTATTTTTTCCACGTTAACTGAACCCTCGTAACCTGGCCATAAAATAATGGGCTGCACAAGGATCGATTACTCCAACAATCAAGTACAGTAGTGGTAATTAAAGTTTTAAATAATCTACATTTACATTAAAAATTTTCCCAATGTTAAAACATTTGTATAGTAATAAAACCTATTTCACAGTGATAGTAATGGGGCTCTGTCTGATTGCTATTCTGTCAAAAAAACCCTTTGTGTCACGTCAACATAGTCTCTGGCTTTATAGAGAGAGACATTTCCTGTGTATAGGAACGATTGCGCGACAAATGCAGCGCTGCTGGAAAGGAAACTTTGGATTAAGGTAGACAAATGAGAAAAGTTAAAATTTTGTTTTTAATCAAAATAAAGTATTAGCGGCTGTACCACGTTTAGATTAATGGGATGTTCAAAGCATAACGACTATACTTGTCGGAGAGAGTAAAAGTACGTGAAGATTTAACGTGGAAAGTTGTAAAGCACGGGATAATTTGGCGAAGTGTAAGTAAAACGTTTGTCCTACTGTCGCAGGTTTATAACAGCTGCAATCAGTATATACGGTTTGGCCAGTAACTACATTGCCGGTAATTAAGGTCTGTTGCCTGTTTTTTTCAAAACAGGAAAACTGGCTGAAGTCTTTTCCTCATCTCGTTACAAAAAAGAAAAAATTAACAAAGTACTCGACTACTGTCCATGCCACACACGCAAATATCTCCAAGCTTGGTGTACTCCAGACACACGCTACAGTGGAGAGAAATGTTTAGAACAGTAGTTACAGTATAAAGGATATAGAAGCAAACTTTTCCTGAGGCTCTCCCAGTGACTCTCTCCCAACCGGTCTGGGCTAATCTTTTCTGGCTTATTTTGAAGCACGATCAACTCAGCTGCGATATCAACTGGGTTAGCATACTCCGACCAGTTGCTTCTGAGTGTTGAGCTAGGATGAATAGAGGCCGCCTGAACTCCAAGGATGAGCATTGGATGAAGTAATTAGTTGTTTCAAGGCCTCGGCGAAGATGTGTTTCAGCTTGACCATGACATAGATCGCCGAGAAGGCTTGGTTTAGTTGTAGGCCTACCTAAGTAAGTCGCAGATTGTCTAAGCCTACCCTTATTGGTTACTTAGTAACCCTTGCTGGTTACTTAGTAATAAATTGTAAATTATTGCAATGAAAGGATTTTTTGTTAAACTATATTTAATTTTTGAAGAACATATTTGAAATATCCATAAATATATATTAAATAAATTACGTATAATATTACACGGAAAGTAAGAATATCAAGCCATTGTAAAGTTTTCTTTTCACTTCGAGCGCGTTTTCATATAAAACATTTTAATCTATAGGAATTTTAGAACGAGCACCCAGTCTACCTTAATATGATACACAATACATGTCATTTGCTTTTACAAAAACTAAAAAAACTCATTTGACAATAACGTTGTATATTTGCCTTTTTGCTTGCCTGCTGTTTGACCAAAAAATCTTTAGTAAGAACCCCCTCCCCCACAGAGGCAGCTGGCGCCTAGAATTCATAAATTATATAAAATGTGTGGATCGACCCAAGAGAGGACCATAATAATGTAAACGACTCGAAGTTATGTTTCAATAAAATTAAATCTAAAAGAAATATAACGCCAGTAAATTAAATTGTAGCAGGTAAATTTAATGTTAATATTATTTTCTAATCGTGTGAATTATCAATTTTACAGTTAGACTCAGTTAAATTTTAGGCTCGATGCTATGTTTGTTCGGGAGACTTCAACTGTAGACGGAGTGGCGCTGTGCAGGAGTGCAGCGTTGCCAGCTTTACAACAATGTAGCATGTTGACGTCATCAAAGGTCTCATGCACTGTCAACAGCTACAACACACCAAGAGATAAACTCCATTCTGCGCCATACAAGGCGTGGAATAGACTTCAATATTTATTTCGAGCGTGTGTTTGTGTGACTCTGGAAGTGTTTTTGTTGAAAGAAAACGAAATTAGAAAGAGAAAAAAATCGTTGAAATTCAGACAAAAGGCTCGAATAAAACATATGATAATAATAGATTCGATTTAAAATTTGTAAAATGTAATGAAAATAATAACAAAATTTGACCTTAGTTTGCGGTGAACAAATATTTTATACCACCAATAGATGGAAAATTTATTCTGTTATACGCGTTTCAAAGAGAATCGTCATTAGTGTGCATAATTACTGAAGAGCTAAGCCATAACTCCTATTTAACTACTTGAGGCAGAGTTTGGACTTTGTACGTTCACACCGATTAATCATGGTGACGAAGGTTTTGTCATGCCATAAACTGCGTCTGAGATTGAGACAGATTGCCTGATACATTGTCATTTTGTGTCCTTGGTTACTTGAACGTAATGGAAATTACTTACAAGTGTAAGTGTATTCAGGAATGGCAACGCTGTGTCAGGACAAGTGTTATAACGACTGTTGTTATATTTGGAAAAATAGGTAACGTTAGGGCAAATTAATTCTTTTCTAGAGAAACACAAAAACCGATATCGCAATCTACATTAATGGCTTCATAAGGTGAGGGAATGTAATGGTGAGTTCAACGCGGGGAAGGTGTAAAGCAGCCCTTCGTTCAGATTTACTCATGTTCTCTGCCCTTAGCCAAACTCACTAACACGGCGGTTATATTGGCAAGCCTGATTCCTCACATCCTTGCTCATTTCAGGATGAGCCATTTCAGGTAAGCGAACCTGCACACAGTTGCTATACCTCCTCTGCATCCTGAACAGTGGTTTTGCATCACAACCTAATCCTACATTCCCTGAGACGACAACTATCACACTGGCTGAGCCTTAGAGCTACAATAAATGGTCCTCTGGATCCAACATAAATAAAAATACAGTTTGCGTGAACACTAATGCAGCCGCGTTGATTTCATGCTGCAGCCAACAATACAAGGCGTAAAGTGTAAAACATGGGCGCTGGATTACAAGAGGGCGGCGCCACTGTATTAAATTATTAGATATTTCCCCACAAACACTTTGTGCACCCTTTCGCCACCATTATTTCATTACAGGGTCTCAGTTGGTCCATTTACGTAAACACAGTCCAGTATACAGCTGAATAGAAATTTATCCCTCTGATTAAATTCAGTGTTAGCGATACCTGCATAAAGCTTTTGTGGCTGGCTTAATGTTATTTATAGCAGAGGGGTTTTTTCTTTTACGCTTTAGAGTCATTACTCACACAAGAAAAAAAATGTTTTACATCACTTAATGTGTTACATCGCTTATTGTGTTACACCACCTAATGTGTTACATCACTTGATGTGTTACACCACTTAATGTGCTACACCACCTAATGTGCTACACCCTTTAATTGTGTTACACCGCCTAATGTGTTACATCACTTGATGTGTTACATCGCTTATTGTGTTACACCACCTAAAGTTTTACATCACTTATTGTGTTACACCACTTATTGTGTTACACCACCTAATGTGCTACACCCCTTAATTATGTTACACCGCCTAATGTGTTACATCACTTGATGTTTTACACCACTTATTGTGTTACACCACTTAATGTGTTACACCACTTAATGTGTTACACCGCCTAATGTGTTACACCCCTTAATTATGTTACACCGCCTAATGTGTTACATCACTTGATGTTTTACACCACTTATTGTGTTACACCACTTAATGTGTTACACCACTTATTGTGTTACACCACCTAATGTGCTACACCCCTTAATTATGTTACACCGCCTAATGTGTTACATCACTTGATGTTTTACACCACTTATTGTGTTACACCACCTAAAGTTTTACATCACTTATTGTGTTACACCACTTAATTATGTTACATCGCCTAATGTGTTACATCACTTGATGTTTTACACCACTTATTGTGTTACACCACTTAATGTGTTACACCACTTATTGTGTTACACCGCCTAATGTGTTACACCCCTTAATTATGTTACACCGCCTAATGTGTTACATCACTTTATGTTTTACACCACTTATTGTGTTACACCACCTAAAGTTTTACATCACTTATTGTGTTACACCACTTATTGTGTTACACCACCTAATGTGCTACACCCCTTAATTATGTTACACCGCCTAATGTGTTACATCACTTGATGTGTTACATCGCTTATTGTGTTACACCACCTAAAGTTTTACATCACTTATTGTGTTACACCACTTATTGTGTTACAACACCTAATGTGCTACACCCCTTAATTATGTTACACCGCTTAATGTGTTACATCACTTGATGTTTTACACCACTTATTGTGTTACACCACTTAATGTGTTACACCGCTTAATGTGTTACACCAGTTAATGTGCTACACCACTTAATGTGTTACACCACTTAATGTGTTACATCACTTGATGTTTTACACCACTTATTGTGTTACACCCCTTAATTATGTTACACCGCCTAATGTGTTACATCACTTGATGTGTTACATCGCTTATTGTGTTACACCACCTAAAGTTTTACATCACTTATTGTGTTACACCACTTATTGTGTTACACCACCTAATGTGCTACACCCCTTAATTATGTTACACCGCCTAATGTGTTACATCACTTGATGTTTTACACCACTTATTGTGTTATACCGCCTAATGTGTTATATCACTTATTGTGTTACACCACCTAATGTGTTACATCACTTGATGTGTTACACCACTTAATGTGTTACACCACTTAATGTGTTACACCACTTAATGTGCTACACCACTTAATGTGTTACATCATGTATTGTGTTACACCGCCTAATGTGTTACATCACTTGATGTGTTACACCACTTATTGTGTTACACCGCCTAATGTGTTACACCACTTATTGTGTTACACCGCCTAATGTGTTACATCACTTATTGCGTTACACCACTTGGTGTGTTACACCACTTGGTGTGTTACACCCTTTAATATGTTACACCACTTAATGTGCTACACCACTTGATGTATTACACCATTTAATGTGCTACACCACTTAATGTGCTACACTACTTAATGTGGTACATCACTTAATGTGGTTCCCCGGCTTATCTCTCACACCACTCAATTTCACACTGTTTATTGGACCAGTGAATGAACCCACCGCCGTAGCTCTGTTTATTTCACTACTGATGTATAAGTTGAAATTAATGCAGAGGCTATTCAAGGATAATATCTTGATTGATGACCGTAGGCAATGTAGTAGGCCACCCCTCTTTTATTTACCCAGTCCGCCCTCTTCACAAGGCTCGTTCCAAGAGGTTTTATAATGCACTCTGTAAACACAATTTTATAATTTATTAAAAACACAGCCTTATTTAATTACTTGTAGACACAAATATTTCCAACCCCAAAACGTTAGGAGTGTTTAGTTTCATTTTAGAAACTGAAGAATTTTTAATACATGTTTGATTTACCAGATCTATATAAACGTAGGCCTATACCCCTTTTAAAAATTAATTTAAAAAAATCAGTTTTATTTTTATTTAAAACCTGAAGTATTTATTTGTTTTCTGCTTCCCAATTCTTGACCCCCTTACCCGTTTTGTCATTGATTTATCCGATTTTTACCACTTACCCGATCCGAGATCAGCCCGTCACATTTGTCCCACTTACCCGATCCAAAATATTTTTACTCGATTTGTCTCACTTACTCGGTCAAACATCTACTTACCTGATTTGTCCCACTTACCTGATCGAGATCCGGCTATAAAATCTGTCCCACTTACTCGATCCAAAATCCACTCACCTGAGTTGTGACCTGTTCAATCGCAACCCGAATACTTTCTATGTCGCATACAAGCAACATCCAAGTAGAACAAATTCACTTAGAGATATTCTTAACAATTTAACTAAAAGAGCCTGGAAAGTGATTTCCTGCGCATGGAGACCGCGAGGAATGTTGCTGCCAACAATGGCTACTCCAGGGAAATTAGGAAGGGTTTTAATTATTTCCCTGTTTATAAATTCCGCCTGGGGATAATTGGTAGTGAAAAACTCTTACGGTCAAATTACGTCAATACGGTATAGAATGGCATTATATTAGTCCGCTGCGTAGGAATACGGCTTTTCCTTGTTATATAATCAGGGAACTGACGTAGCGCACACGGGGATGTATGCGCAGCAAGTTAATTTGCCCCTTCCTCATGCGGCCAAGAATAACACAACAACAAGGTAAATTGCATAACATGATGGATAATGTTTGGCTACAATTAAGTATGTTGCATAAATATGTGTTGTTTAGTAAGTGCAGAGGCTGCTTGTTTAAAGGAAGGTTTTATTTATAAAAATGTTTTATGAACACGATTGTGAATATGATGCCGTGAATCAATGAATAAATACGTGAATCAATGAATAAATACGTGAATCAATGAATAAATATGTGAATCAATGAATAAATACGTGAATCAATGAATAAATACGTGAATCAATTAATAGATACGTGAATCAATGAATAAATACTTGAATCAATGAATAAATATGTGAACCAATGAATAAATACGTGAATCAATTAATAAATACGTGAATCGATGAATAAATACGTGAATCAATGAATAAATACTTGAATCAATGAATAAATACGTGAATCAATTAATAAATACGTGAATCAATGAATAAATACGTGAATCAATGAATAAATACGTGAATCAATGAATAAATACTTGAATCAATGAATAAATATGTGATCAAATGAATAAATACGTGAATAAATTAATAAATACGTGAATCAATGAATAAATACTTGAATCAATGAATAAATATGTGAACCAATTAATAAATACGTGAATGTATGAATAAATACGTGAATAAATGAATAAATACGTGAATCAATGAATAAATACGTGAATCAATGAATAAATACGTGAACCAATGAATAAATACGTGAATCAATTAATAAATACGTGAATCAATGAATAAATACTTGAATCAGTGAATAAATACGTGAACCAATGAATAAATACGTGATCCAATGAATAAATACTTGAATCAATGAATAAATACGTGAACCAATTAATAAATACGTGAATCGATGAATAAATACGTGAACCAATGAATAAATACTTGAATCAATGAATAAATATGTGAACCAATTAATAAATACGTGAATCAATGAATAAATACGTGAACCAATGAATAAATACGTGAATCAATGAATAAATACGTGAATCAATGAATAAATACGTGAATCAGTGAATAAATACGTGAACCAATGAATAAATACGTGGTCCAATGAATAAATACTTGAATCAATGAATAAATATGTGAACCAATTAATAAATACGTGAATCGATGAATAAATACGTGAACCAATGAATAAATACTTGAATCAATGAATAAATATGTGAACCAATTAATAAATACGTGAATCAATGAGTAAATACGTGAACCAATGAATAAATACGTGAATCAATGAATAAATACGTCAATCAATGAATAAATACGTGAATCAATGACTAAATATGTGAACCAATTAATAAATACGTGAATCAATTAATAAATACGTGAATCAATGAATAAATACGTGAACCAATGAATAAATACGTGAATCAATTAATAAATACGTGAATCAATGAATAATTACTTGAATCAGTGAATAAATACGTGACCCAATGAATAAATATGTGAATCAATTAATAAATACGTGAATCAATGAATAAATACGTGAGCCAATGAATAAATACGTGAATCAATTAATAAATACGTGAATCAATGAATAAATGCTTGAATCAGTGAATAAATACGTGAACCAATGAATAAATACGTGAAGCAATGAATAAATACTTGAATCAATGAATAAATATGTGAACCAATTAATAAATACGTGAATCGATGAATAAATACGTGAATCTATGAATAAATACGTGAATCATGAAAACGTTTTCTGAATATACTAGGGTGGGGATATTTCGAATGTTGTGCTTACCGTGGGAAAAAGTGTTTCGTCCATTCTCGCAGGACACACGAAAGATGTTGTATCGCATGGGCTAGCTGGTGTTAAAATTCTTGTTAAAGTTTTAATAATGTAATTTTCAAACTTGGGAAATGTTTTATTAGGCGCTTTGTTACGTTTAGTTTATTATTTTCAACATTTAAAAATGGTATAAAAGTTAACCCGTGTAAAATATCATATGTCCTAACAAAGCCTTGTAAGTTTAAGTGATTGCCAAGTTATGTTTTTAAATTTAGTTTTTTGATACTTTTGGTTTCAATCAAATCAGTTAATATAGGATACCATCGTGCATTAACCCAGCTTTGTCTCAAAACATTTTTAAAGAATGTAAACTTTTTTATTTTAATTTGTGAAGTAAAATCTTGTAAGAAGCATATTTTATATAAAGTGTAATATTTTGGCTATTTTAATTGTTTCTAAATTAATTTTGTTTTTATAAACACAAACGAGAATTTTAATGTAACCTGTCTTTGTTAGAGCGATTAAACAGACAGTCAGTTTGCCTGAGTTATTAGTAAGGCACAATTGCCTAGACAAACAAGTATCTGGAGTGCCGGCGGGTACAAAGGATAAAGATAATTAAAGTTGTTTTAAATAAATTAAATGACGCTACTACCATTTAGAAAGTACGGGGGTGGGGTTACAATATATAAATATTAAATAGGTTATTAATATTTTTGATAATGCTGTATGTTTAGTTTTGATAATGGTCGTAAAGAGACTAAGTATCCCTAAAAAGGACAGAAATATTAAACTGAAATAAATCATTACCTAAATATTGTATTTTGTTAATCGTTATTTAGTATTTATTATATTATTTATCAATTTATCTTGTACGTAACAGGTCGTTAGATCCATTTCATATTACAATATGTTTTGTCAAATTTCATTGTATAAATGTCATAGAATTATTGAATATTTATAAATTTAATAGCTCAATTTGTTTTGAATTTTTTTAAAAATATAACTAATTTGATTTAAGATCCCTGATTTCAGTAAATTGCAACTTAATCAATTAACTTGATTAATAAATATTATTGTAAAACCTCTATAAATTTTGGAACACCTGTTAAAATCTTCCCGGAAGAAAGTGTAACAAGGTGTGACTTCCAAGGTATAACCTTTTATTGATACGTTAGGAGCTTTTCCCGCTGGAGGTTTACTTTAGTCGGGAAATTCAAATGCTGGTACAGAACGGTAACTACATATGTTCCAGTACCCTCTTTATCTCGACGTGTTCGTCACTCACCCATAATATGAAGTAGTGCAACATGGGTTCCTGCCATTTATTTAAATTCGGTTTAAAATATAAAGAACTGTATCTAGATAACCTTTTTTCTTACTTTACATTATTTAAAATCCTAGAATAAAATAAAAAAGCGTTTAAAAATATGTAAAGTACAGTTTGCTTAGGGAATACGTTTAGCGCAACGAAATAACAGCAGTAGTGTCCTCTGACACATCACATACTTCTCATCGCTTCATTTTACCATTGGAGTCGACAAAACAGTGAATAAAAGGGGTTGCGTTCAAATGACCAAATTTCAACTAACCAAACTGTACACACACAATTTACGCTGCCGTTAATTAACCAAATACGCGACTTTCAAATAATCGTAATACACGGACTTTAAATAACCAAATACGCTCATTTCAAATAACCAAATACACCGACTTCAACTAAAAGTAATGTTGCGGGTTATCGCTATGCCGCTCCGTAGGCGTTCAACGTACAACTTGAAGTTAATAAATAAATGGGAAGTAATATTTCTATAAATATCTAAACTTAGTAGTTATTATTACTACCTTTAAATTATTTCTCAACATTCTACGGTTTAACTTTGTCGTTATTAAAGTAAATGTAATGCAGGAATATTACTAGGTTTGATTAGACCATAGATCGTAAAGTATCTTATTATAATTGTAAATAGTATACTTGAATACTTTTTGAATAATAAGTGTAATTACAAAAACTGGGAAATATGATACAGTAATTATTATTGTAAACAAATGCAGATATAACAACATATTGAAACTTAAATAACTAATGTAATAAATATTTAAACATCGTGTTGAATAAAAGTGTAGTTAACAACGATAATTAATATAATAAATTGATTGTTTTTCAAACGTTTTTAAAAATGATTCTAGATGTAAACAGCATAGTGATACCTTAATATTAAAGTAAACTAGTCAAAGTAAAAGGTAAACTAGTCCATCATCAAGGAACTACAATTTACAATACATTGTTATAAAGAAGAAAACTTGTCACGTTTCTTTTCATAAAACCATAAAGTAATTGGAAACAACTTAAAATATTATCTATACCAATACCGTACATATTTTTTTCTTCTAATCTATGTATATATAAATGAATATTTGCATGTATGTATGTATGTATCTTATTATAATTGTAATAGCCTACTTAAACATCGTTTTAAACATTGAGTGTAATTTACAAAACGACAGTAATATGATGTAGTGTTTATATTTAAAACAATTATAGATTTAATAAAATACTGACACCTAAATATTAACGTAATTAACAAATCGCCCATTATAGCTACCTATCAAAACTAAAAAATGCATTATCCACAATGTACACACACACTTTACGCGGCCGTTAATTAACCAAATACGCGACATTCAAATAATCGTAATACACGTACTTTAAATAACCAAATACGCGGATTTCAAATAACCAAATACACCGACTTCAACTAAAAGTAATGTTGCGGGTTATCGCTATGCCGCTCCGCAGGCGTTCAACGTACAAATTAAAGTTGAAATTGATAATTGTTGAGTAATATTTCTATAAATAATTTAAATTCGTGAAAAATGGCAGCGCAATTACAAAACTGTAAACAATATGATAAAGGTGATATCAGATTTATTTTAAAAGTAACTAACACCTAATTAGTAAATCTGAAGTAGTCTTGTCTTTGCAAAGTAATTTGTATTAATGCTTTTAAATATTTTTTTAAAATTCTAATTTCTAAATTTATAGTTACTTGAGTAAATGTAATGTAGCAATATTTTTCGGTTTTATTATACCATAGATCATAAACATCTTTTTTATTTTGATATTTAAACATCAATTTAAAAATTAAGTGTAATAACAAAACGAAAGTAATATGATGTAGCGATTATATTTAAAACAATTCTAGATTTTAAAAAATACCGAGACCTAAATATTACCGTAAACAAATCACTGTTGTGTCCCTGCAAGGGGTGCGACCAATGAAAAACGCACTTGAGTATAACAAGAATTTATTTGATAAATAAATACAAGATTTTGCAATAAGTAAACTGAATAATTCGCAGTAAATTATAAAATAGTAGTTTCGTACGAGAAATAATAATTTAATTATAAAATAGTAGTTATGTACGAGAAATAGTAATTGAATTATAAAATAGTAGTTTCGTACGAGAAATAGTAGGCGAATTAGGAAATAGAAGTTCGTACGAGAAATAATAGTATGTATGATATAATATTTGAATTTAAAAATGTAAATTAGTTTCACAGTGATTGAAACTGAAAAAGACTTAAGAAGAACTGGCGAGATTTTAACAAGAAATAGACGAAAACTAGACAAGAACTGGAGGAAAACTTGACAAGAACTGACTTTACGCTGGCGCTAGGTGTATATACAACTTATTTAGTTATTGACTTATACATTGGTCAATGATTACATCAAATGTTCTAGAATAAGGCTACGTGTTACATGGAAAATAACTAACGATTACATATTTAAGTTCATAGAAAATTCCATCGGAAATAACACACATTGAACAATTATTTGAGTATTGACTTTGAGTTACTTTTGTAGCCAGAATCATTTGAAAAACAAAACGTTATACAGACAATTATTCTAATGTCATTTAAAATATAAGAAATTAATAAATTACAAAGTATCACATTTCATACATAATACATATTATGTGAATACATAACATCGCCCATTATAGCTAATTCCTAAACCTAAAGCATGCATTAATCAGTGACACTATGTTTTAAAATAGATTTTTGTAAATATTAAAACTATTAAGTCTAAATTTAAAAAAATGTAAATAATGTATACAATTTCGTATATATGTGAATTGAATTACAATCTCAAAATTAGTTATTTAAGGTGTTATATCGTAATAATTAAATACATTTGACTTGGCAATATGTTATAGCCTAATTAAAGACATGTTTTTAAATTGCATAAAGATATAGATTTTTAAAGCAGTTTAAAAAAGTATACGCCTTACAATGTCATTTGAGAGTTAAAAATCCGGTTCCACTTATTTGAGTATCATATAGTCCATCTTTGTTACAATCTGTTGTAAAGTGACTGATAACATATAACCAGTGATTAATGCTACTACATTTATATCACATTTCAACTTCTAGAAAATTAGTAATTCTAACATCTCATTTTTGGTACTGTTTGAGGATTTTAAAATAATTCACTTTCACAATGTCGTTGAGCATATGTGTTGAATGAGGGTGTTATTCGTGAATATATATAGGTGTTATTTAAAATTCTTTTACATTTTTCAATTGAATTTATAGGAGAATAAGTTAATTTATTGCTGCTGATAGCCAAATATTCTGTGCTGGGTTTAATGAACATGTAGGTATTAATATTACTTACAATTGGTAAAGGTACTACATGATATAAACATAATACTCCATTATCTGTTACAGGAACATAAATCACAAATATTATTTTCGAATCCATATAATATACAGTTAATGATAATAAATCTATAAATGCATAAGCATATTGCTTATAGAGTGATAATGGACATGATGTACCTCTAGGTAAATAAGGTTTTGTGTGAAGTAATTCATACATTAATTTTTGAGGTGTCAGTATGAAAGGGTGAAGTATTTGTTCTTTTGCAAATTGATTGTATAGATTGTATAGGATTTGTGAATTCTCTATTTATTTCAGTAAATATTAGTAAGAGTAAAGTGATGTGATCTTCAACTTTTTGTTGTAAACATTGTGTTTGTAATATGACATTTTTTGTTTTCATTTATGTTTGTATTATTTGTATGTTGTCATTCAATGTTTTTTCTGTTTGATATAAACTTGTAAAGGTAATATTGAGATAGTTTATTGTACTATGTGAGATTGTGCTTTTAATAGTTCGCTGATATCATGTTCATCTCTTTGTAGCTTGTTTAATGAGTCGTTATAATATTCTGCGTCATCTGAATATAATGTCCCTATCATGACCTTAAATATTGTTCCAATTGCGTTGAATAATCCTCGTTTTTGTCTATAACCAGTCGTATGTCCTACGAAATTTTTGAAAGTAGCATCTTCTTCTATTATGGTTGATTGTAATTGTATTAAAATATTAAATGATGTAGTACAAGGTGTTTGTTGATGTAATAATGGTTCTTGACAAAGTTGTCCTCTTTGTTGAAGAAAATATTCAAAACTGTGAAGTTTATTTTTTAATGATGTTACATTGAGATAAGTTATTAATTTTCAAGTGTGTGAGTAAAATTTTATTTTACCTATGTTTTCGTAGTATATACCTGATAATTTGTCCAAAGGAGTAATGGTATAACATTGCAATCAGTATCAATGTCTGCTTTTACGAAGCAGTGTATCCTGGAACATATGCAAGTTTAATTCTATTTTTGTGTACTTTTAAATATCGTCTTTTATATTTTAATGTTATATAGACAGGTAAATCAATTCCTTTTATTTCATAAGGTCCTGAATATTGAGAAGTTAACCTCCTGGAAGTAGATGGTTGTGAGATTTCATTTTTAAATAGACGTAATCGCCGATTTTGTAATCTATAATTTGTGTAATTTCATCTTAATATTGTTTACTACTATGTTTTGCTTTCTTAATATTTTCTCTTGCTATCTGATATGAACTATTTAATTTTATTTTTAAATCAGATATGTAGCGTCATATGTGTAACGAAATTCTGGAGGTTGTGTTATCGATGTTGGTAGTATTGGTGAAAATCCAAAAACAAGTACATTTGTTATATATTTCGTTGTAAAATGTGGTGTTGTATTATATGCGAAAATTGCCAGAGGAATCCATTGGTCCTAGTCTGTCTGTTCGTTGTTTGGTATAATGACGTAGATATTCTATAAATGTACGATGAGTACGTTCTAGAGCGCCGTTTGATTCAGGATGATAAGCTGTGTTTGTATATGTTTTTTTTAAATTAATTTTGCAGTTGATTTAAATAGATTAGATGTGAAGTTCTTTCCTTGATCGGTTAAGATATGTTGTGGTAAACCAAATTTGCATGTAAAATTATTCACTAGTGTTTTGGCTACAGTTTCTGCTTCTCGGTTTGGCATTGGGAAAGCTTGTGAAAATTTTGTAAGATTATCTTGAATTGTAAGTAAATATTTATTACCTGATTCTGTTAATGTAAGAGTTCCGACGATGTCTAATGTAATTTTTTGAAAACTTTGTTCTGCCGTATCAGTTATTATAATTGGTTGTTTTTTCTTTTGTATCAATTTGTTTTGTTGACATGATAAACATGTTTGTACGAAATTGCTTACGTCTTGTTTCATATTAGGTCAATAATTTTATTGCTTAAGTTTTTTTGCAATCCGAAATGACCATTATGAGGAGATGAATGAAACTCTTCTAACAATTTTAAGATATCTTCTGATTTTGGAATTATTTGGTTACTATGACATATGAAACTTTGATGTCACATTTTTGAAAAATGTATCTTAACATCGCACGTATTTTAGGCCAAAATAATTTATCTTCTTGTCCAAGTTGTGATAAAGTAATAGAATTAATTCCTTTTTTAATTAAAACATATTTTAAAGTGAGTAAGGTATAAAATAAATCTGAATACTGTATTTTATCTTTAACGGTTGGTTTTGTCATGAGATAACAGATAAGCTGTTTGTTATGAACTAGAGACGTTACTTCTTAGACTTTAGGATGCAATTTACTTAGTTGAGATAAGTGATTTGTACTTTGAACTATTTGATAAATCGTTAAGTTTGCTGGAATTTGTAATCCTGTTGAAAGAGTTAGCCCAATGGAATTGTTTTTACAATTTAAAATGTTTTCATTTGTTTCTATAATGTTTTTATTAATTATTACTCTAGATTGATAAGTTTGTAAAAAATTGTGTTGTATACATGTTTTGTATTTTTTCAGAAGTTTCGGATTTTCCGTCATCTATAGGTATTATTCTACTTAAAGTATTATATTAAGTATTCTACTTAAGTACATTCGTATTGTGTTTTCCTGGTTTATATTTAATTTAGAAATCGTATTCTTCTAATATTAATCGAAATTTTACAAGTCGAGAGTCAGGATCTTTAACACTGAAGAGATAAGTTAGTGGCTTATGATCCGTATACATTATAAATAGTTTGTCATAAAGATGAGGTAGAAAATATTTTGTTGCCCATGTTATTGCTTAATGTTTTTTTTTTCTATCGTGTAATAATTTCCTTCAGCTGCATTCAGAGTTCGAGATACATACGCTACTGGTAAATCATTTGACAATTCACCTTGAGATAATATTCCAGATATTGCGAATGATGAAGGGTCTGTTGTTAAAATAAATGTTTTAATAAAACCTGGATATTGTAAACTCGGTTCAGATGTTAATTTAAGTTTTAATGTTTCAAAAGCTAATTGTTGTTTTTCTGTCCAGTTAAATTGTACATTTTTCTTTGTTAATTCTGTCAACGATTTTACTATTAAAGCAAATTCTTTTATAAATCGTCTATAATAATCACAAAGACCTATAAATGCTTGGATATCGTTTAATGTTTCTGGAATTGGGTAATTTTTTACAACAGTGACTCTTTCTAGATTAGGTTTTACATCATATTCTGTAATTTGATGTCCTAAAAATGTTACTTCTTTTCGTAAAAATTCGCATTAATCAGGTTGAACTCGCAAGTGGTTGTCCTTTAGTCGTTGAAATACTTGTTTAAGTTTTGCATTATGATCTAATAGATCTGCTCCGTACACTACTATATCGTCCATATAAACAAAACATTTACTACCTTGTAATCCTGATAGTACAGTGTTCATTATTCTTTGAAATGTTGCAGGTGCATTTTTTAGTCCAAAATGCATTCTGTTAAACTGATAATGTCCTAAGTCGGTGGAAAAAGCAGTTTTAGGAGCATCTTCTTTTTTAATTTCTACGCTATGAAAACGTGAATAGCAGTCTAAACAACTGAAATATTTTGCGTGTCCTAATTGATCTAAAACATCGGTAATGTTTGGTAAAGGAAAAGCATTATGTATTGTTCGAGCATTTAATCCGCGATAATCTAGTACAACGCTCCATTTCCTTTTTCCTGTTGCATCATTTTTTTAAGGAACTACCCATATTGGTGCTGACCATGGAGAGGTTGAATCGGAAATAATATTTTGTTCAAGCATATCGTTCATTTGCTTATGAACTTCTGGTTTATGAACTTCCGGGTATCCATATGTCTTTGTCGCTATAGGAACGTCTATTGACGTTTTAATTTCGTATTCAATTAAATTTGTTTCTGGTAACTCTCCATCCAAATTGAAAAATTGAATTTAATTTTGCGCAAAGTTTTAAAAATGATTGTCTTTCTTCTGAATTTAAATGTTTGAGTCGTAAGAGCTTTTTAAGTTCTTTAATACTATCATGTATAGTGTTCGCTCGAATAATAGGTGAGGTATAATACGTTTTGTTATCTGAAATATCTGTTTCGTGTTGTACTGGAAGAGGTTCTTAAGTTACTTTAACATATGTCTATGTGTATAGAGATACAGTATCATCCTACCCTAACTTGTTACTTTGTGAACACATATTTCTGCACTGTTTAATTCCATTGCTTATAATGACATTGTTATGTTACTAAAGTATTCCTGATTAGCATATGAAAAACGATAACAATTGACGTTACCCAGCATTTAGTAAAGGTACATTATTAGGGTAGTAGGGTAATAAATTAGTGACAAGGATGAAATACATGATATAGGTTTTGTTGAATTCCGCCCACTTGTCTCTTAAGCTACCATAGTCTTAGTAAATTGGGCCAACTATCAAATACATTGAATATTTTAGTATCTTTATATGTCTGTTTCAACTGATCATACCCATTTGATTGAAATTTACTTTCTATAGTGCATTACGATGGAAAATTTAACTGCAAAGTAGAGTAAGTACTGTACACTTACTTTCAATTGAAAGAATATTTATTTTTAATTATTCATATTCATTCATTACTTATGTAAATTCCAAACACTCATATTATTATTTTAAGTATCATAATTATCTGCCATTCCTAGAATTGTCACATTATTTGTTGACACGTTTCAGAGAACTTCCGTCAGTTAGAACTTCTTATGAATTGTTCTTCCCTGCATTGGAATCGTCTTTTATCGTCTTTGATCTATTCAATATTTACCTCATACCGGTTCCATCTATCCAACGTTTAACCTATACTTTCTACCGGTTTTATACTGCTACATCGAGTAGGCGCAACCGGTATGAGGTAAATGTTAACTAGATCAAAGAGGGGCACGATTAGATAACATATAAAAGACGATTCCGTTACAGAAAAAATCGCTTCAAAAAAATTTCTGACCGATGGAGTTTCTCCGAAACGCGTCAAGGAATAATGTGACAGCGCTAGAAATGGTAGGTAATTACGATGCTCAAAATTAGAATATAAATCCCAGAGGAAAAATAGAAGATTATCAAAAGTACTCATGATATTTTCATATAAATTACAGAGTAGTTTCTCTGTATCATGGGTGTACCAAATGTACTAATGTATTGTTGTAAGTGTTTATTGTAATACTATCAGTTTTAAATACATAAATTCTCTGACTTCTATGTCGTAACATATTATCTAAAGATAACATATGTCGTCCGTAGTATTGAGAACCGTATTTAAAGCTTTTGAATTAGCATCTACTTTGACTATTGATGAAGCTAAATGTATTCCCTTGTGAAGCATTGTTTTAGAAATCAATCCTTGCTTAATTTCAGGATTATTTATAACTACGTCAATAACAGTGTCTGTTCTAGTCATTAAACATGGTAAACATTCACCTTTTATTTGAAGTGGCTCTAAAGGTATTATATGCTCGTTATATATTATTAGTGTGAGTTGTATAATCTAATTGACAGTCATATGTTCTTAAAAAGTCATTTCCTATTACTCCATCTGTAGATAGTAAAATTGAATCGTCATCAAAGGTTCTAAATGTTTGATTCATTGTTTCATTATTTATTAAGATGTTAAAATCACAAGTTACTATTGTTTTTATTGTACCACGAGCTATACCATATACCATTAATGTATTACTGAAATCGCATTTTTTTTTTTTTATTGTTCTTATGTCGCTACCAGTGTCTACAAGAAATGAAAAATATTTTATAACATCTATTTGTTTAATTGGTAAGATGGCAGTATAACAATTGTTGAATGCCTTTCTAACCTCATTACTGTGTGGAAGATACACACTTTTAAAAATTAGTTTTGAGTCTTAAATAAAATTATTTTTATAATGTCTATATGTGTCAATTTTATCTTGTGTTTCCTGAGTCCTCAGTAACTAGGAAAACTTCCACGTTTTTTGACTCATTATGTTTGTTAAAGAAAGAAGATGTTGTTTATAAATGTTTCGGAGGTTGTTAACATCGTGTTGAATCATTCTTTTGACATTGTTGTTGTTCGTTGAATATTCCTTTACGACATTCTTCTATAGTATGACCCTAAATTTTACAATATTTGCAGTGTTTTGGCATTGAACTGTTTGTAGAAGGTGTAACCATATGCGTTCTGTGTCTTGCAAAAGCATTTAGTGTTTCTGGAATCCTCGTCAGTATCCTTGTCGGGATGTCTTCTTTGGAATACCCTCTTATCTTCTATTATCCTTGTCTAGGAATCCTTACTTCGAATCCCTCTTCTGGGATCTTGTCTACGAATCCTTTCTTCGAATGCCTCTTCTGTGATCCGACCGCTGCCACCAATTAAATGTGTTGTGTCCCTGTGTTTGCAAGGGGTGCGGCCAATGAAACACGCACTTGAGTATAACAAGAATTTATTTGATAAAACAAATACAAGATTTTGCAATAGGTAAACTGAATAGTTCGCGTAGTACGAGAAATAGTAGGTAAATTATAAAATAGTAGTTTCGTACGAGAAATAGTAGGCGAATTTGGAAATTGAAGTTCGTACGAGAAATAATAATGTGTATGATATAGTATATGAATTTAAAGATGTAAATTAGTTTTACAGTGATTGAAACTGAAAAAGACTTAACAAGAACTGGCGAGATTTTAACAAGAACTAGACGAAAACTAGACGAAAACTAGACAAGAACTGGAGGAGAACTAGGCAAGAACTGGAGGAAAACTTGACAAGAACTGACTTTCCGCTCGCGCTAAGTGTATATATAACTTATTTAGTTTACTTGTACATTGGTCAATGATTACATCAAATGTTCTAGAATAAGGCTACGTGTTACATGGAAAATAACTAACGATTACATATTTAAGTTAATAGAAAGTTCCATCGGAAATAACACACATTGAACAATTATCTCGGTATTGACTTTGAGTTACTTTTGTAGCCTGAATCATTTGAAAAACTAAACGTTATACAGACAATTATTCTAATGTCATTTAAAATATAAGAAATTATTAAATCACATAGTATCATATTTCATACATAATACATATTATGTGAATACATAACATCGCCCATTATAGCTAATTCCTAAACCTAAAGCATGCATTAATCAGTGAAACTATGTTTTAAAATGGATTTTTGTAAATATTAAAACTATTAAGTCTGAATTTTAAAAAATGTACATAATCTAATGTGCATATTATGTGAATACATAACATCGCCAATTATAGTTAACATACATATGTGAATTTAATTGCAATTTCATAATTAGTTAGGGTGTTAAAATATCATAATAATTAAATACTTTTGACTCGGCAATATGATATAGCCTAATTAAAGACATATTTTTAAATTGCTTAACGATATAGATTTGTAAAGCAATTTAATAAAATTCACTTCCTTATAAAAGCAGTATCATTGCCCTTGGGTTATAAATAGCCTGTCTATGCCTTTTTCACTCTGTACAAAGCTTTAAGGGTACAGCGCTCTCCGAAAGGTTATGGTTTATTGCAGCTTTGACCCATGACTAATGTTTTCAAAGGCATGATTTTTACGGTCCGTCAGTAAATGTGAAATTATTGCCCAACAAAAAGGCTTAAGACCTTTTGTATACTTACGTCTGTATAGTGTGGTAAAACTGCAGGAGGTAGCCGATGCTAGGAATTACTGTTAGAAATATCTCTCAGTAAAGGTTTACGTGTTTCCAGTTCAGTTTCAGTTTGAGAAGCGTTCCGTAATGACAACACCACTGTACATGGGGTAAGGTTTATTATAATTGTGAAATAAGATAATAATAATAGTTTTCATGTGTATAAACTACTAAAAATAGTCTCTTTTATTTGTTGTGTTATTGCGTCATTAGCGCTTATAACAAAAGTATTTTCCATTTAACCAGTTGTAAAATAATTTTAGAATAAATTCTCAAGTGTTTTAAGTATAAGGGAATAATATCAATGCTAGTATTTACGTTTCCCTTGTAGCATTTCCAGTTCAACGACCGCGTAGTATCATATTCAGTTGTAATTACATACTTGAGTAACACACTTTGAGCACAATTTAATCACATTTTGAAATGAATTTGACAAACAACATTTCTTTCGGAAACTAGCTATTTTTGTTTTAGAAATAGATGGTTGATTAGAAACTTATAGTTGTTGTAAACACCTGCTGCAAACTCCATTGTAAACGTGGCTCAAGACTGGTGATCATCGACCTTAGAATTTATTGGAGACACACGCCTACACAGTACAATTTACTAGCACGCCCCATGGCGACTTCACTCGTTTAAAATTCGTTATTTTATATGTTAATTTCACCTTATAAGTTCATTTTATAAATCAATTTATATAATTTCACTTCATTTGTGGTTTAATCAATTTTAAAACAACTAATAATTGTTAATGAATATGGAATGGGAATACAAAGTTATAATAGCGTATTATTTATTACATAAATGTTTGACTGTGGATTTGTTTTCATGATACAATAATGTCAGGTATTTATACAGATGTATATTATTACAATCTGTTGTTTTTATCATTCACACGTATCATGATTTTCGTAAAATCTAAAAAAGTTTGAAAATATTGATTAAATAGAATAGTACTAGCGCTGACCTGTTATCTCGTAAGACTTTATATTTAGAACAGGCATAGTCTCTGAAATAATACTCTCTCTGTGGATTTGATATGGATATTTTGCAATTTTTAACCTTTAAAATCTAAATTTTGCAAAATCCTTTCTTAGTGTACGTCTATGATCACCTTAATGTACACTGAAAATTTAAAGTGTATACCTTTCATAGTTTTGACTCCACGTTAATTCTATCAGTCACTCAGGATATATATTTTTAGTACATTTTTCTGTCTTTCCTGACGTTACAATAGTCCCCTTGTTTGACGCGTTTCGGAGTGATTCCATTTTCAAAACTTAAATCGTACTCAAGAGTACTGTACTCAAACTGTACTCAATTATATGTATATATAGGGTGTTTCAGGAGGAATTTGCCATACTGCACAACCTAATCCTCACCAAAATATTGAAAAAGTTCACCTCCCTCAGTAAAATTAACACAGTGATATTTTGAGGGTGTTAATTGAATTTGTTAATTTGATACGTTGTATGTAAAATTAGCTTATGTTAAGGCAATTTTTAAGGAGTTATTGTAGTTCAAACGCAAAAAAGTGTGTTTTTGATCATGAACTTTTAGCTTCACCTCAATTTTTCCCTACGACTATTTAAGCTCATTTTACATAAAACGTATTTAATTAACCAACTCAATTAACACCCTGAAAATTTCAGTTTGGTAATTTCACTGTGGGAGCTGAAATTTTGTTTAAATCTTTGACTCTGTGTAACTTACCAAGAAAGCGTTTCCGGACCTTCAGTATTGCTATTCAAAAAGCTTTACAGTTTTAACTTTTAAATAATTCCAATTCTGAGAATAAAGTTTCTCCATTTTGCTTCAGAATTACATTGAGTCGTTTTATACACCAATCTGCTGTAAGAAACGACGACGAAACAAATATATTAGTAGATGTAACGCGAAAGCGGTTGGGCGAATAGAATGCCGTTGTCAAGTTTTAGGTTTTATCTTAGAGACACTTAGGCCACTCTGTGGGTCACTGTTATCAAGTGTATCTTGATTTGTAATGACAGTAGGTGCAGATGGTGTCTATTTATAAACAGATAGAGTAGAAGAAACTTTCATCATCTCCAGGAACGACTCGGCCTTAACGTATATTTATACCATGAAGTAACTAAACCGATAATTATCACTTATGTTTTACCTCATAATTACGAAACATTTCTTCAATTCTCATGTTATACTGTGAAATCTATTTACTAATTACTTAATGATAACTATTACCATAGTTAATAATTATTAGTCATGCGTAAAAACTTTATAATTATGCTACTTCTTTTAATTTCGATATCAAATTATACAATTACATGTGTGTGTGTGTGTGTGTGTGTGTGTGTGTGTGTGTGTGTGTGTGTGTACACTATTTATTAACTATTTATTAATTTTTAGTACTTGTTAATCTTCTATTAATAAACTAGACGATGTATCATTACAGATAATCTGTGCACGGTATTTATGAAATAAATGCCTGACAATATCTGTATTACCAATGAGACTTACTAAATGAAGTTTTAATAAAAGTTTGATTTGCAGAAATATTAGAACAACAGACCAATCGAAAATATTTGTTAGATATTTGACAATATAACATTTGTATACATTAGTTGTCTAGAGTAACGGCTAATAACTACTAGATGTAGTTTATTACAGTGATGATTAGGTGAAAACTTACATTGTTTACAATATTGAATAAAACTACTTTTATTTAGAAAACTATGTAATACATTTACCAGATGTTTTATGAATTAGGTAAGAGTATTTGCAATATAATCTTTTAAAACAGTGTCTATTCATATAAAATAAACATTTGTATGAGATTTCTCTATAGCCATTTTTCTTCCCAGACTTCCTGCCATGGGGTATATAGTACAATGCACAAACACACTCAGTCTTCCTGCAGTGGGGTATAAAGTACAATGCACAAACACACTACTTGATCTTTACTTCCGCAACTTACATTTATTAGGCACAAATTGTTTGTGTAATCTCCAACACCTAGCTGCAGTTAAACCTACTTACAATCTGAACCAAATGTTTTGAACCACATTTCATAACTGTACATCTATTATTGAAATTTACCAAAGCCAGTCTGTGCATCGTAAATGTAAGATGAAAAAAAACATTCGTAAGGCCAATTACAAATACAATGTTTTAGTTGTCCAAGGTTAACAGATATTATAACTACTACATGTATTTTATTGTCGTCACGATTATAAAATCGTTAGACAGTGACTAATTACTGATTCACACATTTTCTGAATACAATATAATTTTAATAGGCTACTTATTTATAAAATATATTTTACAAAATTATACTTGACTAATAATTAATTAATCATACAAATATAAAAAGTTTTGCCTCTTAAAAGTGGCATTAAAATATTAATCATTCTATTATAGTTCCAACCATTGGGATTGAGTCATATGTTATAGTTAAATTGTTTGCAAGATTTATAATTAAAACACAATTGCTTGCATGGATTTCGTAAAAAGACTAAAATACATTAGAAAACAATCTTTAAAAAAATACAACCATTCTATGTTGACAAACATATTTCTTGCTTCAAGATACCCTCTTGAATAAACAACTTATTTTTAAAATGTTATTTGATTTTATTGTATATAAATTCCTCAATTAAGATATTTTTATGATTAAACCTTGTAAAAATACAATTTGGTAAACTTATAGTCAGGGAAAATTTTTTTAAAACTAAGTTAAACAGGACGTTTTGATCAGAGTAAGTTTGCAAGTTAGTACTAAATTTACTTTAATTATAAAATCAAGTAGTAGTTTAATTTCATAAATTATATTACCAGGTACAAACTTAAAAATTTTGAAAAATATTGATTAAATAGAATAGTTCTAGTGCTGACCTGTTATCTAGTAAGACTTTATACTAAATATAGAAGAGGCATAGTCTCTGAAATTATACTCTCTCCGTGCATTTGAAATGGGTATTTTGCAATTTTTAACCTTTAAAATCAAAATTTTGCAAAATCCTTTCTTAGTGTACGTCCATGAAAACCTTAATGTACACTTCAAATTTAAAGTCTCTACCTTTCATAGTTTCGACTCCACGTTAATTCAGTCACTCAGGATATATATTTTGAGTACAGTTTTCTGTCTTTCCCGACGTTACAATATTTCCCTATGTTGACGCGTTTCGGAATGATTCCATTTTCAAAACTTAAATCGTACTCAAGAGTACTGTACTCAAACTGTACTCAATTATATGTATATATAGGGTGTTTCAGGAGAAATTTGCCATAGTCTACTGCACAACTTAATCCTCTCACCAAAATAATGAAAAAGTTCATATAAACACGAATCTTGAAAAGTGAGTTATACAGAATCAAAGATTTAACCTGATATTCACCTGCCTTAGTAAAATTAACACAGTGATATTTTTAGGGTGTCAGTTGAGTTTGTTAATTCAATACGTTTTAAGTACAGGCAATTTAACGCAGTTATTGTAGTCCAAACGCAAAAAAGTGTGTTTTGACCCTAAACTTTTTGCTTAACCTCAATTTTTTCCTACGACTTTTTTAAGCTCATTTTACATAAAACGTTTCTAATTAACAAACTCAATTAACACCCTAAAAATTTCAGTGTGAGGTAATTTCACTGACGGAGCTGAATTTTTGTTTAAACCTTTTACCCTGTGTAACTCACCAAGAAAGCATTTCCGGGCCTATGTTTATATGAACTTTATTATTATTAAGGTGAAAGGAATTAACTTGTGCAGTATGCAGATTCCTCCTGAAACACTCTGTATATGTGTATATATATATATATATATATATATATATATATATATATATATATATATATATATAGTGATTCGACAATGGTCAAGTGACCGATTGGTGCCTCATCACACAAGGTAAAATCATTGCACTTAATGGTGGATATTTGTAATATTCGCAATATGTAATTGTTTAATATCCCTGATGATGTTGGTACTGTTAGCCAACGAAAAGCTTTGAATTATAAATTCAATTATAATTCTTGTATTTGTATTTTGACTTAATTCTTTATATATATATATATATATATATATATATATATATATATATATATATAGTCTAATCACAAATCAAATCCTATAAAACAACAGGTAGTAACGACAATCCCAATAGGAGCTTACTTGTTGGAAACTCAGTTTATAATAGTGCCAAACTTGATAACACCATGTATTTTAGGAATTTATTTTGGGCAATGAAGCCATTATGAATTTCGTACAAAGACGATAGAAATTGGTAATAAAAACATTAATAATAACTCGAGACAGGAGGAAAATAAATTTAAATTTTGCCAAACCCATCAGCATGTAATTAACTGTGATGTAATTAAGGCTCAATATGAAGATAAAATAGCTAATATTAATACTATTAATGAGGAACAACAGGACAAGTTGACAAATTTACTAATTAAATATAGAACAGTTTTTAATTCAAAATCTGGATTGATCAGTACCTACTACCAGCATAGCTTTGGAGTAACTGATTATATGCCTTATAAGCAAGTGAGTTGGCCGATTACTTTGACATATAGGGACGCAGTTAATGACGAAATAGCCAGAATGTTAGAAAATGGTGTGATTGAAAGAGCAAACAGCCCACATATAAACCCAATTTGTACCCATTATCAAGATAAGACATACAAGCGTGCGGAACCCCCAGAGTTTCAGCTCAGAACGCACCATGAGAAAATTAAATCAGTTGTTTAGAATACTAATTAAAGAAAATCATCGTGCTTGGGAGAAGATATTAAACACTCATCAACGAAATCTACCAAGACACAATCAGAACGACTCCAATTGAAGCTCAGTTTGGAAGGAAACAGCAAAGAATATGGCAGAAAGTGGTGAAGTCTCCAGATAATCGGGATCCAAATGTAAAATCATCGTCAGAAATATGTATTCACATGAAGGAGAGGAGAGAGAAATGTGCTGCCCAATTTAATAAGAACCCAGCTACAGATTACGAGGTAGGGGATTTGGTACTACTAAGGGCTTTAAATGCATCGAAAACGACAATGGGGTTGTGTGCTAAATTCTATAACTTATATAAGGGGCCATATTTATTAAACAAGTGACACGGGAATTCTGCGTATCAGCTTGTGATGTAACTCACGAAATAAGTGGTATTTTCAATTGTCGACTGCTAAAAAAAATACTATAAGCCAGCAATATAATGAAATTCATGTTAGTATATTTAAGACTTGTGAAATTACATAGTTAGTAAAAACGGCCGAGAGCCTTGAAAAGAACAATAAAAGACCCAAGTAAAAAGGTGGTAAACCGACACTGCTTTGGGGTAAGGATATTGTCTAGTAGTAAGGTCATAAATACAGTTGTCAGACCTTTAGGACTTTCAATTGTTGTCTTTTAACTTAGTTTAAGGTAAACAAATGTACTAGTTTTGTATTTTGTTTGTTAAATATTTAGGAGATAAAGGAGAATTCATGTCAGGCTTGTAACTTCTTGTTTGCTAGATTGTATTTTGTAATAAGACCCTCTGATGATGATGACATGGTCACTGAAAATCTACATAAAGGTTTAATCTTAAGTAACTTGTACTATTTGGTAGTATAGATTAATTTTGCGATATTGGGGTTCTTTCAATATTGGGGTCCAATATTTTCATTGTAATAATTTATAGTGTCAATATAGATTTTTTGTTTATTTTTTCGAATTGTTAATTTTGCATTTATCATGTAAAGTGATTTCATAATTCATTATTTGAAACCTTCAAGTGTTTTATAACTCATTAAACTTCATAAAATTAAAAAAAATTTGAACTGGAAATGCTTTTCCAGTTAAACAGTTCAAGTTAAAAAAACAGTTTTAATGATAAATCATATACCATTTATGTAACAAGTTGACTAAGAGATAAAATGAATGTCTTAACAATTTTAATATTTTTTACTATTAATAAAGTTTAAAACATATATTTTAAATCTGAGTATTTCTATCAAAATCATATAAATTAAAACTCCAATAGGTACTCCTACATATTTTGTTTTAGTTTTAAAGTTGGTACACCTGATATCTCTTTGAATGTCCCACAGGATAACATTTTCTATTGCATCATGTTAAATGTTCCACACAACGGAAAAATTTACAAGTCATGTTTCCGTGTAAGAAAATTTTGCTGTTAACATTGCAAGAGAATATACATTTATGGATTTTGATGTGGTATCACAACAGTTTGAATATAAGAAGAAAGTGGTTTAACCTGAAAGCTTTCAGGTAAGTGCATATTTCTCTAACCACTAGAAATTTCATACTTCCTGTTTCAATATAATAAATATTTTGTTATTAATTTAGTCTAATTTATTGGTCTGTTTTACTATGAATTTTTTTAGTCTCTACAGGTTGCTGTATGTAGCTTTTGTTTCTCTATATTTTCTTATTGTAAAACCATAGTTTGTATTGCCAATAATCTTTGTTCTTATATAGAGTGTAATTTTAGTTAACATATATGAAACTAGAAACTAAAGACATAAATCTTTTTATACCATTATCATATAGCGATGTAAACATTTGTTTAATGTTTAATATGTGTTTTATTCAGGTTACAATTCCCAATAAGCAAATAATTTCAGAATAAAGTGTATTTGTTCCAAACCATGAATACACTATGTTTTTTAGGTAAATGTTCACTCTTTTGCATATAAGCATAAAAAAATCAAATAATTACTGATTTTCCTCTACTTTATTTTAACAGTAATTAATTATTCTATTGTAATAAGTTTTTACATTATTAGTAGGAAAAGGAATATATAAGCAAACCATTTTAAATGTACATGATTAATTTTTTTGTATGAAATTAATTGCAGAATAACAATAAGTAACAAACAGTTTTGTATAGTAAACAAAACATTTACCTACTTTTGAAAAGGCTATACATTTTAATTGTAATCAGTGGCATGCCTTAAAAAATAACTGGCAGGAAGTTAGTGTTATATTCTAGGGCAAAAAACAAGCTTCTGTTCATTCACTTCTAAATATTAAAAAAATGGTATTTCTTATACACACGCGATTTAAAATATATTTAGGATTACTTACAATCTTTTTACAACATTACAGACATTTTATTTAATTAGTTATGTTCCTATATAAACTGACAGAACAACAAAATCTTAAAACCTACCTTCGTTAAGCGGTTTTAGGGATTGAAAATGACAATTCTGCCAACATTTTTCTTTGCAAGCATATTACGTACACATTTAGCTTCAGAACTAACTACACCACAATATTGAAACTAAGCAAATAAATTAGCCAAAGCCATGATATCAAGAACGGACAAAAACCGTACCTACCTATGGTAAAATTGTTGTAACAAAAGAACTTAATTACATTTTCCTTTGCCGGCATGTTACAAATAAATATAACACTGTTACAATTTTTGGATGTCAGTATTAAATTTGCCACAAGGAAACTAAATTAAATTAGCTGCAATATTAAATTGGAATACCTACTAGCCCGGACACTCGCCGTACCTACCTATTGTTTAGCGGCTGTAGAGGTTAGAGAACATTATTGTAATGGAATAATTATTTAGGCATGTTATGTATACAAGTAACATTTCTACATTATTTGGATGTCAATAACAAATTACCCTACCAAAAAAACTATACCTACCAATAGTATCAATCGTTGAACTATCTTAGAAGCTACAACAACGAATTATGGGCGTGTTATCTATACAAGTAACGTTATAGCTTACATTACCACAGTATTTGGAAGTGAATATAAAATTAGTTACAAGCCATGATAGCTAACCCAGACGACAACCATAACTACCCATCGCAGTTATCACATTTTTTGAGTGTCAAGTATACATGCAACTTTAGTTGGAATTAAGTATAACTCTTTCAGTTATTCTTTATTAATTAAAATTTTTATAATTCTTATCAGTATATGCTCTTTATATTTTGACTACTGTAAATGTATTATTTTTCATACTTGTAATAGAAATACTGTATTTTAGAGAAAACTGTAAACGTCTAACACCTTTACAGTTCTGTAAGATGTCGACAAGCAGTAATTTTTTGAAAATCTGAAATAACTTAGTCTACATTAATAACTGTCATATTACTATTGTTAGTTTTCATTGCATTATCTCAATGAAGCTACATGATACCTGGAAAAGATTTAGTTACTGATTTTTAATTACACAAATTATTCTTATGATATCAAGCCATTCATGTTTGAATGATGAAAAACGATGGCATTTTCTTATTGTTAACCATTTGCAAAGGATGTTTGTATCCCTGTGGGGTTGGGACTACCACAAAGAAAACTTACACATCAAAGTTTACAACTTAAGTTTTACTTCTGTGTTAGACATGGAATGTATTGTGACCAACAGGCCATCTGCAATTTCACATAGACATTTTTAACAATTAAATGAGGTGATTAAAAGTGCAAAATGAAGCCACTCAGGTTAGTTTTCAAAAACGTACTCAATTCAACTATTTTTATTTTAAATAATTTAAACATAATTTAAATAAATATACTTCATGCAAATAGCCTTTTTGACAAGAAAATAATCATGCCAATTTTGTTTCTGTTTCTTGTAAAGAACCAAATACAGCTAACATTGCCTAGACAAATAATAAACTAATATAAAACTAAAAAAAATAAAACTAAATCCTAAACACTAATCCTAGTACTAAAACCTTAGGACTAAACAGCTAGAATAGTAAACTAGGTAAATGAAAAAAATATATTACAACTATTCTTTGAGAATAGCTTGTGAGGTTATGTTAAAACAAATAAAAGACACACACAAACCCACAAATTAATCATTTATTGACGCAAATGTGTATTATTAAATGATTAATTTGTGAGTTTTGTTTAGGTTTTAATTTTTTTTTAACATAACCTCACAAGCTAAGCTTAAAGAATAGTTGTATAGTATATAAAGAATTTAGTATATAATATAACTAAAGAGTTATTTATACAATAGAGGATTTTATAAGGAAATAATTATAAAGAATAGTTTATATCTCAAGACTTTACAATAGGCTATCTACAGCCACACCTGTCAGGAGTTTAAGCAAGCAATTTAACTCCTCTTATCTTGTTTTAGCCAAATAGGATTAAAGTTTTAAATATTGAACCACTGAACCTTTTGCCAATGGTTTTTGCTGTTTGAATTCTTCATTTTTTGTAGCAGTTACACCCTGCTTGTGTGAGTTCTTTGACCCCTCCAGATGTCAAACTTTCCCTTACACTTGTTTACAGAATTAGTTTAACTTTAGAAAACAATTTACACCAATCTAAAATTCTACCTTTACATGGTTCCAGCACCAGCTAGTGTTAACACTAACTTCCTGGCAGCGAAAAATGAGGCCTGTAGTGATAAATATAGAATGCCTGTTTAAATTCAAATAATAACATGAAATTTAAATATTAATATTAGTAATAAATAAAATAGTTTATAATTAAGTAATAATATTTATAATAAAAATCAACTTTAAAAATATAATTAATTGGTATTAGGTAATTATAACGTTGCATATTTCAGTACCGCTCTTTTTATATATCTATACACCACGTATAAGTTTCTGGTAGTACACAGCGTAACATTAGTAATTCAACATTTTGGCTTTATTTATTTATTTTTTTTCATTGAGGTAGTGTGCCTTAGAAAGTAATTAAAGGTACTGTTGATTCCCAAGTACAAAACTATAACAAAGCACTATTATTACCACACACCTTATAGAATTATTAAACTTGTGCACACATCCCATTTTTTTGTGATAACAAGTCAACATACACTATTCCATGCACAAAACAGAATATATTGCATCAAACATTCATACATCTGTCATTTCTAACTGGGGTCAATTATGGTCTAAGTAGACAATGGGAAAAATGTATCGGGCCAGCTTTGCTCATGAGCACAAAAAAGTAAATGCTTTAACAGGCAAGTATGAAATTATTATATGTTAAGTTTAAAAGTAGTAATTCAAGTTAAAGATGGAATAAAATAATGCTATTGATCATTTTATTGAAAAAATTTTTAATTGAATTTTTTCCATTCTACAAAACATGGAAAATTAAATAATTGATACAAATTAGCAGAATCCTGCTTCCCTATATGAGCAAATGTTCTACAAGAAAAATATTTCATGCTATTGACTGTATTATTACAGTCAACTATAACAACTGTTTAAATATATTCAGGATTGTTCAAATTATGAAGTGTTTCTTAAATCCTTGTGAGAACTGACAATATGGGTTGTATCTTCTGCATTTTGATAAGTGGTATCTACATTGCCATCAATCATTGTGTAACTATAACTTTCGTGTGTACAACATCACCAGTAACAATTTCTTACACTCCTATTTTATATAAATACATTTTCTTAGCCATAAACTAAATTTTGATTTTAATGATACTATTGAACTGTAATAAAATAGATTGTACTTTATTTTTATTTAAAAAAATTGTTTTATATAAACATAATCATAACCGAAACTAGTTTGTTTATTAAAAACTAATTTTTGGTGAGATTTTGAGCTCATTAATTTGAATTTTACCTTTGTGAATAGTTCTCACTAGCTAAGCTCTAATTAAGTAAATGTTTTTTATATTTACATAAATAAATGCCCAACAAAGAACAATAGTGAAGTTTTAAAATTTAATTAGCAAAATAGCTTACGGATTTAAAAAATAAATTTTGATAATTTCTAGTATTAGGACTATTTAACTCTATATTTTGTTTTTAAATTGATAAATAAATAAAAGGACAATATTTAAATTTTACAAATATAGGTAAACTAATAATAGAAACGAATTTTAAAAACAAAGATTTCTTTTTCTTTTATTAATTGTCAGTATATTGTGAGAATAATTTCTACAAAAACGTTAAGAACCAGTCAGAATAATGAGCAGTTACTATATAAATAAAGGATTAGTAAAAATGATGCAATTTTCTATATGAATAAATGATTGAAAAAAAGACTCATTTTTACAATATTATAATAATATGTGTGTGGCACGTCGTGTAAATGTCGATAAGTTGAATGTCGTTCAAGTGTCCGTCATTTGAACGACATGAATGTTGGTTAATTGATTGTCGTAAGTTAGTTGCATTAGTTGACAAGTTGGTCATTTGAAAGCTTCCATTTGTAACAATACAAATAAAATATTATTATTTTTATTGTTAAAAACATTTTTATACATTATCTATTTAAGTGAACCATTATTTTGTTTCAGAACTATTGAAAAAAAAAACATTGCTGTTTTAACTGCCGCAGGAAGGACTATTATTACTGTGCGTTTAAAAGATGTTTTACATTCTAAAATCAAAATTATTCTATTGTATAGTAATTGATTAAATATTTATGGGTTTACTTGATATTACTTTTTACAGCCACATTTATTTTTATAAATATGATTTAAATATATTTAGGATTCCTTACTTATATAGTTCAACACCTCAAACCATTTTTTTTTATTAGTTTTAATTGTACATTGACTCACAAGTTTCATAAAAATCCTGTTTTAATACTATTATTTAATTTGTAAAAGGATTTCATGATAACTTGAGAATTAAAGTAATGTTTTACAATTATGAGGTAAGACATTGTTAAATATTGAGTAACAAGATGACAAATGGTAAGTTTTTGAAATAATGTACATTTTTTGTACGAGTACATTTTTCTGCCTTTCCTAGCATTACAATGTTTTTTTTTTTGTTTACTCATTTTGGAAAGACTCCATTTTCAAAACTTAAGTAGTACCTCTTCAAAGATAGTATGATAAAACTTTTGTAAGTAAAGTTATTTCAAAATTCGTTATCAAAGGAAAATATAATGTTAAGAAAGAGAGGAAAGTATACTCGAATATATAAAAATATTCCTAGCATAGGTGGAGGTTAGTATACAGTAGAACATTAATAATTTGAACATCTATAATTCTAAACTGTTATTAATTCAAAGTTTTGGGTTGGAATCTGGTTTTTTTAAAGCCAGACTTTTATTCAGACATTTGCTTGTATCTATTTGGTGTTTTATGCAATATTAGTGTATTATTTTGTTACAATATTCTGAACAATGCCTATTTAATTTGTTAGACAATTGTTAGATTAACCATGAAAAGAACCGTGAGGTTTTATAGTGACTTATTTTGAACATAAAGACAAATGTCGGACTTGTGTTATTTCCTCATTTTTGTTGACTACACTGGATATTAGGACTTGTTAAATTATTAACTCATTAGTAGTCGTAAAGTGTTACAGTGAACCTGAACTACTGGTGAGTGATTGATTACTAAGGACTATGTTTAAACACACAAGTGGTAAGACTTTTACATTAATTTTAGGAGCAGACATCTTGAGCTACTTTCTGGTCAGTGGACAACGCACCATCATCGAAGGTCGTTCCTCCGCACTCAACATTCTGTTCAGACGGATGTCTTGGGGTCACTTCGTTGGACGGAATTAATGACTACACACTCCAATCCAAGGATATAGAAAAAGTCATCTTCAGCAGTAAAATATGCAACACCATGCGAATCTAACGAAGGCTACTACACCTTACGTGACAACTTACGAAGACTTCAGCTACAAGCTACATCTCCGACTCTCTCCGCCGTTGGACGTCTTTCATCGACTCCTCAGGGTGAGCAACAGACTTTATCATTCATCACTCAACATTGCTTTTCAGAAGTGCAGCAATTTCTTCAGACAAATGGATATGTTTATTCATCACTGCATAGTGCTTAATTATTTTGTTAGATTAAGTATTACTTCATCCGCCAGTGTTATAGTGACTTTTTTTGAACATAAAGACAAATATCGGACTTGTGTTATTTCCTAATTTTTGTTGACTACACTGGATATTAGGACTTGTTAAATTATTAACTCATTAGTAATCGTAAAGTGTTACAGTGAACCTGAACTAAAGTGAGTGATTACTAAGGACTATGTTTAAACACACAAGTGGTAAGACTTTTACATTAATTTTAGGAGCAGACATCTTGAGCTACTTTCTGGTCAGTGGACAACGCACCATCATCGAAGGTCGTTCCTCCGCACTCAACATTCTGTTCAGACGGATGTCTTGGGGTCACTTCGTTGGACGGAATTAATGACTACACACTCCAATCCAAGGATATAGAAAAAGTCATCTTCAGCAGTAAAATATGCAACACCATGCGAATCTAACGAAGGCTACTACACCTTACGTGACAACTTACGAAGACTTCAGCTACAAGCTACATCTCCGACTCTCTCCGCCGTTGGACGTCTTTCATCGACTCCTCAGGGTGAGCAACAGACTTTATCATTCATCACTCAACATTGCTTTTCAGAAGTGCAGCAATTTCTTCAGACAAATGGATATGTTTATTCATCACTGCATAGTGCTTAATTATTTTGTTAGATTAAGTATTACTTCATCCGCCAGTGTTATAGTGACTTTTTTTGAACATAAAGACAAATATCGGACTTGTGTTATTTCCTAATTTTTGTTGACTACACTGGATATTAGGACTTGTTAAATTATTAACTCATTAGTAATCGTAAAGTGTTACAGTGAACCTGAACTAAAGTGAGTGATTACTAAGGACTATGTTTAAACACACAAGTGGTAAGACTTTTACATTAATTTTAGGAGCAGACATCTTGAGCTACTTTCTGGTCAGTGGACAACGCACCATCATCGAAGGTCGTTCCTCCGCACTCAACATTCTGTTCAGACGGATGTCTTGGGGTCACTTCGTTGGACGGAATTAACGACTACACACTCCAATCCAAGGATATAGAAAAAGTCATCTTCAGCAGTAAAATATGCAACACCATGCGAATCTAACGAAGGCTACCACACCTTACGTGACAACTTACGAAGACTTCAGCTACAAACTACATCTCCGACTCTCTCCGCCGTTGGACGTCTTTCATCGACTCCTCAGGGTGAGCAACAGACTTTATCATTCATCACTCAACATTGCTTTTCAGAAGTGCAGCAATTTCTTCAGACAAATGGATGTGTTTATTCATCACTGCATAGTGCTTAATTATTTTGTTAGATTAAGTATTACTTCATCCGCCAGTGTTACAGTGACTTTTTTTGAACATAAAGACAAATATCGGACTTGTGTTATTTCCTAATTTTTGTTGACTACACTGGATATTAGGACTTGTTAAATTATTAACTCATTAGTAATCGTAAAGTGTTACAGTGAACCTGAACTACTGGTGAGTGATTACTAAGGACTATGTTTAAACACACAAGTGGTAAGACTTTTACATTAATTTTAGGAGCAGACATCTTGAGCTACTTTCTGGTCAGTGGACAACGCACCATCATCGAAGGTCGTTCCTCCGCACTCAACATTCTGTTCAGACGGATGTCTTGGGGTCACTTCGTTGGACGGAATTAACGACTACACACTCCAATCCAAGGATATAGAAAAAGTCATCTTCAGCAGTAAAATATGCAACACCATGCGAATCTAACGAAGGCTACCACACCTTACATGACAACTTACGAAGACTTCAGCTACAAACTACATCTCCGACTCTCTCCGCCGTTGGACGTCTTTCATCGACTCCTCAGGGTGAGCAACAGACTTTATCATTCATCACTCAACATTGCTTTTCAGAAGTGCAGCAATTTCTTCAGACAAATGGATATGTTTATTCATCACTGCATAGTGCTTAATTATTTTGTTAGATTAAGTATTACTTCATCCGCCAGTGTTATAGTGACTTTTTTTGAACATAAAGACAAATATCGGACTTGTGTTATTTCCTAATTTTTGTTGACTACACTGGATATTAGGACTTGTTAAATTATTAACTCATTAGTAATCGTAAAGTGTTACAGTGAACCTGAACTAAAGTGAGTGATTACTAAGGACTATGTTTAAACACACAAGTGGTAAGACTTTTACATTAATTTTAGGAGCAGACATCTTGAGCTACTTTCTGGTCAGTGGACAACGCACCATCATCGAAGGTCGTTCCTCCGCACTCAACATTCTGTTCAGACGGATGTCTTGGGGTCACTTCGTTGGACGGAATTAACGACTACACACTCCAATCCAAGGATATAGAAAAAGTCATCTTCAGCAGTAAAATATGCAACACCATGCGAATCTAACGAAGGCTACCACACCTTACGTGACAACTTACGAAGACTTCAGCTACAAACTACATCTCCGACTCTCTCCGCCGTTGGACGTCTTTCATCGACTCCTCAGGGTGAGCAACAGACTTTATCATTCATCACTCAACATTGCTTTTCAGAAGTGCAGCAATTTCTTCAGACAAATGGATGTGTTTATTCATCACTGCATAGTGCTTAATTATTTTGTTAGATTAAGTATTACTTCATCCGCCAGTGTTACAGTGACTTTTTTTGAACATAAAGACAAATATCGGACTTGTGTTATTTCCTAATTTTTGTTGACTACACTGGATATTAGGACTTGTTAAATTATTAACTCATTAGTAATCGTAAAGTGTTACAGTGAACCTGAATTAACGACTACACACTCCAATCCAAGGATATAGAAAAAGTCATCTTCAGCAGTAAAATATGCAACACCATGCGAATCTAACGAAGGCTACCACACCTTACATGACAACTTACGAAGACTTCAGCTACAAACTACATCTCCGACTCTCTCCGCCGTTGGACGTCTTTCATCGACTCCTCAGGGTGAGCAACAGACTTTATCATTCATCACTCAACATTGCTTTTCAGAAGTGCAGCAATTTCTTCAGACAAATGGATATGTTTATTCATCACTGCATAGTGCTTAATTATTTTGTTAGATTAAGTATTACTTCATCCGCCAGTGTTATAGTGACTTTTTTTGAACATAAAGACAAATATCGGACTTGTGTTATTTCCTAATTTTTGTTGACTACACTGGATATTAGGACTTGTTAAATTATTAACTCATTAGTAATCGTAAAGTGTTACAGTGAATCTGAACTACTGGTGAGTGATTACTAAGGACTATGTTTAAACACACAAGTGGTAAGACTTTTACATTAATTTTAGGAGCAGACATCTTGAGCTACTTTCTGGTCAGTGGACAACGCACCATCATCGAAGGTCGTCCCTCCGCACTCAACATTCTGTTCAGATGGATGTCTTGGGGTCACTTCGTTGGACGGAATTAACGACTACACACTCCAATCCAAGGATATAGAAAAAGTCATCTTCAGCAGTAAAATATGCAACACCATGCGAATCTAACGAAGGCTACCACACCTTACGAAGACTTCAGCTACAAACTACATCTCTGACTCTCTCCGCCGTTGAACGTCTTTCATAGACTCCTCAGGGTGAGCAACAGACTTTATCATTCATCACTCAACATTGCTTTTCAGAACTGCAGCAATTTCTTCAGACATATGGATATATTTACTTTGTGTTTTAATCACCAGTGCATGGTACTTATTTGTTTTTGTTAGATTAAGTAGTCAACTGCGAACGACTTATTTTGAACATAAAGGCAAATATTGGACCTGTGTTTTTCCCTCCTTTGTTTTGACTGCACTCTTGGAACTTGTTAGATTATTCACTAATTGGCTATTGTTTATTGTTACACTGAATCTTGAACTACATAGTGAGTGTGATTACTAAAAACCACTTTTCAATGCCTCAATAGTAAAACTTTTACATTAATTTAAGTTGTCTTTTATTAACTTTATAACTTTGTTCAATCGCTTATACCTATTTTAATATTTCCTCACCTTGTCGTAGAGAAGTACTTTAGCCAGAGATTGTTTAGTGAATTTGTATTTTCTTAAACCTTGGAGTGAATCCCTAAATCTATTATGTATTGTAATCTTTTGTTGTTTTCTTTCTTTTTTTGTAAATTTTGCCATCTTATTCTAGTGAGTATTTTTATTGAAGGGCTAAGAGTTAACTCTAAATGTCACTGCTGTATATCTCAGTATATTGTATTGTATTACATTGTACTCTATTGTATTATTTTCATAGTTGCAATATCAGACTGTCCTCATTTTGACCTACCAATACAGACTGATCACCTGTGTTTGTAGGAATCCAATATATTATTTTTTTTTTGTTTAGCCAGTATGTTTTAGTTTCAGAGTATAATTTTTCTAACATTTACAATAACTGATTATGTAATGAAAATTGAATATTTTATTTAGAATAATTTCACTTGTAACTATGTTATATTGGATTTTATTTCCAGGTGCTGTTTCTCATTTCTGTTTTGCTAATAATTAATGTATAAAAAAATTTGTCTTAAGGAAGCTATTTGTATTTTATTCAATTTCATTTGATTAAATGTTGAATTGGTTATTTGTTTATTAACCTTGGTTCTCTATCAATGTAAGGTTACAAGAAAGTTGTTAAATTGTTAACTTACACTTGGAGGAAACTTTATTGTCTTACATGGAAAGACGAAAACGTTGCCTCCAAGTGTAAGTTAACAATTTAACAACTTTTAGTTAACTAAAAGTCTGGTCGCAAGCAATAGCAAAAGTATAATAAGTAATTAACAACCGGCTCGACATAAACAGCAACAATATTTTGATAGTTACAAGAAAAGTTGCAGGTATGTATTTTTTTATTATTTATAATTAATAACTCATTTCATAAAATCCCCAAAATTGAAATAACATTTCAGAGTTAAACATCTTGTATTTTATTTATTAAGGAAAATACAGCTTATATATGGGTTAGTAATTTACAATTACAACCAGATTGGTATTGTAGGTATACCTCCTTCTCTGTAATAAACTTGCAAAATATTATTTCTGTGTTTTTATTTAAAATTTCATTTTCTTTGTATGTATATTCTCCATCTTAAAGGTAGGCTCTGTATTGTTTATGGATTTATATAATCATTATTTGTGTGTAACATAAATAAATGAAACCTCTCAAACAAAAATAACTTTCTTCTTTTATTTTTTGTAGGTATTAAAAATAAATGAAGAAAGTTATTTGTTTGAGGGGTTTCATTTATTTATGTTAAACATTACACAACAGTTGTTTCATACAGTTATTATTTGTATGTATATATATATATATATATATATATATATATATATATATATATATATATATATATATATATATATACATTTTTCTTTTATTTGTGTATATTCTGATTTTCATTAATTTGGTGGGTTTATTATATTAGTTGTTCTGACTATTTCTAAAGATATAATTCAATAAGGATTATTTATTGTAGTTGGGTTTAAAATTTTTTGTAAGATAAAAATTTAAAATAATTCAATCCGGTTTTAGGCTTGATAAGGGCAAATAAGTTGCAGAAACTATAATTAAAATCAATATATATTGACTCGTTTATCAACTGTATTTTTCTTCTGAAATGACTAATAGTGACACCACATAGTGGTGCCATTATAAATTTTAATAAATTTATTCTGTAATATTTTTAATTGCTGTTCAGCTTTTCCCAAGTAACTAACATTTATTTATCATGTGAATTTGTTTTTCACCTTTAACTGATCTTTCTAATTTGTTTATAAGTTATTTTACCTTTACATTACTCGAAATGTTCCCCCATAATACTTTTACAGCTACAATTTTTTATTAAAATTCGATAGGCCTACATGAATTTTTTCAACAGTTTGGTTTTGCTATGATTAAATGATTCTTAACTAAGTGAATACCTAAGGGCATATAGTTATAGTTTAATCAGTGAATTCAAGATGACTACAACAAGCAACTTTTGTTTGGTTTTGTTTATAATTTTGAACAACATTTGCAACACATTACCCCCCCCCCCCACCAATGTAATATACCCAGTACACATTTTATTGACTTGCACCTTAATTTGGCACAATATCTTACAATTCGTGATTGTTCAAAGCACACAATATCAATAGGTTACAGTAGTAAAAAAAGTTTGTAATTAACTACTACTAATTATGATTTTGAATAATGGTTTTTATTCTATGGACCCATTTTCACTTGTTCCTCTCTTTAATTCAATTTAAGCTCCTATTCAATGACTTTTTCAAGAGCACTTGTATATTCATTTTAAATTCGAAACTGCATTTACATAAGATTAATATTATATCTGAGATTATTTAATCTTTTTCTAGTGACATCCAAAGGTCAGTTGTGTGCACAGATATTCTTGTTACAACCTATAAACATTAAAATTACACCAATTAAAATAAATAAAACGTATACCACATAACCTTTTCAACACCTTTTTCATATTTCGATTCCACAGCAACAGTCCTCGGTGGTTATTAACACAATAAATTATATTTATGACAAGATTTTCATCAAATATATACACTTGTCACTACTTTGTCACACCTTTACATTGTCTGACCAATGGTGTAATAATTTCCTCCTCTGCAGCAAGGTCCTGCTTCTTAAATTCTCTGTTAGAGAGTTACTATGACACATTTTCTAATTTTACCAAAATACAAATATATATATATTTTTTTTTTTTAATATTAGAACCATCTCCTAATTAACCAATGTAATTGACAGTTCCAGATAGGCTCTTTATCAGTAATTATAATGATATTGTCATATATTAATACACAAACTTCTAACACTTTAACAGCCTTTTTTCCAACATTGTTCACTAATTTAAGATCATTTGTTTTAGCGTGTTTAGTGTGTAAGATGTGTTCAGCAATACTTGATTTTTCAGGTTTAAAATTTTATATGGCTAATATGCTCTTTGAGTCTTTTGAAAGTTTTTTTTGTTTGGTCAATGAAAACTTTACGAGAATTAATTTTTTTTTTATTACTCCCTGATTTATCTAACTTATTTATTTTGTCTTTTGGGTCACCTGGTAAATATTTCAGTCTTTATACTTTGAATATTTACTTTTTTTTTAAAAAAAACTTCTAAACCTTTTGTCATATCCATATCAAATGGTAGCCTAATGTATTTATTTTTAATATTTTCTCTTATTAGAGTGGTGAAATCTTTTTTGAATTTTGTTTTCTTCATATATTCCTTATTCTGGGATTATATCCATTAAATTTATCTATTTCTTTAATTCTGTCAAAATTCAAATTATTTTTATTCAAAGGAATTATAATTATTCTATTGACCATATACAGTACTTGAATGCTGCTAATTTGAGATTTACAATGATAGAATTTACTGGGATTTACCCAGCATTATTTGTATTTTTTTTATATACACTATATCTAATTCAGTAGGCTATTATTATTATTGTTTCTAATACTTGAAACTAAACATTTATTATCTTTTATTTCATAGGTAAATTTTATGTTGATAGTTGATATATTGATAATAAATTAAGAAATGTTCTATATGCTCTTTAATATTGAGAATATCTTCTACATCAATTTCTTAGTTTAGGAAAATACAACAGTTTATTTCTTTATTTCCTCTCAACATTTTTCATATGAAGTTTGGCAATTGAAGGTGATTAGCTGTATCATCATTTTGTTCCTAAAATGCATTGAAATAAACTGTTGTGCAACACTTTGTTAAAAATCATTATTCTTGACTTTATTTTCAATTCTTTAATGTTATCAATTTTTATCAGTTTCATTTTAAAATGTTATACCACTCAATAACTTCCATTCACTTATCAGTAGGCATACCTCTTTCCTAATATCAACATTTAAACCTTTACTTAATATTTCCTTTTCCCACTGGGTAAATTTTTATTATTGTTTCTTTTTCAAGCGAAGCTTGGTTATTAGATCTGTCTGATATATTTCTCATCAATCTAGTTAATTTTCTTGGAAATTTTAACTTCGCTCAAATATTTGTTCACCACATTAACGTTTTTACAAAACGTGTCCCAATTCTCTTTAGTATCGCTTGCCAACTTTTAATTGTAAATTCCAATTATACTCTACTTAATTTACTGTGCAGGTATTTTATTTCTAAACCTAACCATTTCATCTTTGAAAACTAAAACTTTATTTGCTCTAGAACTTTAATTTATTAAGGAGTTATGTTCTTTTTACACACCTCAAGTTATTTTATATTCGTTTAAAATAATTTATTCTAATTTTTAGAAATTAGTATGGTAAGGTAGAAATGTAAGGTAAGCATACATTTGTTCAAATAAAGGGGTTGTAGCTGGTGATGAAATTGTGACAAAATTGATAACCTATATTTTATCCCTAATTAGGGCACTCTTATCCATCAAATCAATTGAAGCTATTGTATTTCATAAGGGTTTACAATTTGGTCATGTAAAACTCAAGGTGAGAATGTCCAATATGGCATAAAAATCATGAAGGTAATTGAGAATATTCAAATTATGATACTTTCACTTTTGCCTAACTGGGATTGGGGTTTTTATTAGTTATTTTAGATGTGAAATTGGTAGGTAATCGGATTACATTTATGTATCACAATGAGACGAAACTTCCTGTTTTAAAGTTTAAATTAAAACAAGTTTTCCACAAAGTAAAAAAAAAATTGCACAACTTCCCCCCCCCCTCCTCCCACGTAACCAGAAAGAGGTGGCCCATGACAGCTAAGGTCTTGTGTCGAATTAAACAACCTAAATAATACACAATATCAAGAGCACAGTGGTATATACAATATATTACAATGAAAATATTGGAAAGAACCCCAATACCACAAAAAATAAATAAAACAAGTTACTTCTAGATTAAACCCTTACGTACATTTCGATGACCATGTCATCATGAGAGGGTCTAATTACAATCTAGCAAACGAGAAGTTACAAACTAGAATGATGATTCTAGTTTGTAACTTCTTGTTTGCTAGATTGTAATTTTGTAATAAGACCCTCTGATGATGTTATGGTCATCGAAATGTACGTAAGGTTTTAATCTTAAGTAACTTGTTTTATTTGTTATTTTTTGTGGTATTGGGGTTCTTTCCATATTTTCATTGTAACCTAAATAATGGAGCTGTAATTGGAGATAATATTTTTGACAAATGTGCTAAACGTTATTTTGACATTTAATAACATTATCCTATAGTATTCTCGAGAGTGTCGAGAGGCATTATTTACCTATTATTACAAATAAACCTATTGTATTAGCCAAAGGCGAGTATGTAAATACATTGCTTCAAGTTGATAGCCTAGTTATCTATAATATTTTTGCTGTGGTTATAATTAGGATTTTTCCATGTAATTGGCATAAAACATATAAACAAGAAGTGATTACATTTTGTATGAGTTTACACCAGCCACAACGGTAGCAAAATTTGGTTTATCAAACCTAACCTGAACCAGCAAAGTATATTTACAAAACCTTTTGAAATCATTTGTAGACACGATCTGTATTGCTCATGTGCAATATGTAAGTTGTAAGCGGGCAATGTTGAAAAAGACCAGTGTCGATTTGTAGTATGATTATATTCATATCGACACAATGATGACTTGGTTGTGTAAAAACCACCCCACTCTTACCCAGTATATATAAATATATATATTTTTTTTATGCTTCCTTCTCCTGATCTGGCAGGTATAATTTGACCAGTATCGCTACGTCTGGAATGTAGACAATAGCCTATATTAGATCTATGTTTTCTGAGCAGGTAATACTGCAATCTTGTTTGTGTGACACTAAATTTAGTCTTTTTTTCGGAGTTGTGAATACAGTAAGCAATAAAGAAACCCAGTTTATAATTTAAATACAGTAAAGCTGTTCTCATTATTTTCATAAAAGAATTGCACAAGTTACTGTCAAGAAATAGGCTATTCATTTAGAAAATGTGAACTTTAAAAAAAATAAATTTGGACATTTCTGAAGATGACACATTTGTAAGTCTACAAATTCGTGTTATTTGCATAGTCGAGTTGATTGCTAATAAATAAAAAATATGTGAATGTTGCTGTGCTTCAATTTATTATTGTTTAGGTAACCAAATTCGTGAACGAACTGGCGATAAAATTTGTACTTTCAAATATTTGAAAAAAAAATTTGCAGACGCTATATTATTATACGGTATTTTATTCATTTGCTCTTTCCTATTAGCAATTTCCATCCATGCCCTCCCTTTTATCTATGTAGATATATACATAGCTCTTATTTCGGAATTTCTTTAGTATAAATATGTAAATACTAGCTTTACCCTGCGCACGTTGCTGCGCCTGAGATCATAATATTCTAATAAGAAAAGCAAACATATTTCTTTTACTGCAACGCTAGAAGATAGACAATGTTTTTCTTCAATACATTATGCTTATAAACATACAAATTTTAGGTGTCGCAACATGTAATAGTAGGAAATTGAAGTTCGAATGTTCAAAATTTAATCCAGCAATGGTCGACGATCGGGCTTGTGCTTTGTTTATGGTTATTGCGAATGCAAGACGCAAAGGATATTATAGTCGTTTGAAATCAATGGGTAGATCTGATGAAATTATCGGTATTCATAAAATTAAAACCATCTCTCCTTTGAACTTGTCCCCTATGATTTCTGCCCGGTTCAAGTTGGTTTCAGTTTTTTTGTGGATAGTCTGGCTCAACTTTGGTGGATTCAAATTTCGCAAGAGTATTATCGTCGACCTTGCTTTTAATATTAATATGAGTGATAGCAATAGGCCTAATTTTACATAGAATCTACCTATTTTAAACAATATAAAATATTTATATTGTATTTTTATTTTTGCATTATGTTTATAATTATTTTAATTAATTAAGTAACCCTAATGTAGATATACATTTTAACATTAGACTTATGGAAGGCTGTACACTGAACCATCCTAAGCCTCTGGGGCGGAGCCATGTGGATGGATATACACCAAATTTCACAGATGGAGGGAAAATGTTAAACAAACCATCCAAATTTACAGTTCAGTGGTTTAGGCGTCTATTATATACAGACACACACACAAACATTCATTTTTATATATACATATTAAAAAATAATTAAGTACGGTATTGGTATAGATAAATGTTTTAGTTGTTCCAATTGCTTTATGATTTTATTAAATCAAAGTTGACAAGTATTCTTCTTTATAACAATGTATTGTAAGTTGTAGTTCCTTGATGAAATACTAGTTTACTTTAATATTAAGGTCTCAGTATGCTGTTTACATCTAGAAACATTTTTAAAAATATTCAATTTCATAATATTACTTATCGTTTTGTAATTACGCTTTTATTCAAAACGATATTTAAAAACATAATAAGATGCAATATGTGCCATGCTATAACCAAGTCGAAATATATTGCTATTTTAGACAAGAAGATATGAGGTTTTGATTACGTTTATTATTTATGTTTCAATATGTTGTTAAATCTGTAATTGTTTACAAAAATAATCACTATCATTTCCCATTACTTTGTAACTATACTCAATGTTCAAAAAGATGTTCAAGTAGATTATTTACAATTATAAGTAGATGCTTTACGATCTATGGTCTAATCAAACCAAATAATATTCCAGCATTACATTTATTTTAATAACGATAAAGTTAAACCGTAGCATTTTGAGAAATAATTTAAAGGTAGTAATGATAACTACCAAGTTTTGATATTTATAGAAATATTACTTCCCATTTATTTATTAACCTCAAGTTGTGCGTTGAACGCCTACGGAGCGGCATAGCGATAGCCCGCAACATTACTTTTAGTTGAAGTCGGTGTATTTGGTTATTTGAAATCCGCGTATTTGGTTATTTAAAGTACGTGTATTACGATTATTTGAAAGTCGCGTATTTGGTTAATTAACGGCCGCGTAAATTGTGTGTGTACATTTTGGTTAATGCATTTTTTAGGTTTGATAGGTAACTATATTGGGCGATTTGTTAATTACGTTAATATTTAGGTCTCAGTATTTTATTAATTCTATATTTGTTTTAAATATAAACACTACATCATATTCCTGTCGTTTTGTAAATTACACTTAATGTTTAAAACGATGTTTAAGTAGACTATTACAATTATAATAAGATACATACATACAAATACTCATTTATATATACACATATTAGAAGAAAAAATATGTACGGTATTGGTATAGATAATATTTTTAGTTGTTTCCAATTACTTTATGGTTTTATGAAAAGAAACGTGACAAGTTTTCTTCTTTATAACAATGTATTGTAAGTTGTAGTTCCTTGATGAAACACTAGTTTACCTTTTACTTTGACTAGTTTACTTTAATATTAAGGTATCAGTATGCTGTTTACATCTAGAAACATTTTAAAAAACTTTTGAAAAATAATTAATTTATTATATTAATTATCGTTTCGTAACTACACTTATTCAACACGATGTTTAAATATTTATTACGTTAGTTATTTAAGTTTCAATATGTTGTTATATCTGCATTTGTTTACAATAATAATTACTGTATCATATTTCCCATAGTTTTGTAATTACACTTATTATTCAAAAAGATTTTCAAGTATACTATTTACAATTATAATAAGATACTTTACGATCTATGGTCTAATCAAACCTAATAATATTCCTGCATTACATTTACTTTAATAACGACAAAGTTAAACCGTAGAATTTTGAGAAATAATTTAAAGGTAGTAATAATAACTACTAAGTTTAGATATTTTTAGAAATATGAATTCCCATTTATTTATTAACTTCAAGTTGTACGTTGAACGCCTGCTGAGCGGCGTAGCGATAACCCGCAACATTACTTTTAGTTGAAGTCCGTGTATTTGGTTATTTGAAATGGGCGTATTTGGTCATTTAAAGTCCGTGTATTACGATTATTTGAAAGTCGCGTATTTGGTTAATTAACGGCAGCGTATTTTGGTTAGATGATCTTTGGTCATTTGAAGTAGCCCCAATAAAAGCCGTCCCATTAACCGGCCGCACTGCATTCATGGGATTGAGTCCTTGTAGAATTACATTGACTGATGTAAATGAGAATTCTCGCAAGCACCAGATTCCGCTTTATAATTGTGTTTGGAGGAAACATATTCATGAACATAAAGGTAATGCAATCCGGTCCGATAAACAAGATTTAAATCTATAAAGGCCAATAAGACTTCACATAATTATAAATTGTTTGAGCAATATTTTTTTTTGTGGTTGGTATTTGAAAAATATTTCTGTATCATCGGTTTTATAGGAAGGACACTCAATGATTGTATTACACTCAAGGTTCTAATGTATTATTGAAACATTTTGTATGAATAGTGTGGTATTTTTATCTCTTTACGTTCGCATCCCTGAGATCAACTGAGAGTTATAAACAAGTAAAAACACCCTTACAATTACATTTAATGTCATGTCTGCGTTAATATTCCATATTAGTTTTTTAAAGTTAAGTGATCCGTTTTTGGTATTTTGACAGTGGAAACCGGTAAAAATCTTATGTACAATGATTTTATAGTAAAAGGAAAATGAACCGTGGAAAGATCTATAAGTGGGTAGAACAGTGCGGTAACTGACGAACAGCACGTTTGCTGACCCCAGCGTTCGACTCTTTTTATCAAGTAAGAGAATATTTGGACAAGTGAAAAGTTTAACATGTTTTCGTCTTATTACTTCAAATATTTTATCTCAACAGAGGTCTTGTAATTATGTATAATGGTGACGACTCTATTTTTTGAAAACAAATTAGAATCACTCAAAGAAATAACAATATATGGCAAAGAAGTTGGGTAATCCTTACGCGAAATTTTAATTTTAATTTAAGGAAAGCAAGTACGATGATGGAAACTTGACTGTTGAAACATGTATGACATTTAAGTTATTTCCTATGTTCGCTGCCTGTAAACATCGGTTCAGCGTTGCATTTTCACTCTGAAACAGAGCTACGAACTTACAGATAACTTCTATACATTGTAAGGTATTAACTTTACCAATAAATCTACGCAGCCCTCCCCGAGGACCCTTCAGGGATGGAGCCCTAATTAGATAATTACTCTGTGGGTAAAAGAAACAGGAAACTAGAAGTATAAACAAGTATTCACGAGACGTCTCAGTTATTCTCCTAATTAAAATTATACAACTGCCCTCCTTAAACCCTTAGAAAGTGAAAAATGAAACTCTACTTTTTAAAATAAAAATCAAAGATTGCTCGCCTGAGTTATTATAAGGGTTTAACTTTCTTTTTGTTTTGTATTTCTGTATTGAGGTTATGGCATGAAAATAAATGTGACAGATGGAGATTGGCGAACAAAGAAGGAGAGAGACATTAATATTTCATTTTTTTAAATTAATAAAGATGAAGATATTTTTCTCAAATTTCAAAGAGTTCTTTTAGTTTAAAGAACAAATACAACATAATTTACCTTAAACCTCTTTTTATAAAATATAAATGTATATAACTTAATAACTAGTTGTACATCTGGAGGGCCAAACTACGAAGCACTTGAGTTAAATGCAAACTATTTATGTTCAAGTTGTTTTAATATTTTTTATATAAAAACAAAACCTTTGAAACCCGAACACTGTCTATAAAGGTAGGTACGTTCAAAGTCTTCATATTGATTAGGGTAGCTTGGTTAGGTTTGGGTACCTCGGTTAGGTTAGATTAGTTTAGGGTAGGTTAGTTAGGTTAGGTTTGGTTGGTAGGACAGATTATATGGACTTATTAGGGTTTCAACTCAACCATTTAGAAATACTCCAACGTGTTTGTCAGAATGGTGTAAATATTATGTCGTTATAATACGAAACTTTAACCGGTGTGTGCTCTTTGCTGAAGATGACAAAGTATTTTCTGAGACGCGTTTGATATCAAAGACTTGGTTTTGGGAATTGAGTTTTGTATGTACGAGTATAAAAGAGTGTAACATTTCTATATATTTAAGATAACGCGAAACGTTTAACATTGCCAAAGTTAGCAGTCCGTCTAGTTACTCAAGGAATTACGTAGCTATAAATATATAGGTCAGAATTATTGACCTTTTCGAAATATAATTATAAATAAACTGTCGCTTCTAGACTTATTCAATCTGTAAGCATTGACCCGTTAGCTTCTTACTCGAGTCTTATTTAATGACTTTCATGATAAAGCGGTGAAAATTTAATTAAATTTCATGTTTTATACAGTTCAATGTATTTACGTAACCATTGTTTAGTTTATCTTGACACCTTGCATGGATTCTTATGGTAAGAGGTGTTATAGTAACCTTTAACAAGGTATTAAAGACCGTGTTCCCTAAGTTACATCGCATCACGAACCTTATTATGAAGGGATGAAAGCTTTAGGGGTGGGTTAACGTCTGTAACATTGCGTCTTCTAAGTAACCTCGCGTGGTGAAACTCATTATGTAGGGATGAAAGCTTTAGTGGTGGTGTAAACCGCGTCCTCCAAGTAACATCGCATGGATAACCTTATTATGTTGGGATGACAGCTTTGGTGGGGTGTGAACGTCCCTTCTCTAGCGTCAAATCTGCCTAAAGTACTACAGCCACCAGATGTGTTCAGTTACAATACGGCCCGCCCTTGCTACAGACCTATGTTACTTGTAGCCTAATCTCTCTAAAGTCATATGAGCACAAAGTACTACAGCCACCAGATTTGTTCAGTTACAATACGGTCCGCCCTTGCTACAGACCTATGTTACTTGTAAAGTCATATCAGCACAAAGTACTACAGCCACCAGATTTGTTCAGTTACAATACGGCCCGCCCTTGCTACAGACCTATGTTACTTGTAAAGTCATATCAGCACAAAGTACTACAGCCACCAGATTTGTTCAGTTACAATACGGCCCGCCCTTGCTACAGACCTATGTTACTTGTAAAGTCATATCAGCACAAAGTACTACAGCCACCAGATTTGTTCAGTTACAATACGGCCCGCCCTTGCTACAGACCTATGTTACTTGTAAAGTCATATCAGCACAAAGTACTACAGCCACCAGATTTGTTCAGTTACAATACGGCCCGCCCTTGCTACAGACCTATGTTACTTGTAAAGTCATATCAGCACAAAGTACTACAGCCACCAGATTTGTTCAGTTACAATACGGCCCGCCCTTGCTACAGACCTATGCTACTTGTAAAGTCATATCAGCACAAAGTACTACAGCCACCAGATGTGTTCAGTTACAATACGGCCCGCCCTTGCTACAGACCTATGTTACTTGTAGCCTAATCTCTCTAAAGTCATATCAGCACAAAGTACTACAGCCACCAGATGTGTTCAGTTACAATACGGCCCGCCCTTGCTACAGACCTATGTTACTTGTAGCCTAATCTCTCTAAAGTCATATCAGCACAAAGTACTACAGCCACCAGATTTGTTCAGTTACAATACGGCCCGCCCTTGCTACAGACCTATGTTACTTGTAAAGTCATATCAGCACAAAGTACTACAGCCACCAGATGTGTTCAGTTACAATACGGCCCGCCCTTGCTACAGACCTATGTTACTTGTAGCCTAATCTCTCTAAAGTCATATCAGCACAAAGTACTACAGCCACCAGATTTGTTCAGTTACAATACGGTCCGCCCTTGCTACAGACCTATGTTACTTGTAAAGTCATATCAGCACAAAGTACTACAGCCACCAGATTTGTTCAGTTACAATACGGCCCGCCCTTGCTACAGACCTATGTTACTTGTAAAGTCATATCAGCACAAAGTACTACAGCCACCAGATTTGTTCAGTTACAATACGGCCCGCCCTTGCTACAGACCTATGTTACTTGTAAAGTCATATCAGCACAAAGTACTACAGCCACCAGATGTGTTCAGTTACAATACGGCCCGCCCTTGCTACAGACCTATGTTACTTGTAGCCTAATCTCTCTAAAGTCATATCAGCACAAAGTACTACAGCCACCAGATGTGTTCAGTTACAATACGGCCCGCCCTTGCTACAGACCTATGTTACTTGTAGCCTAATCTCTCTAAAGTCATATCAGCACAAAGTACTACAGCCACCAGATGTGTTCAGCCACAATACGGCCCGCCCTTGCTACAGACCTATGTTACTTGTAGCCTAATCTCTCTAAAGTCATATCAGCACAAAGTACTACAGCCACCAGATTTGTTCAGTTACAATACGGCCTGCCCTTGCTACAGGCCTATGTTACTTGTAGCCTAATCTCTCTAAAGTCATATCAGCACAAAGTACTACAGCCACCAGATTTGTTCAGTTACAATACGGCCCGCCCTTGCTACAGACCCATGTTACTTGTAGCCTAATCTCTCTAAAGTCATATCAGCACAAAGTACTACAACCACCAGATTTGTTCAGCTACAATACGGCCCGCCCTTGCTACAGACCTATGTTACTTGTAGCCTAATCTCTCTAAAGTCATATCAGCACAAAGTACTACAGCCACCAGATTTGTTCAGTTACAATACTGCCCGCCCTTGCTACAGACCTATGTTACTTGTAAAGTCATATCAGCACAAAGTACTACAGCCACCAGATGTGTTCAGTTACAATACGGCCCGCCCTTGCTACAGACCTATGTTACTTGTAAAGTCATATCAGCACAAAGTACTACAGCCACCAGATGTGTTCAGTTACAATACGGCCCGCCCTTGCTACAGACCTATGTTACTTGTAGCCTAATCTCTCTAAAGTCATATCAGCACAAAGTACTACAGCCACCAGATGTGTTCAGTTACAATACGGCCCGCCCTTGCTACAGACCTATGTTACTTGTAGCCTAATCTCTCTAAAGTCATATCAGCACAAAGTACTACAGCCACCAGATGTGTTCAGTTACAATGTGGCCCGACCTTGCTACAGACCTATGTTACTTGTAGCCTAATCTCTCTAAAGTCATATCAGCACAAAGTACTACAGCCACCAGATGTGTTCAGTTACAATACGGCCCGCCCTTGCTACAGACCTATGTTACTTGTAGCCTAATCTCTCTAAAGTCATGTCAGCACAAAGTACTACAGCCACCAGATGTGTTCAGTTACAATACGGCCCGCCCTTGCTACAGACCTATGTTACTTGTAGCCCAATCTCTCTAAAGTCATATCAGCACAAAGTACTACAGCCACCAGATGTGTTCAGTTACAATACGGCCCGCCGTTGCTACAGACCTATGTTACTTGTAGCCTAATCTCTCTAAAGTCATATCAGCACAAAGTACTACAGCCACTAGATGTGTTCAGTTACAATACGGCCCGCCCTTGCTACAGACCTATGTTACTTGTAGCCTAATCTCTCTAAAGTCATATCAGCACAAAGTACTACAGCCACCAGATGTGTTCAGTTACAATACTGCCCGCCCTTGCTACAGACCTATGTTACTTGTAGCCTAATCTCTCTAAAGTCATATCAGCACAAAGTACTACAGCCACCAGATTTGTTCAGTTACAATACGGCCCGCCCTTGCTACAGACCTATGTTACTTGTAGCCTAATCTCTCTAAAGTCATATCAGCACAAA